>JABFEB020000113.1:10684170-10696802 GCA_019775895.2 Stomatorhinus ivindoensis
ACTGCCATCGGAGTCAGAGTCGGAGTCTGCCTCAGAGGAAGACTGGGAGCCGGAGGAGGAGGAGGAGGAGGAGGAGGTGGCTTTGGGCTGGAATTGGCTGCCTCTTGTTTTGGGTTTTGGTCTGATTGCTGTCTTCTCATCTTCTGAGTAACTGAAAGAAAATTAAAAATGTAAAAGTTCTCAGATATATCTAATTACCAAGAAGACTTAAACATTTAGAAAGTCTTAAAAAAAACACAGAAGTAGCCATATGTACAGACTTGACATCCTGCAGAAGACAGTAATGCCAATAAGAGACGACGTCCCACAGTATAATTCTCACAGCATCAGAAAAGATCCCGGCAGCAGAAACTTTCGGGGACCAAAGGGAAACTCATCCAAGTCTAATAAAGATGCTGAGGATCAATCCGCAAAGTTAAAAATAACTACCTTTCTATGCAGCTAGCAAACCTAAACCAGAACCAACAAGTCTGCAAGGAGGCTGAAGACGAATCTGTTGCGTTTGCAAAGTTAATTTAATATTCCATTATCAGACTGGATTTTGCCACCCCCCCCCCCCCCAACCGTACTTCAATTTTGCCACATAATGAATGTTTACCTTGCCTGCCTGGGATTTTCAGATGTGGAATTAATGAGGAGAATGTGATGGTAGCTGGCTTTTTAACTTTGCGATGATGAAAAGCCAGTATTAATTTAGGCTACAGATTTCATTTGTTCCGAACAGGAAAAACAATATAAATCACTTTTAAAATCATTAAATCCTGACTTAAATTAACCAAGTCATAATTAGGGCATTATGCTCTGTTTGTTATGGAAGCACTGGGGTGAGCTGCTTTAATTAGTGTCTGTAATGGAGGGAGCGGCTAGGCCAGTACCGTCACGGCCGGGGCAAGACCCACCGTGGGCTGGGGGCGGGGGAGGGGGTGCTGTCTGTCAATAATGTTTCACACACTCCACCAGAGCAGCAGGGTGGCTGATGTTATTGCAAGCTCCTTTGTGTGTGTGTGTGTGTGTGTGTGTGTGCACGTGTGTGTGTGTGTGTGTGAGAGAGGTTGGCAGGAGGAAGGAGGGCGGGGCCAGTACCTACCAAGCACTTCAGTGAGCTAATGATTAAAACCGTGCTTGGTGACAACGCTGCCTGATAATGGCCAATCTAGGGCCTTTAGTGATGCAAATGGACAGCAAATTACACTAAGAATAACCTCCACTGTATGTGGGGTGGGGGGTGGGGGGTGGTAATCACATCTGTACAGGGTTTGCACACGGGGACCTAGCAACAACAGGCACCTGCATCAGATGCAAATAAAAATCACGAGTGCACTGATGCACAGATCATGCCACACAGACACGGATTCCTTACCCTGCAAAACACGCTGGCCATGAACATAAATCACCAACAGTACGGTAATTACAATATCCAAGGATGCATGAGATTCACATTAATAATTAATATTAGGAGAAATCATTAGACCAACGCTAATAATGCCAGGAAGAAACGTGACAATAACTAACACTAATAACATTGCAAAGTGACTTGATAAAAGAGCGATGAGCAAAAAATATGATGTAAACTGCTATTTCACACCAGACTTCGCCCACATGTAAGCACATGTAATTCCAAAGGGGTCAGGAACAGAGTCACAGTGATTTCTTCCCCAAGACGACAAGGCAAATAACAGATTTCCACGTTACAGGATTTAAAGAACCGACAGAGGCCCAATACCTGTCCTGTGAGCCTCGGTCGGCTGTCTTCCGGAGGACCTGCTGCTTCTCGCCAGACTCCGACTGGGTGGAGCTCTTGTCAGAGCCTTCATCACTGTTGCTCTTGTCCTCCTCGCTCCCAGACTCTTCTACAGAGACGTACATAGACACACAGCCCTGAGGTTTGCAAGGATTTACAAAGACAAATGAGCAAGCAAGCAAACAAACAGACCTAAGCTGATACGGCCCTTTTTTCCTTCCCTCTGGGCTACATCTCCCAGATCTGCCCCACAAACCAGCCTTGGCACACAAGTCAGTCAGGCCAGAACTGCTTCTTGCACTTTCTCCCTCGATACTTCACATTAATATACACATTTCAACCTCTTTTAATATAGTTTTACCAACTGTTTATAGGAGAGCAGCAGAAGTATTTTCCTTAATACACTGACAACATTTATTTGAGTGTTTCGCATTACCTCTTCATTACCTGACGAGGCATTTCCACACATACATTATAAATGGAAAATTGCTGAACCTAATGCAGTTCAATTTAGGAAAATCATTAAAAAAATATCCCTGCAGCCCTGACCAGGATAAGTGGTTAGAAGATGGATGGAGCACCTCATTTTTATTTAGTATAATATGATATTACTTCCGCATGTGATAACTACAGCAAGTATTAATCGCCAAATGAGAGATGTTCTTTGGTTGTTCATAACCTCATCAGCAAAAGGACACTTAAGTGGCCTTAACTCTTGAAAATCATCAAAATAACAAGAAAACTCCTCCTACAGGTAAGAAAGGTCAAAGGTCACGCAAGGCAGAGTGTTCTTGATGCCTTTAGTTTTCCTTGATAGAAATTAGTGACATGGAAGCCAGATAAGTTTAGAAATAGACATTTTATCATTAGTACACAGACACACACTTTGGCTACATTCCCACACATTAGTGAATACAATTACTTTTACTTGAAGTGCAGTGACAATCCAAATTACTCTAAACTAGTTCACAAAACTGAACCATGGTACTAAGTATTCATCTATTTAATGTTAATGTGGAACAAATAGCAAGTCATGATTCTTAAAGAACACAAAAACAACTTCTCAACATATCGCTTTGGGAACCCTGATTGAGATTAATCAGAGACTCATTTTAATTGTGGGTGCAGAACGAAAAAGAATGGGAAAAGACTACAAATGAGCAAGCTGCTATTACATTTCTCATCCAGATAGAGTGATCAAGACCAAGTTAGCATAATTTGTACAAATCAATTTATTTAAAGGGTTGCCTAATGAGACAACATGTTCAACATCACAGTTGTTCCACAAAAGTAATGCCACATCAACTCTAAATCTTTGTTTGCAGCACTTTGCAAAACTAAGGCATTTAAGACTTACTAAAAATTAAATTAAAAGTTAATGTAGGGTAAGATAAACTGACCAGCTTCATTTCCATGGCAACTAATCACCAGCCCCAGCCAGGACCTCTGCATGGGACCCCCAGCAAACAGAGATAAGGATGCTACAATTCTTAGGTTGTCTGAGTGGATCTTGAGAGCGGCTGGGCACTGTGAGGCAGTATGAGGACCCTGATATCCACCACAAAGCCTGCCACTACTGATATACTACAGGCCAAAACCATTCATGTCAATGATGAAAACTCCTCGGCACAAATTCTAACCTCTAAACAAATGGCTACAAAGTGAAAGAAATTGAATGTAATTGCAAATCTAGACGTGCAACCCAACAGGGCAGCTATGCTGAAAGACAAAGGGTAACGTTTCCCTCAGCAGCTCAATCGGGGGGGGCAGATGCAGATGTAGGCAGCTTCATTTGCGGAAAAGGAAAGACCTGCTGTGTCAGTCATGTACTGCGAGCGAGATGAATTGCCCTGTTTGTGCGTTTGGATCACAAATGTTTGCACATGTGCAAAGACCCTTAGAGTCTCCATGTTCCACAGGGCAGCATTTTCAGCAATTTTGCCGGGCAACAGCCAACCAGGGTAGCTCATCTGGACGATCGGAAAAGTTGCCTACAGTCAATAAAAGTATTTCAGATGTCTTGCCCAACATCAGTGAGAAAGTGCCTGAGCACCACTGTTCTATAACAATGTGTATCGTCACCTGGACTGTAAAAACTCTGCTTACCGAACAACTTTGCGGGCTGCAGACTACAGCAGTGTATTAGGACGAATTCACGGACGATTACGTCACCCACGTGGCATGTAATCCTTTTACTATAGTATTCTGGGAACTTGTAATTGTGGATTAATTCTGATGGCGTGTGGACTGATCATCCTGAAATTCAGATCAATCGTCCATGATTCACCCAAATGTTACTAGACTGCACAAACACGTTATTTACCAATCCCCCGAAAAATCGAATTTTGCCATAAATAACTTGAGCTCATAAAAAGATGCCAGGATGCTCATCTGGGCCATTAGATCGGCATGCAGATGCTTACCTTGGTTTAGGGAGATGAGGGGGTCAGTATACAACACCCTATATTGTCTTTAGGGGGGTAGGGAGGCATGGCGCAATTAAGGATATCTGGCGCAAGGACGCCTATCTTATCCCAAGCAGCATCACTCGGACAAAAAAGGGGGAATTTCATAACATATTGTCTGGGGGGCCAGCTTACCCCCTGCCCACACGCAACACTAAATTTAGTATAAAGGAAGGGGAAGATCCCAGTACTGACCGGAGCTCAGCCGTGGGATAAAGCGCACATCGCCGGCATTTCTCGGGACTCACGTGTTGGTCTCCTGCCATGACTGAAAAGGGCTCCCCAGTCCGTGTGTGAAGGTGCGTGATGATGGCACGTCCGAGTGTAAATAGCTTTGCAATTGCTTATGCTTTTTCATTGATTCTTGTGAGTAATTTTCACCTCTTGTGATAAAATTTTGTAACTTCTTTTATGTTTCATTGCTTCTTTTCTGTGTATATATTCATACCTTTGCATCTACTATTAGCTATAATAGATATACTACTTGATACCCATTGTAGTACGAGGTTATTTTGCATTGCCTTCAATATAATAGCTTGGTATTGATATTAATGCGAGATTATTTTGTATTACTTATTAAAGTGTTTTTGAGTGAACCTAAGCGAGCCTGTTTGTTCCTTGGAGAGCCCTACATCCCTCTCACATCCATTTTAATACAAGCAGACTCCCTGGCAGGGTACACATGGGCAGGACTATGCTATGAGACTCGGGACATTGTCAAGTGTCGATTCTGTCCATGACAGACGAAGGCGAAAATGCTTCCACGTATTACTTAATATCATTAACACGTGGATTAGACTCAATGCCTTTTGAGTAAAACTGCTTCTAAATTATGTCATGCTAGTTGTGGAATCACCAAATCTCTACAAGTTAATGCCTCAAATCGACCTGTTGGGGGGAGGCGGGTGAGTGGTCCAATGAAATGCGTTCATACATATTGTGACGACGCTCTGACAGTTGCCACGCGACAAGCTATGTCACTGATTAGACACAACAGAGGCTCCGACGTGGAGGGATTATCCTCACAGCGTAGGCGACACGTCTGGCAGGATGTCCTGTCAGACCTTACATGGCGCTGCAAGACGAGATGACCAATTGAGTTTGTCTCAGTCAGTCACAGGCAATATGAACCCACTGCATACTGGGATTCACTGGTGGGGCAAAACAGAGGATTTCAAGATTGGGGGCAGGGTTAGGTCATCAACAAACGGAGGGCAAAAGCCTGGACATTGCACATCCTGAGCATACAGCACATAGATAGTACATATACACAGAACACTGGTGAAGAGGGTTTAGGGAAACGGCGCTTTGATGCCTCTACCTTCCCCACTGCTGCTGTCCTCAGCACTGCTGCTACCTCCAGATGCCTCCTCCTCATCCTCGGAGTCTGAGTAGAACTTGTCAGACTTCGCTGGCTTAGTCTTTCCAGTCGATGGCGCCCACACTTTCACCTGGGCACCGGCAGAGGTGAAGAAACTTAAGGTCAGACCTGGGCACTCAACGGAGAGATCAAGAGCGTTTACTTAAAGCAGAAGCAATATGGGGTGAAAAGATAAACGAAAATAGATATCAATTGTTAACTTGCGTACGTTCTCCTTTTTTAGCCCACATTACAGGTTCATGGCATGACATTTAAACTGCTAGTTACCTATAGACAAATTTGTCTATATCTCCAGAAAAATAGTTATGACAAACAACTGAAATTGCAGTTCAAGCTACTTCGAGCAGCTAGCTTTGTATTTTAAAATCGCACAACATAATGTTCAGATTGTCGAGCGACGAAGCTTGTTACACATGGGAGATGAGACGAGCGGATGGACACGCTGGTAAGGAGCTCCACAGGATGCCTATTTAACCTTTCAAGCAAATTAGAGACTTCGGATGACACCTAGCATTTTGAGATCCAGTACTACACAGTAACTATCAGCAGGGCAGGGTTCATACCGGCTCGAACACCTCCACGTTCCTCACAGACTGCTCTGGGGCCACCATCGGCCAGTCAGACAGCTCCAGATAGCCGCTGGCTTTGGTGTTCAGGGTGTGAGACAGAGTCCCCAGCTGGAAGCGATCCCTATCTATTAAGGGGAACAGGAGGGGAAAAGTGTAATAAATAACACAGACCCAATGTCACACGGTCCAGTCTTAATCAGAGCTGCTGGTAATTGGCACTAAATTAGCTCAAATGTCACAGTATAAACACAAACTAAGAAGGCTTTTAATGGGTCAGAAAACTGATTTAAGCCCATAGATTACAATAATCTCCCCCATAATGGTCAATAAAAAAGGTAATCAGTCAGTGTGTTTAGAGGTGTTTGCTGAAATGTAGCTTCTCTAAAAATGACTTTACTGTGAATATTAAGAATGACAGCATAGTTAAACAAGCACCATACATGTCCTGCCACACACACATTCAGAATTTTAATGTTCTCCTCTGTCGTCTCCCCAGAATGTAGACATCCCTCTCAACTCAAGGCAATCCCTCCCCCGCCCCAAGCAGCACTGGAGATAGGCAGGGATTAATGTCACAGTTCCTGCGTTTTCAGTAAGCCGACAAGAGCTCAGAACCCACTGACCTTCCTCCCGTGACTATGACAGGCGCAAACTTTTAAATCCCGCGGCCTGTCGGGCTACTGCAACATGCAATAGTAAAGAGGGCAGCAGAAATGACTGAGACATTGTGTTTAACGGCAGCCTCGACTCCATGCCGCAATTAGAGGCAGCGAGTGCGAATGCCAAAGACGGGACGGGAAAAGCTCATAAATAAAACATGAACGTGGGCAGAATGGGAAATCTTGATGAATGGGGATCTAAAATGGTTTGTACACGATGCAAATTTCAGACCAGCAAACCAGAATATGCAAACCATATGAGCATCAATGATAATTAAAAAAAAAAAAAAGTTCATAGTAATATTTTCACATTTTTAACAAAAGTATAGGTCAGTAAATTCAGAGCGACAGAAGTCATTTGCTGCCAAACAACCATCATGATCCTCAGTGTCTATTTGCTTGCATTTTTCACCCAGTGTGAGGACAGGCAAATGATACTGGTTAGTTTGCAGGGGAACTGCAGGCGAGTAGCTTGTTGTGATGAGGTTGTGATGCTCCTCTATGATGTACTATGAGCTCATCACCCTAAGTGAACAGGTCTACCTTTGAAGGTGGACTCCAGGACGGGGGCCGGCTTGGGGGCCAGAAGGATCCTCTTGGCGTATTTGCAGAGAGCGCCGCTCTTCTCGTTGGGGACGATCAGTTGCCTGACGAATCGGGTTCGGTCGCGTATGTCGTAATTCTGGTCGTACTTGCCCAGGTTTAAAATGTACTGAGTGAGCAGTTTCGTCTGAGAAAGGGGCACGCGGTGGGGGAGGGGGAATTGACAGAGAAACAGATGATTCACGATTATCAATACCTCTGAATAAACATGTTTGGAGGTGGTAACAAAAACAAATGGTTATGGAAAACAAATGTGTCCCAGTGGGGACGTGACGGGCTTGGGGGCCGGCCAATTGGATCGGCAGGATGTTGGCGGGGGGGGGGGGGGGGCACATGTGTGTCCACCCCAACAGCGGTGAAGGTGGGCGAGCTCTCTGGCCAGCTCAGCCATCCGGGCACGCACGAGATTATTAAACCGCTGGGCTGGAAAGAAAGGCGTCATTAAAATATAATCATATATGGCAAAGGCGCCGAAGTCGCTGCGTGACGATAATGAATATAGAAATACAGCTTTAAAAAAAAAAAAAGAAAAGAAAAAAATGCAGACTCCCAGGCTTAATGAGGGAAATATGTAAGACATCACAGCACGGGTGGGTGTCAAAAGGGGGCGCCTGGCTGCAGGGGAGCTCCTTTATGAAGAGGTACTACTCCCATTGTGTATCCCCCCCCCAGCTCCCCCCACGACACACTTCCACCCCTGAATTATGACCCATTAAAGGCAGCCCATGAATCACCAGAGAGTATTACTGCAAATTATTTGCAGTGCATTTAGCCGTTATCTCCAGCCCCCCCCCCTCGGTACCCCCACAGGGCGGAGACACTCCTGCCCTTTGCGGCGGTCGGGTAAGTGACTGACCGCCACTCCCTTTTCCGCTTTTACGGCCGGGGCTAACGGCAGTCTTTTATTTGCGAAGGGGAATATAAGTTACCGGTCGCCGGTCGCCGCAGTGACTCCAGCACACAGCGGGGGCCACCGACATGGACAGCGGCTCGCTGGGGGGTGCCCAAGTCTTCCAGGAGATCTGCCAGCCTGTACAGCTTAGATGCAGTCCTAATCAAACCCACCTGATACAGATAATCAGGCCTTTCTGTTGGACCTCAGCCAGCTATGCTGAAGCCGAGCTCTGCAGGGTGGTAGGCGTCCAGCGGCCGAAATGAGCAGCCCTGATCTACGTTTCCACTTACGCAAATTAGGCCTGCAGCCAATGAGATATGAAAAATTTAAACTGAATTTAATGGGGCTGCAAGTTTTGCAGGACAAAGCTTCTGTCTACGACGGGCATTGACCTGCCTAATAGCTCAGGCTCTTCTTTGCCTTTTAAACACTGAAATCCGACACAGAATAGAACGCAGGGCGGGATGAAGGTTAGCAAGTCGCCTACACGTAGTTTGTAGAGTGCGAGTGGACGGCACATTCCTTAATCTGTTCATTGGAAGGTTTAATTGAAAGCAACACCCAAAGCTCATGGTTCTGCTCCGACACAGCTGGTTAGGGCATTGCGATGCTCAGAAGTAGCAGGTGTAACAGAACAATAGCCATTCCCCTTCTGGGGCTCGAAGAGGCTCCAGGTCACGTGTTTGTTTTCCTGAGGTCTCTACTTGGCAGTGACCTGCAGGGGTCTAATGAAAATCGCATGGGAACTATAGCAGGAACTATAGCAGGAACTATAGCAGGAACTATAGCAGGACATCCCAGGAAATTTCCTACCTGCTTGGAGTTGGTGAGGTACAGCTTAGCAGCCAGGTTGAGGATCTGCAGCTTGACGATGTCTTCCTCGGCCGTGAAGGTCTTGGCCGTCTTCCTCAGCACGTCGGGTGCAATCTTGGGGACACGCTCGCAGTACTCCCCGATGAGCCAGAGGATGCTGGCCCTGGCCATGGGCACCTGGCAGAGGGTTGCATGACTGAGATGCTTTGCCCTTGAAGAACACGCATGTACACTTTATGAAGAAAGGTATTGGGACGCCGGCCATTACACCTACACAAACATTTATGAGACCCCATTCTAAAACCATAAGCATCAGTATAGAGTTGGTCCCCCCCTATGCAGCTATAACAGCTGCCACTCTTCTGGGAAGGCTTTCCGCAAGATTTTGGAGCGCGTCTTTGGGAATATTTGCCTACTTTCAAGGTCAAGCACTGATTGTGAGCCTGGCTTTCACCCCCAACATCTCCATTCCAGTTCATCCCAAAGGTGTTTGATGGGCTTGAGGTCATGGCTCTGTGAGGACCAATCAAGTTATTCCACACCAAACTCCTCCAACCACGTCTTTATGGACCGTGCTTTGTGGCCTGTTGCACAGTCATGCTGAAACAGAAAAGGTCCTCCCTCAAACTGTTCCCACAATGCTGGAAACCTATAGTTGTCCAAAATGTCTTGGTATGCTGAAGCATTAAGATTTCCCTTCACTGGAACTAAGGGGTCTAGCCCAACCCCTGAAAAACAACCCCATATCATTATCCCTGCTCCACCAAACTTTACAGTTAGCACAATGCAGTCTGGCAGGTAATGTTCTCCTGACATCCGGCAAACCCAGACTCGTCCAGACAGCCAGACAGAGAAGCGTGATTCATCACTCTACAGAACACGTTTCCACTGCTTCAGAGTCCAGTGGCGGCGTGCTTTACACCCCTCCATCCAACTCTTGGCACACAGTTTTTGCACTGGGGTTTATGCCAGAGAAAGTTTGAAACTCTGAAGTTACTGAGACAAAAAAAGTGTTTTACACACCATACACCTCAGCACTTGGCGACCACGTCCTGTTAGTTTACGTGGTCTGCTACTTTGAGGCTAAGCTTCTGTTGTTCTTAAATGCTTCCACTTAATATCACCTTAATATCACCTCACAGCTGGCCAAGGAATATCTAGCAGGTAAGAAATTTCACAAACTGACTTATTGTGAAGGTGGCATCCTATGACTGTACCACACTATTCATAGCGTATTCATTGACCCCTTCTTTCACAAATGTTTGCACACCCGATTGCATGGCTAGGTGCTTGATTTAATACACCCGTGGCAATAGGTCTGAATGAAACACCTGAATTCAATGATTAAGTGGTGTGTCCCAATACTTCTGTCTATATAGTATGCACTGTAATATCTGAATGTAGCTTTCCAAGTAAATAATGCAACAAAATTCATATATGGAAAAAACTCTCTTTTAACATACTGTCTCATAATATATTATCAACATACGTGCATTATCACATAAATTAATATAAGTAAATATATATATATAAAATGTTAAATTAAGTAAATAGAGATATTACACATTCTAATAAACCAGTGTAAAGCGCAGTACTATTGCAGTGCCTTTACAGTGTTTAAAACCATCTGTAAATGGGTAGCATTCAGGTCTTGCTCCTGCTGATTAAAATGCAAATGCAGAAATGCCTCACCGTGATGCTGTCCAGCAGCTTGGCCATGTGCTTGATGATCTCGCTGTGCTGGGACGGCTGCGTCTGTAGCAGCTTCTTGATGACCACCACGCTCTCCGCCACTACAGTCTCTGAGGAGCACATCGAAACATCACCATTACTCTCAGCACAGCAGAACAAAATATTTACATTTCTAATTCCGAAATATTATGAATAAAAATAAGAACTGCACAGTATCATACTGTGATTATTTGAAATATTTGCATTTAACATTGCACTTAGTATCCATAAAATATCTGTATGGGCAGTGGCAGCTTAATGGTTAGGGAAGTGCACTTGTAATTGAAAGATTGCAGGTTCGAATTCCGCACCACTGAGGTACCATGAACAAGGTACTGCCCCCAAGCACTGTTCCCTGGGTGCTGAATTAACTGCCCCCTGCTATATCCCTATGTCACATATGGGATAAATGCAGAGAACACATTTTGTTGTTGTGGCATGAAAATCAATCACTAAAACAAAATGGACAAAATTTACCCTAAATAAACTACAGTTGGACAGACTAGAGTGTGTCAAATAATTTGTTGCCGTGGGTTCTGTCAACAGACAACAGATCAGTGCTGACAAATTGGGTAAGCAGATTAGTAGTATGCCTAAGATACTTACGACAGGTGTATTCTGACGCCAAAAAGTTAATCTGTATAAATTCGACGTATCCTTGTTTGATAAATGTGTCAGATATTAAACTGCAAAAAGCATCGCCACAAGTCTTTTTACCTTCTTTATCCACAGTATCTCCTCTTTTAAAAGATCTTGCGTCTGCTGAGCTGTCCCTTTCTTCACTGCTACTTCAGTGCTCATCGCTTCCCACCATATACCAAAAACAGTAGCATGTGGCGTGCTCCGCTAACAGAATTTAATAAACATAAGGCTACGTTGTATTTATGTAGATTCATGGGGGGATCCCCATGTTTTTTATCCCTACTAGGAAGTTTTTGCTTCCTCTCTGCAGTCGTCTGACATTCCTTCCTTCTTTGGCTTCCCTTAGTAATTACTACATGTAAAGCACCTTGGGGTGACACTGTTGTGAAAGGTGCTATATAAAACCAAAGTGAACTGGACTAAGGATAAAAACTATTAAGCTGAAAGCGCCGAGGGTGCTCTCTGCAGGCTGCTTTGAAAAACGTTAAATGTCTCTTCCAGCCAATATTAGCTGAAAAAAATAAAAAGGAACATAGCAACGTACAAGTCCACTTCTGTGGGCCACGGAGACAGATCTGCCCATTACACCTGCTGATGATTTACATACGGTGTGACCTGCTGAGTTTGTTTTGTGACTATGAAACCAGGCCTTTTATTGCATAAAAACCCAGTTTTATTTTTGTGTCAAGCATCACTGAAGCTGCCAACATCAGACCAGCAAACTTCAGCATGATCGCATTTTAAGCTGACGGAGTTTTCCAGGTCTCAGCCTGCACTAGCATCACCCAGGAAGCCCGTCCTCACCGTTTCGGTTGGACAGCAGCAGGACCAGGCCGTTGAGGCACGTGTCGGTAACCTCGGCGATGTTTGTCGCGCACCGGCCGATCGCCTGGATGGTCGCGGCGGCAAAGGCCTTGTCCTGGCTTTTCACATATGTCTGGAAAGGGGAAAATAAGTGAACGGGCAGCCGGCGGGGAATAAATCAATATTTTTGTACCATGTAGTGCAACTCAGAAAGGACTGATATCAATTCCAACGAGAATGAACTGCAGTAATGATAAAGTGTTGGCAGACCGACGTGAGGCGACCTCAAAAAGAGGAGAGCGGCAGGCAGCCCTTTCACCAAGGGAGGG
>JABFEB020000113.1:10711681-10723157 GCA_019775895.2 Stomatorhinus ivindoensis
CCCCCCCCCCCCCCCCCCCCCCCCCCCCCCCCCCCCCCCCCCCCCCCCCCCCCCCCCCCCCCCCCCCCCCACATGTCCAGAAAATCAGACAAAAACAAGAATCCTAACAATACTCAGAATACCTACACACAGTCCATTATAGTGACAAAGCACAACCCACCAGTTACTCAATCTATTTTTCCGGAAGAGAACATGGCAGTAAATGGGTATCAATTTAAAAACAAGTAAAATTTATTTCAAGGCTGTTTTTTCCATAAGTACAGTAAATTCTACATGTATCTAGCAAATTTGCTATTTGACATTGTATTTGAGTTTAAAGGGTAATGAAATATTTTATTTTTACAGAAACTTACATATTTTATCTGTCTGACAAGTTATTTATTTGGTTTATCTATTTATCTAGTTAATTTTAATGCTAATAGTTTTTCAAGTGGGTTAGTCTTTGTTTTACTTAATGTGAGTGATTCACATTTCTGTTTAGCAGGTAAACAGTGGCCAGCAGTAATGTTACAGGGAAGAAAAGCTTGACTACAGCTCCCCCATGTGTCCAACTGATGTAAATGCAAACACAAAAAAGATTGTACCACCCCATCACAATCAACAACAGATTAATAATGAGTGGTACCTGTATTCAGAAGCAAAAAAAGGTTTGTTTGGCCTTCTATACTTACTGTGCTTTTGTCCTTCAACAATTTTTCAATCACTTCAATCAGATGATCTTTTTGCTCGGGGTCAAGACTAAAAATAAAAGAAACATTTGACATAAATAATAAAAAAAAAAAAACCTAAGCAACATATTTGGAGCCACTTTTAGACAGCAGAGTACATTTACTGCTGCCATAATCCCCTCAGAAAGAGTGCAGACGCATCAAAATGACGCTCAGAAAGAGACGCAAGGCCAAAGTGGATCTGGTGGGCTTTGGCTACCTGTACAGCTTCTGGATGGCGTGGGCTGCAGTCTTCCTGACGTAGGGGGACAAGTCCGCAGCCGCCTCCTTGATCGCCAGCATCATGATGGGCACAATGATGGGCACACGGATGCTGGACAGGACCCTGAGGGCGCTGGCTCGGATCAGTTGATTTGGGTCCTGTCAGTGAGGGGGGGGGGGGGTGAGTAAAGCAGAGCGGTACCCAAACGGAGTGGCATGGCTGGGGCATCCAGCATATTCCAGTCACCTGCCTGCACTCTCTCTTTCTGGGGTGTTTGTAGTAGTGGCCAAACTGTTAGCCAAACCTCGCTTAAATATTTTGCCGTTGCCGGGTTTTCTCACTGGGGGGGTCAGGCCTGAGACTCTGCCCCGCACTGCAGACTTATCGTAACGCAATCGCAAGGTGGACAGAAATGGATGCCGTCTAAGCTAAGAACATGCCGTCCGCTCACCTGCCATATCGACCTGCCTCATTTTTGATTCCCTAACTATCCCCCGCGTTCCCCGGCCGGCCGCCCAGGACCGCCCGCTGCTGGGAGGCCAGCCGACGGATCCCGCGCAGCCAGGAGACAGACGAGGCACTTCCCCAAGCCCAGATGTTGAGATAAATTGAAGCCTGATTGAGAACTAGCAGGGGTTGAAATGGGTTTTCGGCGTGGGGGTTTGAACAGCATGCAGGCCGCTTTTCAAACATCGACGTCTCCGGCCGCCGCTGTAAAAATACTCCTCCTGCAGGTGGACAGATGCAGCGCAGGCCAGAATACAAACCCACAAAACATCGACGGCCAAATTTATTCCCAATGTCGTATAGCTTTCTAAATAAAGAGGTTTTCCTATTGCGGCAGCACTATGCTACTTCATAAAGTGCAACCCAAATTTAAATGCTGCTTTTTGAAAACAGTTGCAATATGGGGGATAGACACAACTCTGCTCCATGCACGAGTGGTTCACCCTTTCCCAGAGACCATTATTCCTCTGCTGAAATAAGACATTGTTTAGGGGTTGTGCTAAAGAAGCAACCAGCTGTGACATTGCATTTGCTCACTCACGCACGGGCCATACGTTTCCAGGGAACGGGACGTGCCGTTATCGGAAATAAAAACTTGCCATAAATTAAGTCACAGGCAGCTGCGACAATGCTATAGACAAAAACATTGTTTGTGATCATAAAAAATGACAGCAACCCGCTGCTCACTATGCCACACTTAACCCACCTTTTCTCCAAGGTTCTGATTTATTGACTTAATCTGATTCAGTATTTATGATTTACAGTAAGAATGTATAGCTCAAATGAATGTTTTGTGAACACGGCCTGGCCCTGCCTGCAAAGCATTGTGGGAAGAAACCAGGGTGTGCAGGGACTGACCTTGAGGCCACGTTGAAAGGTGCTGATGGACAGCAAGGCCAGATCCTGCTGCTCCTCGGCGTATCTGACCAGGTAGACATAAACCAGTTTCTTCAGCTGCAAAAGAATCACACACATAAATGGACATGTGCAGAAATGCGAGTATGCGAGCGCGCGAGTCCGCGTATCCCACACGCACGCACACACACACAGTTCTCAACAATCCCAAGGAAACCACAAGTTCAGAGGTTATCCATCTAGTACTTTCGCTCTCCATTACGGTACTTTGATTTCCTCTAAATTGCACTTTGAGAGATATATAATGAACCCCATACGTGCCAATAAATTGTTTCCATCAGCATCGACCACCAGCATTCGCTTTCGGGAGAGCTCCGCCGAAATTCCCACTTCTCCCGCAGGTGTTGACGCAGCAACAACGGCTGACGTGGCCGATATCGAGTGGAACAGAGTGATCCCGTGCAATCGAAGGCAGCCGGGGGCCCCCTTGTTTTCCTCGAATGGGGTAACAAAGCCATTACGGGTTAAAAGGCCGGTTTGACAGAAGCAGTTTGGTCTGATGGTGTGGCCAATGCGGCCAGCTGTGTCTACCCGCCATCGTTTACCTTCTATCGTTCCCTCCCACCATCAACGCGGAAGAGAGGCTGTGCAAATACTCAGACGAGTTGCCTGATGAGTTGTGATTGCGGGTCAGGGATCAGGCCTTGCTGTAATGCGGGCAGATTCCACAGGTGAAGGGCCCCGAACTGGCACTGCGTCGCCATTTCAATCATCGTTCGTGTGATTATGAGGTAAATGAACAGCGTAACTCACTTAAAACGGACACGGTGCCAATCTGTCGCCGACTTCTAAATTTAATTTACACGCACAGGGATTTGATTTGAATTCTAAACACCAAGTGAATTACTGTCATGAGAGCTGTTTAATGACTTAACAGCCACATGCGATTTACGAATAGTCACTGATTTTTTTTTTTTTTTAAAAGAACAAATATTCTATTAAAGCAGTGCTTGTTCTGGCAATTTCCAAGTCGTCCCCCAAATTAACAGCCTGCTGCATTGACTTTCCGGAAAGTTGCTTTTAAAAGTCTCAAGCTCCTCCTTTGTTTAGTCCACTATGATTAACAAAGGCCTAGACAAACTACTACTTGCTAAGAAGTAAACTGCTCAGAGAATTTACACAGCCTTTTACACTGCATCCTGGCCAAAAATGAAATCGCTTGATAAATATTAGGCTGGGCGGTCATATAAAGGCCACCTAGCTAATATCAGGCAGGAACCAACAGCCTGCAGAAGCACCCCGGGGGTAAATGAACTGTGTGCAGAGGAGCCTTCCTGCCGTTACACTGAGCTGTTATTGTTGCACTGGTCTTCCCATTAGCTTTAATGAGTCTGGTCATTCTCCTCTGACCTCTCTCATTAACAAAGTGTTTTCAGCCACAGAAATGCCGATGACTGGATGCTTTTTGTTCATCACATGATTCTCTGTAAGCTCTGGAGAACTGTGTGAAAATCCCTCCAGGGTGGCAGTTTGAGATGCTGGAGGCCTGGAGGCGGGACACCCAGCACAAGCGATCGCACCACATTTCAAATCACCGAAATAAGGCATTTCAGACATTCTAATGCTTTGCCGGACGCTAAATGAACCTCTTGACCCTGTCTTTGTGCTGTGTTTATTCAATTTGAGTCAAATGATTTGCAGTTTGGACAAAGGGGCTGTTTACCTTGACAAGTATGTACACGTACCTATCACAGCTGCCACTGAAATGTCTTATTTTGGTCTCTGTGCCTGTGATTAGATGGTTTTCATAAAGGTTTTACATAAATGTAACCATTCTTTTACTTATGAAAATGGGGGGCTTCATTTCATTTCAGTATTAAACTATTTCATAAACCTGTGTACCGCACATTGTCTTGAGGAAATAGTTAATCTGAGGAAACACTTCGACTCCCTGTACAAAGACGATGAACACATCCATTCACGGGCCTCTCTATAAACAGAGGTAAACAAAGGCGTTTCCTGAGATGCCGGATTTCAGCACATTCCACAATCTAAGTGGATAAACTTAAGCACTTCTTGTCCAACAGGAAAGCTGACTCGGCTGCCTGGGACTACAGACCGTGTCAGAAAACATCCACGCAACCACTAACTAAATCACGAAACAAACCAAGCTACAGCTACATTCAGAAACAGATGATACCTGGTCAATTACTGCAGTCCAAGGATTGCAGTTTCACCCCTAGCACATTTAAAATGTACTTTACACAAGTTTAGCCCAATTTAAAAGCAAGAACTAACCAATTATTTTTTTAAACACAGGATAAACTTTTTTGAATTAACGAAATTAGACTCTCAAGTCAAAAATAATAAGTGTAGAGAATTCAGAAGGATAGTCATGTGAGCAAATTTCACATCAGCTAATTAGCTAAATTCACCTCACCAGCATGTCACAGGTCCCCAACTTTAATGACAGCCATGCTGAGCTCTGGCCCAATGTGCTTCTCTAATGCTTGATATTTCCCTAAAAATTTCCTTGTTTTTTTTTTTTTTTATGTTACCCATTCGAAAGCAACTGGATTAAATGTTTAGCGTTAACATGGAAATTACCATTTAATTTTGTACGATTTTTTACTGCAATAATAGGCCTAATAAGAGGTTAATTAGGGGGTTAATTAATTTACTCACTATGATATGCTATAGAAAAAAAAGAATTTTACCTTAAAATTTGTTGTTAAAATAAACGACATTGTTTTATATGGCATTTAAAAGGCACTTCATGAATTTTTTAAGAAATATATATATATACATAAAGTCTCTTTACAATTTCAAAAACGTATTCCAAAGGCAATTGATGAGAAATCTTCATCAGATTTGTTCTATGTACTCAGAGGTTATCAAAGTTTTTAATCACATTGCAAACACAGGTACAGGACGTCACTAATCTAAAGCAGAGGGTCACTCGTGTCATTGCCACCACTGACGAGGGTATGCTACAGCGAACATGGAAAGGAATCAAGTACCGTCTTGTGCTTCGTGCATCTAATGGTGCCCATATAGATGTGTATTAAACGAGGCTAAAAAAAACTTAAATATATCCATCTCATTTTGTAATAATTTCCGCATACCTGTCATTTTCATTTGCTTTGTAATAAATTTTTGAAACTGTAAAGAGACTTCATGTGTGTGTATTTGCATATTCACATACATATATACACACATATTATATATATATACACACACACACAGATTACATATATATAGGTGGGGTTTCCTCCTGTTACCCTGGTTCTCCCACAGTCCAAAAACATGTGAAGGTTAAATGGAGTTGCCACATTGTCCATAGCTGTGAATGGAGAAACAGGTTTGGAAAATGGATGGACAGATGGATGAATGAAATTTTAAACAAGCCAACTCACAAGAGTAAGACTGGATCTAAACATTCAAGTCATCATTGAAAGTTTCTCTTTATTGACAGGCCAAGAAAGGTGTCAATTTCTTTCGCTTAGATTCAAATCGAATTACGTGTAAAACATTCTGACACATACGCAAGTGGCGAGGGTTTTAATTTTGCATACATTCCTGTATTTTATTTTATTTGCATTGCACCAAGCCACATGCGTGTATACCACACAAAATGTGAACCCACAGGCTACGCATAACTATTCAGCTATGCAACGATCATGTGACCATTACAATGCATTTCTATTCATAATGATCTCTTGATCACTGACAAATCACTTTGATAATTTTTAAACAAAGTCAAAATATCCTTCGAGAATTTCTCATTTTTTCTCACTCCGTCGAAAAGCAAACAAAAGGAAACAGAAATCAATAGAATAGGGAAACCGCAGTGTAACATGGGACCTGTCCGCTACACCCGGCAGCTTGGTCAGTAAACTTATTACCCGCTTAAAACAAGACGGTAGCCTTTAAAGCATTCCAAGGTGAGTGACAATTAAATCAGAAAGTAAAAAGCTGACCTCGGGAGCCCACGGCCCACGAATGCTGTACCCAGAGGAGAATGTCCGCCCCCTCACTGCTGAGGAAACACGGCAACACTCATAACGTGGCAATCTAAGCGAATAAAGCACTTGATAGATTGTGTGATATTTTCTCTTTGAAGGGACTGCAGGCAGGTGAGGAGGGATGGAGAGAATGAGGGAGGGAGAGTATGAGTAGGAGGAGAGGAGGAGAAAAAAAAAAAAAAAACATTTCAAGGCTGCTGTTCCCAAACCGTTTTTGCACTAGTTTAGGAACACAGCATCCTGATATTAAATCACAGAAGGCAGCAAAACACTCGATTTGTTCCTGAGTCGCTTCTGATTAGATGCGATCAATGTCAGACGGCAGGGCCCGGGGACTTTGGGGATGGAGGGAGCATGCTGCAAGCCGAGCTGGCCCGGCGGCCAGGGAGGGGGCGCCGGGGATGCGGGGGAGGGTGCTAGCAGCAGGGGGGGCACGGGACATGACCACAGGCCCTACACCGCCAATTACCCGGCGAGGCGACGAGGTGCCCTGCCTGGCGCCTAATCAAAATAGAAACGCATTAGGCCCCCAGAACACGGGCAGCCCTGCCGTGTTCTGCCTGAGGTTTCATTTATTAATCGATATTCACGGGCCGCTCTTCGTGACTCATTGGACCCAGAATCCATTGGGCTCTGCTCCACGCCGGGTCACCGGGAGGCCTTCGCCTTGCAGCGCCAGACGGCTCACCTTATAACTGGCATTTCAGGTACGGATCGTTTTTAAAAATAAGGAGATGACGACTGGCCATGATAAATTGTTTTACATAGAATTAGTTAATGCGGTACTATTACTTACCGTCTTCCCACATAGTACTCAATCTTGTAAAATAATTTACTGTAAGAGCAAATTAATTATAGCCACTCCTCGGTCAGTGATCAAGCTCCGCTACAACAACCGGGTCATTAAGTGAAATGGTCGCTAAGTGAAAATCACGGATGGTAGGCTAGGCGCAACTGTGACTGTACTTGCAACTTCAATTCAGCCTTCCATACTCAATTTCTTTAACCCCCCATGATGTGGAATTTTTAGCATTTCATACATTCAACTTCAAAGACCTGTCTCACTCCGGCGTGCAAAATTTGGTTGTAACTGTGCGCAACGGTCGGAAAATGAATTTTTTATTACAGTTGTTTTTGCCGAGATGTTGAGGTACTGAGGCAGTCACTAAACAAGCAGCGCTTCTACTCATTCTGAAAGATCTTGTCCCACGTGAACTTGCAGCAGGCAAGACAGTAAGGACTGCGCAAACTTTTTTTTGAGACTGCGTCAGAGGAGACCGTCGTACCTCAATGTTCTTGTTTGCCACATTCTTCACGACGGCCGGGAAGAGATCTGAAGCGTTCCTCCCCTTGGACATCAGCTGAGATGTGAAAACAGCAAAGGCAGCAAATCAGCACACAATAATGGATCAGCACTTTCTCCCAGGTTCAGAACCACGTCTTTGAGAGGGTGAAACGCCACCACGGTCACTCTCAGAGACCAACCATCCAACGTCACTCACCCCCACGATCCTTTTCATCGCCTCCAGTTTCAGGGACTCCTTGCTGCTCTCCAGCATTTCCTTCAGGTCATCGTTCCTTTTATTTTGGGGGGCAAAACAAGAAAATGCTGTTAGAGACTGAAAACACCAACTCATACTGGCCCACAAATGGAACTGTGATGAGAACAAGACAATACCGACTCTCCAGACACCACCGTCGTTGGAGGACCGAAGTCTTACTGCTAAAAAAGCAGCCTTCCGCATAATATAGTGCCCCCCCATCCCCAAAAGAAAACTACACTGTTACGCTACAGTAAGCTAAGGGACAGGGGCCCTTCCCCCCCCATTCCTCGGCCATCCACCGGAGGTCAGTGCCAGTACCCACCCAAACTGCTGATGCCGGCATTAAGCAAGAATCACTGGTCATCTAAACACAGACAGACATTACAATGTCTGACAGCGGCAGGAATGACGACAACAAGAGTATCTGTGTTTCTGCTGCAGCAGGACAATCATTCCAACCCCAAGGGCTCACCAGAAAGCCACACATAATCTGAATAATCTGAATTTAAAGAGTAAATCACCCCTTATGAATTAAAAATGAATTAATTCATTACTGTGCAGTACAATTATGATGTAAAGTGCATTAAATGGGGGGGGGGGGGTAAAACCATTTTCATATCTTGTCCATGTTAAGAGTCACAAGCACCTTCTCTCACAGTAAGGACACACACACACACACACACACACACAGTACCCTATGGTGGGCATCTCTTCCGCACTGCCCTCGTTGTTGGTCAGCACCCGTTCCTCCAGGGTGAGCTCAGGCCTGATGGAGAACTGCAAGCCGTCAGCCATTCCTCGCACCAACCCGGAGGCTCCCCCCCGCAGCCAGAAGCCCACATCCATTGGGCTCCGCCAACACCAGCCCCGCACCACATGCAGCGGCCTCTCAGACGCCGTCTGACAGAGCGCCCGCCTGCCCGTCCAGCACTCCCCACTACCTCTACATTTGATTCCCTGATATTTGCTCTTAAGCAGCAACTAGATTATGTGGGCAGCCTCTGTCTGGAAAGGAATGTGGATATCTATATTTACATAAACTCCCCCCCAAACTCTCTCTCTCACACACAAAGACAAAGACACACACACACACACCTTATCGCTTCTCTCTGCAAACACTGGGACTCTTTCATCAGCCCTGCCTACTGGCAACTGCACCAGCTTGAAACACAGCTCTGAAATGGGTCCCCCAAGAGTAATGGGGTCATCCCATCTGACCACACGATACACCTGCTGCTGGCACAGGAAGGCCGACCACTTTCCACATGGTCCAGGCTGCTCGCAGCGCCCACGAGGTACTGCAGCTGATGTAAAATTCAAACCGCCTCAGACGGCTCCGAACGCAGACGACGACACATGCGAGTGCTTCACCAAGAATGACTGGGCAGCACGAGCCGACACCAGGAAACGGCGCTTCGAGCTGCCCGACAGGCGGCAGGTTGCGGAGGCGCGTGGCGTCGGTGAGGCTGGGGAGCGGTCGCAGCGTGTAAATGGCTGACGTGTGCAGCCCGTTTCCGAGAAGAGGGGACATTATAAGGCACCGATTGCCATGGCGACGGGTGCATGGTCTGGCACCTGTTGACGGATAACGGTCGGCGCCTCTGCAGGGCCGTCCCTCGTCGGCTGCACGCCTGTCAGGCCGCCGACGCGTCCGCACCGTACCCTGACAAAAGGATCATCCACCGTCCCCGACAGCTGTCACCCCCCCTCCATAGCCCCTTACCAAGCCTCTGGATTCAGTGTCACTCCAGCAGCAGCTTGTGTGTTATATTAAGCATGGTGGTGGTTGGTGGGGGGGTTCGTTAAACAATTAACCTTACTTAAACAGCATTGCCTGACTGATTTATCCATGTCACCTGGCAAATACCGAACCAGCTTTCGTTCAGCAACAGCATGTAGAGTAGGCCGAGCTCATCCTGCTGTCTCTGACAGGAGACAGAAAATGAGTTAATAACGTACTCTGAAGCGCTCCATGTTGTACAAACACGCACCATGACCGTAAACGGCCCGATAATCAGTCTCTCCTGACAGTAGAGCTATTCACATGGCAGAAAACACAAGATTAACACCCAGTATCAACAGTATCACCCTTTCCTTGAATTGGCTGTGATTCTGAGCGGATTTTTTTCTCTCCAGGTCATTCAGTGGAAACGAAACACCAGCTATTTAAACAGTGATAAAATGCTGGTGGAAACAGCAGCCAATATAAACCCCCACCAGGCCAAGCTGCTCAGTAACACGATATGTTACACATTTTCTGGTCTTTCTTCACTTACATTGCAACGCTCCGCTTCCACTACATACTTATGACTGCTGCGCCTGAAATTAAACTCTCAAGCACTGGGAATTCTTGTGGAAAGGTATGGCCAATACAAGGTTTGACAGTAACCCAAATGTTTTGTTCCTCATGCAATGCAGGCAAAAAATTAATTCTGTACATAGCGAGAAACTATTTTGTACACAGTTCTAGTGCCTGGGAACACTGTACAACACTGACACATTTCAATTCTATTCTAAATTATTTAACAGGATGCAGAGCATGCAAAACAGTCACTCCAAAGCAGTGCCTCAACACTTCCATTATTTAATTTCAGGACTTGATGATTGATAATGGTTAAAACACAAATTAAAGCAAGTTTTCAAAGCACAAAACGTCACCTCAGCCCTCCTGCTCCTTGGGTGTGGGGGGTGGGGTCCTGATAGTTAATGTGGGGCCCCTGAATCTACTGCTCTCCATGGCTATGTAAAAAACATGAGGCGGTGACCACATCGGGGCTTTTGGGGTAAATGTGTCATCTTACAGTATTGATGAACACTGCCCCCTAGTGTTTGACAAGTGAATAAAGAAATGATGCTGTTTGTAAACCAATGGTTTCCAAGCGGGGGTGGGTTAGGGAATGAGGGGGGCACAATTTACTTCAAAAGCACTGAAAAAAATGACTGCTAAAGCTAGAGCTGGACAGTAATTTATATCAAATTTGACTTTTTTTTTTCCAAAACGAGACAGGATGACAATACTGTTCATATGGATGTGATTTAATTGTGCATTGAAATTAGAGCCTTGTTAAAGATTTTTCACAGAAAATTTTCATAGCACTCTTTCCTGGAAAAACTAGGCTCTCTCCCCCCTTTGCTTCAGCTCCATTAACACCTTTTGTTTTGCAAACAAATCACAGTCAAAGTCATCCCCCAGCTGGGAGTCACACCTTCAACTGACAAGTTTCTCTTCTAGAAAACAACATAGAATGTTATTTTGGTATACTAACATGTGGTAAAGTTTGATTGATTAAGCACAGTAAGACCAATACAAACAAATACAGTAATACAGTACTTATTACAGTACAGTGCATTATTATACAGGACTGTACTCTGTCAAATGAGGATTCTAATGTTCTACCCTGATGATCAAGAGATGACAGCAATAAAAAATATTAGATGGTATAAAAATAACGTGTGTGTGTGTGTAACAGTCGCCACACACTCAAGGACCCTCCATTCTCCATCTTACATACACAGGTGTATCTGTCACACTGTGCACACCGCTCTCTACTATGGTTCCTATACAAGTGTTAATGGATGCTGATGTGGGGAGTATGGGGGGGGGGGGGGGGGGAA
>JABFEB020000113.1:10752582-10767848 GCA_019775895.2 Stomatorhinus ivindoensis
TTTCACCGGCATCCTCGAAACCAGGGTCTACCTCTGTAAACGGCTGTTCATGTATGTTCTTTCATCATTAGTTATCACTCTTTCATTGTATGTGCAGAGTACCCCAAGCATTTCTGTTCCATTAAGGTGCTAGTTTTACTCAGATCATTTAGCAGATGTATGTAAAAGGGTATTTTATACATTTGGGTGTTGTGCTGCGTACTTCTCAGGTTAAGTACTGTGTCATGGCGGGACTTTAAATCGCAGCATTTGGGTTTCCAGGCCCTGCCTTTAACCACTGTGCTCTGCTACTTTTGTAATAAACATGTGGGTCACATGCTCAGAAGACACCTTAATTCCGCTGAGTGTTTTTTTTACCTCAATATTACTTCCATTTGTAAAGTAATTTAACCTTTGCTAAGTCAATGACTCCTTGTGGATGTGGCCAGTTCCCTCTGATTGGTATTTGTGACCATCTCTTTCCGCAGTTTATGCGGGGACTCTGCTTGTGAACATCTTGGGCTGTCTGATCTGGTTCTGCGTGGACTCCAGGCGAGGGGTGGACTTTGGTCTGGCGTTGTTCTGGTTCATGGTTTTCACCCCCTGCTCTTTTGTCTGCTGGTACAGACCGCTATACGGCGCTTTCAGGTACCACCGCAAAACAATAAATATACATACAGTAAAATCCCATTGTAATGGACTCGCTTATAACGGAATATCATCTATAACGGACGAACAATTGGGTCCCTATGGCTGCTTTTAGCTGTAGTTTTGTTCAGCTATAACAGACATGCAGAAAAAGCATCGGATATAACAGACTTGCATATAACGGAATTTCACTTAGACAAACAATTTGGTCCCAGGGCTGCTTTTAGCTGTAGTTCTGTTCGGCTATAACGGACATGCAGCTCCGCCTATAAAGCGCGTGGCGTGCCGGTGATATCCAGCGCAAATACATAGTCGGGATTATTAATGGTCACACATCTGATCAGGTAGGATCAAGTTGGATTACTACATGTACACTATAATAATCTATATCACAAGTGTGTCTGCTGAGGTGTGGCATGAGTAAATGGTGTCCTGTAGTTGTGTTCTGGGCATACAGCAACTCTGGATGTAACGGACTTTAGATGTAACGGGCTGTTTTGCCAGGTCCCTTGAAGTCCATTATAACTGGATTTCACTGTAGTATGAACATTTTAGTGGACTGCCTGTTATTTTGGAGAAAGCGAGCTATTGCTAATACTGCAGGCCGACATTGTGTAAGTCATTACTAAGGGCTAACCCTCAGTCATACAGCACAACTGCCTGCTTTTTCTGTGCAGCTGGATTATGAATGTTAATATTAGAAAATCCTTAAATGTTACAACAGTATTGACTTAGCGGTGAAGATGTTCAGCTGGTAATTCATGCTACATAAGTTAACAGTGTGCCTGGGGAGAAAGGTGAACAAATTTAAGTAGCTGGCAGTAATGATGAGCTCATAGGCTCAGTTTCTTTTTAAGAAATGCAGTTTTGAATTTTTTATAGGTAGATGCTATTTGCATCCGGGGTGTATTGCCAGTCGGCCTATTTGCACCTGGGTGTATGTAGCAGGCAGATACTACAGATGCTCCTGAACTTAAAATGGGGTTATGTTCTGATGCCGAATATGAATATCTTATGATAAACAAATAAGTAATCATATGATACATTGCTGCAAACTGTATGAGATGTGTAACCATGCAATCTCTGCAGAACACGGTAAACGTGGCTGCTTAGATGCTGCCGTCGCTCAGCATCAGTAATATGCCGGTCCGAGAAGAGATCAAAATTCAAAGTTTGATCTGATGACTACCAAGTGTGGTTCGCTATCGCACCATCGCAAGGTGAGGAGCATCTGTATTTGCATCCAAGTGTCAGTAGCCAGCAATGCGTTATTATTACCATTGTCATTATTACACCTTTTGTATTTGTATCCCATGTTGAAGTGACATGCAACCATGCAAGCAACAGAGTGTTTATGTTTTTTGTGGAGCCAGGGGAGGGGACCAAGGAGGTCGGGTGTAATTAGCCAAACGGATGGTTTTACACCCGGGAGCAAATAGACACTTCATTTTTTATATCACTTTTGCTGTATACAGGCATTGGTGCCATCGGATTAGGAAATTTAGTGGATGATTGGGCATGCTAGTGAAGTGTCAGCTTACCAGAGCTATTATCCTGACCCTATTTTTCCTCTTGTTTTCCCGCCATAGGAATGACAGCTCCTTCAGATTCTTTGTCTTCTTCTTCGTATACATCTGTCAGTTTGGCATGCATGTGTTTCAGGCCGTCGGCATCACGACCTGGGGGAACTGGTGAGTGGACAGGGGCAGAAGTGACGCGGGGACAATCTGCCACTGTCAGACTGTAAGGACTGAGTTACAGCTCACAGGGGCCGATCCAAAACCAGTCTGCGCTCACTTTACACAGCCCTGGGGAAGGTTCTACAAGCAAAAATATATTTATCACCATACTGTTTAGATGTCTTCTGGCTATAGTTTGTGCCAAAGTGGGAGGTTTAGGGAATGGGATGCTTATGGAAATAAAATAAAACCTTGATCAGTGATAATTAGGCCCAGGAGTTTAGCACCTTCTCAGATTAGCGGTGATTCAGCTGAGGATGATTCTTCGTACATTAGTCACCAGCTTGCAGGGCACAGCATCTGCCTTGTGACAGTGATGGGGGACCCTCTGCTTTGTCTCTTCTCCCCCACAGCGGCTGGATCTCAGCCCTCACGTGTCTGAACACGAGCATCCTGGTTGGAATCTTGTTGATCCTCATCGCAGGCCTCTTCACTGCCTGCGCTGTCTTCTCACTAATAATGTTTAAAAAGGTAGGAGCCCCAAGTTCCATGTGTGAAAAGCAAGAAAAGACTAACCTGCTCTTACGCACAATCCTCCCTTAGCTGTTCCTCTCATCCTGTTTGTCAGTAATGCTGTATATTGTTAGTCACACATTATTATTGTCGGATTACGTCAAATGGTCCATTAGGTGGCAGTATTGACCACTTTGCATAATATTAAGAACATAACTATTCAGGGTGTTGAGCAGGGGTGCTATAATTGGGGGGGAAGGGAGTTTAGAATAATTCCAAGGACCCCTGAGTGACTGTGACCCTAAAAATGTGGAACATTGGCATTGGTCTGGCTTGGGGGCCCAAAATGTTACGTCGAGCCAGTGCAAAGTGTTTTCAAAATGCGAAAGAAGGAAACAGTTTAGGTTTCAGTTTTTTTTTTCTTTTCAGTGCTTTTAGTGAAAATCCAGATATGGCTTAGAATTTCTGAATGAGCATGGCTGTAAATAGCCGGCAAACACTAATGCGAGGCCACTGTTCTCGTCACCACGCAATGAAAGAGAGCGGAACGGCACTGATCTGAAGCAGAGACAGAGGGTGGTGGGGGAAGGCTACAGAAAATGGAACCGATTGGACCTGTGTCACTCTGGGAACGGACTGCCCAGAGAAGCAATTTGGGAAAGCTGGCATGACACTGAGCACAGTCAATGGAATCAACGCGGGGCCAAACATCAAGGAGAAACAGAGTGCAGCTCTGAGCTGAAGGTCCCAGAGGAGCAGCACGATTGACCGACCTGCTGACCAGCGCTTTTTTCTTTATTGCTGAGCAGCTTTTATAATGAGTAGAAAAGGGACTTTTATTGTGAATGTTTTACTGGGGTTAATCATAGAGATAGCTTAGCCTGTATATGCTAACTGATTTTAGTGCTTAGAGCTGTAGACACTTTATCTTGGCGTATTAGATGAAGTTGTTCTTTTGTTTGACTCGCCAGTACTTTCTCTGTACACGGTACAGTTTGTTATTGTAACCTCCTCCATCACCCTGTGCGCCCCCTACAGGTTCACGAGCTGTATCGCAGCTCAGGTGCCAGCTTTGAGAAGGCCCAGCAGGAATTTGCCTCAGGTGTGATGTCCAACAAGACTGTCCAGACGGCAGCAGCCAGCGCGGCCTCATCAGCTGCCCGTGGAGCGTTCAAGGCGGACCAGATCTGAGGGGGCTCTCCCCTTCACCCGAGCTCACCCCCCCCATACTACACTACACCCCCCAGCCCATGCAGAGACTGTAGGATCCTCCTTCTCATTTATTTATTTCTCTCCTGTGACCCTGAGCCATCTGTGTCTCTCAGCATGTCTGTTAACGTGTCTTCCGGTGTTCCGGCATGGCCTTTGTATTGGGATGAACTGCCCCCACAACTTCAGCATTACTGGAATGAGGAGCAGTAGGAGATGAGTGACTGTGACCGCAGTACATTTCATCCTCTAGGGGGGGCAGGGAGTGTGGAGGGGGGCAGAAAAATGGCTGGAGTCACTGTACCTGTTTCCTCTGTGTCTCCGTTGCCACGGTTTCTTATGAAGTCAGTGCTGTGCAGTGGCAGGCAAAGTTTTCCTGCTGTTCTTTCTGAAACTGCTCTACTCAGAAAGCCTCTCTGTCCGGGTGGGAGGGCTAAGGAAGGAGGAAGACACTCCCATAATGTGGTTATTATTATTACTTGAGCGCAATGCAAGAAATGCACCATTTAGAAGATAATTTATGAAACTGGCTGTTTTTGAGGCTAATGGTTGGACTGCCCAGTTTAAGCTAGATGGAGATTGCTTATTTTTTTTATCAGTTTTGAAGCTCTGTCAGGGTCGTATTTCTAGTATTTCCCTGCCATCAGAAATGAGCCTGAATGCATCGATCACTTAACTGTCAACAGTCATTTAGTGTAAACACACAGGCGCATCTGGCTGGGCCAGTCCTGGATATTTACAGTTCTGGGTGTTTACTAATCAGCATTTCAGACTCCCCAGGCTTCTCATGCTGAATTAGGGCTAGATGATGGGATGGTGGAGTCACTAAATCAGGGTACTTGTGCTGGCTGCGTCTGTCGCGATTTCTTTGTAGATCTGCTAGGCTGACGGCGAACCAGCCCTTAATCTCTGCACATTTGGCGTACATTTATAAGCAGAACAGTTTGGCTACACCTCCAGCGCTCTCTACCCACGATAATAGCATCCTGTCATCCTTGCTTTGTTTAATGGTTCCACATTGAAATAATTTCAAAGACTTATTTTAGGGATTTGTTGCCGGCACTGTGAAGAGCATCATGGGAAGAAGCTGGTCTGATTCAAACGCTTGTACTTTCAGTAAATGTGAAACGAGAGTCTTTCAGCACAACAGTCAAGGCAATAGACCATATTTGTTGTTGATGCCCCCATTCTTTGTTTGACTGTCAGTGTATCAGCATCTGCATGGCTTGTGGTGGACATGTTGGTCAAGGGTGAGAGTTTATTAAACAAGAGACTTCTGTGATTGCGTTTTTCTACTGGTGCTCACAGCCTTGTCTGGCATTCCTGCTGTCTGCTGTCGGCCACCTGTATGTCTGCACTTCTCTAAATATTTCAGAATTTATATAATGCAGCCCAAATTAATGATGTCTGAAACATTACTGCTCTAGTTTCATGTGCTGTTCACTTAGATGTGAAGGTAAACATGCAAATGCAAGTAAGCAGTAATGAAAACTACTGGCACCTTGTCTCCCAGTTGTGTAATCCTTCATGACATATGTGTGTGTGTGTGTGTGTGTGTGTGTGTGCATACAGTAAGATTTTTCAGTTTGTGTTCCATAGAAAGAGCCAATTTGACATGACATTTCTTCCCTAAGCCATCGCAGCCGATGTACCTTAAGTCAGTTTTGCACAGTTTTGAAATCCCGCAACTGGAATAAATTAACTCAGAGGGCTACACTGGATAATTTAACAGTTTGGTTTGATCTTTTGTTTGTTTGTTTGGTTCTTTGTTTGTTTTTGTTCCAGTGTTGGTTTAGTCCTCCAGAGCACAGTATTTTAGTTTCTTAAATTGATGTCATTACATGGGTGGTTCTTGTGACGGACAAGGAGGTGAAGTGATATGTTGGAGTGATGCTCCACGCTGACAGCATTTTGACTCTGATTGGCAAGATGAGGTGAGGTCACTTCCTTTCATGTTCCTGCACATAGGTTACGGTAATTCTTGATGCAGAGTTCTGAAATCTTATGTTTAGTTATAAGCTGCAGGGTTTTACCGCAAGTTTTTCTTTTATATATTTTCTAGAATTGTGATTTCTTTATAGATTAGTGATTTTGTGTTTCTGTGTGTGCGCGCAGGTGTGCTACAACAGGATTTTTTCTTCCATTAAAATGAATGGTATCAACAAATGTTTTCACGTTTGTTTGTTTTCAATTTGTTAGAAAACAGAAAATCTGAGGATATAAACTTGTTTCCATTTCATTGCATTTTTCCCCGTATTGCAACAGTGGCTTTGAATTTTATGTTTTAATCAATGACCAATGTAGCTGAAACACTGAAAACGATATTGCTCCAGAGGTTGTATGTGATTATGGATTTGAATATATTTGAAATCAGATTTTAAGGGATATTTGTATATTTTGTAAAATTGGTTTGCTGTTGTCCTGAATTTTACTGTACTGTATAAATGCACTCTTCTTCTGTTGCATGTTGAGTAGTTTTGGTTTTGTATATTTATTGTATTAACATAAAATAAAAATTTAAAACATTACTTTACACGCTCCCATGACTACATGTGCTTGTATTCCAATGCTTTCCTTTTAAAAGGATGTCCATGTCATTTAAACCCATGCTGTTTTGATAAAGTAGCTACTTTGTTAAAATATTCCAGCTGACTAAATGAATCCACTTTGATCAGCAAGGAATGATAATACATTCTGTGTATACATCAGTATATTTAAAACTGTCATTTTTAATTTATTACCGTGTATAAATTTTGTCACCGTAGGCAGTATGTGTCTGTAGGACCAGTCTGTGCCTCTTGCTTTAAGCTCCACCCCAACAGGAGGAAAGACTCTCCTCATCATTCACACTGCTCACATAAGCAAACAGCAGGGGGCAGTATAACTAAAGAATCTGGCTGACACTTTGTCTTTTCACTTGCATTTATAAACTGACAGTGCAACGGAAACTGTTATTCCTATTGCTTTCGGGTTTGTTATTTTTTAAAAGTTTATTAGTTTAAACCAGTGTTTTCCAGTCTGCTCCTTGGGGACCCACAGCTGGTACACGTTTTGCTCCCTTGGAGCTCACTGGCAGACAGTCCACATTTTTGGTCCCTACTGGGAGCTGGGACGGAGCTAAAACATAGTCAGTCTGTGGGTCCATGAGGACTGGACTGGGACTGGACTGGGAAACACTGAAACTAATACAGCTGTTTAATATATTTTTTTCTCTGATGTATGATAGGCAAGTGAATAGATGAGCTGAAAATGTTATCTGGACTTTATGTTGTGCAAATGCTTCACCAAAAACACTAACATACTGCCAAAATTTCTTAATATCGAGATTTCTATCTTTCATAAGCCAAAGCTGTTTTGTGGACCCTGATTAACCTTGAACCAAAAACACTAAAACACTGCCAAACGTATGACTAAGAGCCCCTTTATCTGTTTCTCAAGCTCTTCTCGGTCAGTCAGTTCCTTCACTTCCTCCATCTCTTGCAGGGTTTCTGGGAGGAGTGCTGGCTCAGCGGTTGGCAATGCAGCCTCACATCTCCCGGCTTGTGGATTTCACCCCTGTTCCTGGCTCTGTACCTCTGAGGAGGTTGGGTGTCCTTTCCAAGTTTGTCCAGTTTTCCTCCACATACTCCTGCCATCCATGTGACTAGTTGAATTAGTGTCTCTAAATTTCCCACAATGCAGTGGGCATTCAACCCGTCCAGGGCCCTACTGTAGGTCAAGGGGGGCCCAAAAGGGCCCTCAAACCTTTAAATAATCTACTGGAATCATTTTTCAAAAATACATATTTGTGAAAACTATATAGTATTTGTTTGTCACACGAAAGTTTATTTTTTATTGTGCTAATTTTCCTTGACATAGTGGTCAAAAACCATTTTACGTTTCCTCCTTGTAATGGTTTGCTCTGCTCTTTTAGTGAGAGCTCTTTTACTACGTGCAAAAGGAACATGTGTTGTGTATGCATTAAAGCCAGTTAGTGACCTGTGCTTAGAAAATGTGTGCATGAGGGTGGGGAGAGATGGGGGGGCTCACCTTGTCCCCGGGCACGAGCAAAACGACACACGACAGGCCTGATCCCATCCAAGCTGCCCCTTGCCCAGTGCGTCCTGGGATAGGCACCCTTGCTGTGACCCCGAGATAAGTGGTAAAAAGAAAATAGATGGATTTAGAATTCCTATGGTTATGAAAAGGTAGGAGGGATCTTTTTATTTTCCTTTTAAATCTGAAACACCCTTGGTAAAATAAATTGGGCAGAATTTGAGTAAATCTGTTTAATTGAATAATTCTGCCAGTCAAAATCTTGAGTGTTGCAGTAATGCAGGAATTCTTTATTCCTGAAAGGACAGACCATATATTGTTTGGGAGCAGATGCCTTCAGGCTTAGGAACATGATCTTGCAGCGCTTTCTCTGCATTCCTAAGCCTATGGAAGGTCACCTCATGAAATGAAGCACGGAGAACCAATCAGCCAAAACTTAGAATGACTTACAAATTCCTTTTGTCTTTTCTGACCAGCTACTAGCTGAGGAGATGGTCACACTAAACCACAGTATGCCTTATGTGCTCTTTATACAGAAAATTTTCATATAAAATGTTGTGGTAAAACCTTGATTTTATGTTTGTGTGTATATATGTATATATATATTTATATCTATATATATGTATATATATATATTTATATGTGTATATATACACATATACACACGTGTTTGCTAGACAAATAGAAGATATGATGTATCTATAAAAGCAATTGTAAATTGTTTGTTTCATTCATCTGATAGTTTTATGCCTTTCAGTGGAAGGAAGGGATATCATTTGTGAGTGCTCCCCTTGGGATTGGAACCCAAGACCTTTGTGTTGTTTGCACATTGCTGTGCTTGTTAAACTTCATGTATTTTTAAGGCTCCACTGTAAAATTGACATAATAATAGACAAACATCATTGACAGAAACATTTTTGATGTGACAGAAATGATCTGATAATTAAAGGACGCTCTTTCATGGCTATAACATATAAGAACATACTGGAAGCACAATCAGGCGACCATTTGAAGGGACCTCCTCTTGTTAAACCACATTACACCGTTTATCCATCAGTTCTTTGTGTTTCTTTAAAACAGGGGACTTCTATATGAAGCAGGACATCCGACTCAAAGTGCTTAAACAACAGAATGAATTTATTTTGAAAGGAGCAATAATTGATTTTTGGCATCATGAAAATGCTGCATGCATTCTGCACACTACTGAAAAAATGTAATTCCTTCGGTTGAGAACAATAGACAATACAAATGGCAAATCTGAGGCCCACAAAGGACTGTGACTAATATGGCTGTCCTGCATGGTCAGTAACAGGATGAACCTTATAAACATTTTCTGATGGCAGTCAATCATGTGTGTAAATAGGAATTACACAACAGAAACAAAAAACAGGTAAGGTGTAATTTGAGATAGATGCTTCTGGACAGGAAGAATAGGAGAGTGCTGTATACTGAAGCAGCTGCACCTGAAACGCAGTCAACCAGTGGCACAAACATAGATGCCATAGCGTTGCTATGCCTACAGTTCAGTCCATGGACATTCACCTTGTGTACAATGACTGGAACATGCATTCTGCTTTTGCAGTGGGAATACATAATAGGTAGCATTCCCAGCTGGGAAGAAAAAGAGGACTCTTCAGTCTTTGGCTAAAGGGCATTGTGGGAAGTTATCAGCCGTCTATACTCATGTCTATCAAATATGTTTGTTCCTCATTTTTAACCCATTTTTAGCAGCACGGAGTTCAGCCATTGTTATGCCCTCTGTAGACAATACTGCATGCACTGCCAAGGTCAGCCCCAGGTTCCTTTCAGTCAGGAAAGCCACAGGATTTTGTTTGCTTAGTGGACATCAATAGTTTCCATCAAATCCTTCACCACTCAAATGTAATACTATAATTTTGTTAATATAACAAAAATGTTCACTAAAGAGGACGTTATGTATTAAAGTATAGCAAGGCAACAAGTAGGAATGAATATATTCGGTAATAGTGGGTTGAAGAAAAAAAATCTTGTACTGTATTACATAAGTTAAGAGCCCCCCCAGAAAACATATGCATGGATATGATGCAATTTCCTGCGGTAAAGCTGATGGGGTTTCAGCCTAAAACTCAGTCTGGCCTGGAGCAGCTCTGATCCACTACAGCTTAAGAAAGGGATCCCCCACTTCCATAACTGCCAAGTTTCCATTTACACACCTTACTCTACTCCTCTGACAGAGAACTATTACGGTATATATTGCACGTCTCTCACAGTGAATCATGTATGTAACAGGGCCACAATGGTGATTAGGGCACCTAACGAAGCGTACAAACATCCATAGTAATGAATGCTAATGCATCAACAGAACAGAAGTAACCCTGGATCGATGTCAAACATGTGGGCAGACTGCCAAAGTCCAGAAACACAATCAGTTCAAAGGTTTGGTGTAATGGCAAAAATGTTCACTGTATTGTGTGCTCTGTTGCACTGATTTACTAAATGCACTCTAAATTTGTTTAGTCTAATAGGATGGTTATTCCCAAGACCTCTAAGTCATCAAGACACTGACATATGGTTGTGACCTGTGATTACATTTATTGTCAGTTTAAATACTACTAACTAAAGAAATACGTATGTCCTCAATGACCCTAACCACATCCCATAAACTTCGTTAGACATCTGCTATTGGTTTGGGTCTTCACCACATTCATTTGGTGCTGTATCTTCTTTCCAGACTAATTGGCTGACAGTTCTGCAGGACAGGTTAATAGAAAACAATAATTTTCACCAGATCATAAGGACAAACACATTGTTCGGTGCCAGCGCTGGGATTAGGCCGCAGATACTCAGAAGTTCATTTTCATGTCAGAATTGACAGCAAGCTGGCAATTGGTAATTGCCACAGACTATTAGTTTGTGGATATCAAAAGTAGTTTCCTCTCCCACAACAAAATTGCTGTAAAGCCATCTGTCCATGACAAAACTTGAGGACTCTGCTTGCACACTTGTTCAGAGAACCTAACACTCTCTGGAGGTGCTTGAGGTTTTGAGGCACTTCGTTGCTCTGCTGCTTCTCTAAATGGTTTAAACATCATCTAACTTCAGCTATGTAGCACCAGCAACGCTTAAGACTGTTTGCAGTTAAGGTAGGCGGGGCCACTGATAAACCAAATGTGTCCATTTCTTGATTACTTCCCCAGAAAGATATCCGATTGGCTTTCGTAAAAAAGGGTTGTTTAAAAGTGACAGCTTTTAATTATTAATGAAAACAGTAATTCATCCCAAAGCCCTAATATACTGCGTCACCTTTTGAATGAAGAAGTCGCCTGTCGAAGGCACAGAGTTCTGTCATATCTGGAAGTAATTGTGCGGTTTTTCTGGACTCTGCGGCGGTGGAAGAAGCCAGATGTTAGATGTTCATTCTATTTTTTTAAATGCTGTGCAGCATATGATAGGAGCAGTGAGTCACTGCCTGGCCCCCAACACAGAGCAGAATATAGCCCAGGCGCTGAATAGAGCAGTTCAGTGTGCAGAACCAGCACCGCATTAAACCAGACTAATGCTGCAATGGGCCTGGAACAGGGGAAAACCAGCATGGAAAGTTTCTACTGATAACCAGCTACAGAATGAAGCTCCCCAGCACGCAGACATGCGCAAACACACAAACTAGCTGTCTCACTGGCACTGGCAGACATGCGCACACACACAAACTAGCTGTCTCACTGGCACTGGCAGACATGCGCACACACACACAAACTAGCTGTCTCACTAGCACTGGCAGACATGCGCACACACACAAACTAGCTGTCTCACTGGCACTGGCAGACATGCGCACACACACAAACTAGCTGTCTCACTAGCACTGGCAGACATGCGCACACACGCAAACTAGCTGTCTCACTAGCACTGGCAGACAGCTTCAGATCACTATTACCAGGTGAGTCATAAAGAATGCGATACGCAAGAAAGTAGTATGTCTTTTTGCAAACGTTTGGCACTTCATACATTCTCATACGTTAAGATGTCCAACGGACCGGAGGAAAAGCAGCAGAGATGTCATAAGGGATCTTCCTGTAGAAGATGCCAGAAGCTTGCTCGCCGCCACCGGCCTTCTTCAGCTGACAGGCCCCCACCATTAGCGAGAAAAACAACAGGGAGGCCCCCCCTTCCTCTGAGGAGGTCCAGCAGAACAGGCCGGCCGGCCCCCGCTTTCCACTCGCCCCTTTCTGCAGTGGCTTCACGGAGATGCAGTGACAGCATGCACGGGGTAGAGCAGGAGGACGACGTTTTCTGACAGCTGAGCGCGGCACTAAGCTCGCATTTTTGCCTGCATGTTAGAAGCATGTTAGAAGCAGGCCACGCCCAGGCGAACAGGGGAGCACGCAGGGAGAAGAGGAGGGCATCTTCCTGTATCATGGCTTCAGGCAAAGTTCAGTTAATTCCACAGTCCTGGGATGAGTTTTTATAGTGACCTATAAACGAGTTCATTTATATTTTTAAATACAATTGAAGGGTCTTACATTCGGTAGAATTAGAAATCAAGGCTAAAATATTGCCAATCGAGACAGTTTTCTAATACAGCTGAAGTTCAGCAAGTAGTGGTTTTCTTGTACAGCCCAGCACATGCCAGGTCAACACTGGTAACCAATTACTGAGAAATCTGCTGGTTTTCAAAGTTGGAGATTAAGGAAAACTTGAGATCAAATTCCCACGCTGTCTGGCTGATCATTCTGTACAAGTATTTACAAGCTTGCAGCCAACGCTGGGCGGTGGGACACCAGGCGCCCCCCACTGGCCCCAGAAGGAGACATGCAGACCCATGGAGTTTAGTCTGAGCGAACACAGAGACAGAACGCTTAGGGCCGTTAGTCTCAGTGGTAAACAAAGTCTTGTGAGTGATAAAGGGGCCCACTGACCGGTAGCCATCATAGGTGTGTGTGTGTGTGTGTGTGTGGGGGGGGGGCGGGGGGGCAGAGCTTCACAGTAGGCAGATGAGACTCTTGCCTTCCTCGATCTCCTCTTGCACCTTGTCGCTGGAGGTGGCGATCTCCGCCTGTGCGGAGAAGACTGCGCAGATGAAGGTGAGCGCGGTGCCACCAATAGCCATGTAGAAGGCCCAGCCCAGGGAGCACATGCCTGGTTTGTACGGCGACGCCTCTGCTCCACAGTAGGTCACGACCTTATCTGAACCCCAGCCAGCGGGATACAGCATCAGGCCCAGGATTAGGAACAGTCCTGGGGAGGGGGAGGGAGAGAGAGAGAAGCAGGCCTGTCACTGCGCCGCCCATAACTCACAACAGCCACGGACACAGTGTGACGATCGACCCGGATCAGACATCAGCTCTTCTGAGAATGTAAACAAGCAGCCAAAGGCTAAAGCTGCTTTACATCACGCCAGACTGCGCCTTTCACTCCAGCTCGTCAAGGTAATTTAGAGAAAACAGCCAACATCATTGTAATTTGTCAGTTTTGGTTGCAATAATGTAATTACTTAGGAGTTTGGATTCCAGGAATCTTTCATATAGCTAACGAGTTACAGAGGGTGCAGAACCGCTGGGGACATCAGGGCGTTGCTGCCAGCTCCCATTGTTGACTTTGTATCATAATAAGAATTAAAAAAAGGCAGGAAAATGTCCTATAACAACAAACGCCAGAGGAATTCTGCACAAACTGTGAGAACCTGAGTGTGTGAAATATCCACGTTTTCACTGCCTATGGCTGTAGATTGCTTAATGGATGAGCCCCCCACCCCACTCAGCTCAAGACTACAAGGCCACCCGGACGAGGATGAAGATCCATCAAGGTGGGCCACTGACAAATAACTGTCGGAGAGAAGAGGGTGAAAAATGACACTGTCTTTCACTGTGCCAACATCAACAGTTTCCTTAAATCAAAATATTTCCTATTCCATTGAAGGCTGTTCAGATTTCCTGTCACTTTGGGTCATGAAGGGATCTTCAGAGGCTTTCAGATCTTTCCGTTTTCCATGAGACCCAACAAAAATCAGCAGTATGGGTGATAGGTCAAGCAGACCCTTCTAACGGGTGGGGGCTGCGCAAAACCGGATAGAGATGGAGGTTCCTGTAAGGTTAAGCCAGACACCTGTTCTGCTGTTCTGTAAGGGTGGCAGTAATTTTCACCAAAGTCAAGCTGTAACAGTCATATTATCCACAGTCAAACCTCAATGGTTATTAGTATTACCCCTAATGTTAATCAGCCACTTGTGCTTGCATCCAAAGCTAAATAAGATTGGAAATAAGAACTGAGAGAAATTACAGTGTTTATATGTATTCTTAGTTTCTTTTTGTTGGTTAAATTTTCTTCCAGGATTCTTCAGTTCCGGTCCTGGAGGGCCAGGCTGCTCAAACACACCAACTAAACCTGGCAATTAGCTGGTGATCTAAGGTATGTTTGAGCAGGGAAATCTGCAAACTGTGTTGCGCACTGTCCCTCCAGGACTGGATCTGGGGAACCCTGACATAGACTGCATGACATAGACTGCAACAACAGGATGTGATTCTGGGGTTTGATTAATTTCTTCAGAGAATCTCACCATCACCATCTGAGCCCAAGGATCGCGTCGAGATTTTCTGCCCAGTGTTTTTCAGGAAAAGACACAGAGAATGTGTATGATGGACCGTCCCTTGCAGTCAGCTGAGCTGGCTTCCACGGTGTGTGTGGGGGCGTGTTTTTCCACATCTCTCAAAAGGCACTACTTGAAAAACAACCGGAAGCAGCGGCCAGGTTTTCCCCGGCCGTTGGCCGCTGCCGGTTTCCTGTGTCCGTTACCAGGTCAGGCGGCTTCACAGTACGCCGACCCATATTCACACACTGACTGGTTAACCCTTCAGAACCCAAGCTGGAGAGACAACTGGGGAATGATCATTTTCAGACAGAAAGCAATATGCCTGGCTTAGTGCCTGGCCAGTTTAAGCTCTTATCATATTAGCCATTTTTGCTTTAGCTGCAGTGAAGGGCGGCTTTGCTCTGGGGAATCCACATCTTCTGATTATTCTCAGTATTAAGCTTTTGTATGGAGTGCATGACGACACGATTACCCGAGTCAATGTAGCTTAATAACTGTGCAAATGCAGCAATTAAAACTGAGACAAAGAGAAGGTAGTGCCAGCATTCTATGAATACGGATGTTTATTCCTTTTATCGTAGTGTATCGAATGACGCTAATAGATGGTTTGGAAGACAGAGATGCATTTTCCTGCATCCGCG
>JABFEB020000113.1:10788811-10800886 GCA_019775895.2 Stomatorhinus ivindoensis
TGGAGGTGGTGCAGTGATCAGCACTGTTACCTCACACCTCTGGGAGCAGGGTTCCAGTGTGCCCAGTAGTTTGCAGGGGGAGAATCCCTTGAGTTGGTCATTTAAATTATGAAAATTTTTTTTGGTTTGTATTGTAGTTCATACTACTGCTATACTACATTGTTCATATTTGGAATCTTTTTCTGAAAGACAAAATGAGGACAACCGCAGAAAGGGTTTCTACAGAATGTTCAGATGAAATACAAATGAGGATGGCAATGAATGTCATATTTGGTTACGTTCAATTCCAATTTTTTTTGCTCAGATCGGATTTGTCTATCTTGACAGTTCACATTCATGTGTACAAATGACCTGTATCTGACTGTAATGTGAACGCATTGGTCCTCCGAAACGTCACGTATGCGCACATTGATACGTTTTTACACGGGTAAAAAGCTGGTCGTAAAATTGGCACATAGTGCAGCCATGACTGCTGCGCTGATTCGAGTCTTTGCCTCTTTAAACTTTGACTTCAGGCCCTTTTTTTCTTTGGCATTATAGCCATGTTTGTGTCCGCGCTGTGCCATTTCTTTGGCGATTATTTCAAATACTACTCTGCTACTACAGGTTCCTTCCAGTTTAGCTTGAACAGATTAATTTCCCCAAATATCAATTAAATCCCCACCTTCTCCATCCTTCTACTGACTTATCACAGCTCTCCTCCATTTTTACCTTCCTGCACTGCTGGTGCAGGCTGATGATGTCAGCGCATGCGTATAAGCAAAAAGCCACATGAATTCCGATCCGATGAATTCCGAAGCAGCATCTCAAGACATCAGCCAGGACGTTGTGTTGAAGCAGTGTGTTGAGGTGTGCCTCCAATCAACTCAAGTGGTGTCAGTTAACTTATCAGAAGCTTCTAAAGCCATGACATCATCATCTGGGCTTTTCCAATTAGTTTAAAGCCATAGTAACATTAGTGTATCTAAACGTTTGACTTTGAAGAAAGTAATTTAAAAATCTCTTAAAAATTCTCTCGCGCATTATTTTGACATTTAGCAAATAGAAATGATTTTAGGAATCCGAACGGGCCTAAAACAAAGGGTTTTGTATGATTTAATATCAGACAGTAAGAAAAAAAAGTTATGTCTTTTTATACAGTGTATGTAAGTAAACTTTTGGTTTCAACTGTATGAAAGTGGCACAAATCTGATTTGAAAAGATCATATTTGTGTCTCCACACAGCCCTGAAAAGATCAGATTTGTGTCACATTAAGGCAAAAAAACCGATTTGAGTCACTTCAACATGGGAGTGTGAATGTAGCCTTAGATTGTAGCCCAAGATCTGCCTTTTGTCATTTCTCCTAGTTTGTCCATTTTAGTCACTCTGAAACAAAGCTAAGAAAAGAAGAGTAAAAAAATCCGGAGAAAATTACTTTTTTTTGGTTGTACATGTATAAGCTACTCATCTGCCGATGACCGCCATGAAAGAACACTTTAATTCATGATTAGGGTCCGCAGACACAGTCAAGAAAATAATGTAAAGCACGTCTGGCTACTCAATAGTCTAAATCAGGTTCTGGCTTTGTTAGAAGTTACTCCTGTTCCAATACCGCTTACCATTGTAGCTGCGCATTCACTTGAAGCTCAGCTTAGCTGCTCTTGCGTCTTGGTCGACTCCTTGACAGCACGTATGTTAGTCATTTGCCATTTGCCTCACTTGTATGGATACAAGTGTCTGCTAAACATGTAACTTACATGCTGCATTCCTATGAAGAAAAACCATTGAGGAAGAGAGACTTTGAAACGAAAAGAGCTAATCAGGAAAGGCTCACAAGTACAAACTAAACTGAGCTCACTGCTGTAGGGTTAACGAAATTTTTATGGTTTATAAGCGACCAGACTGATGCGTTGACAGAAAGATTAGTCGTTGGACAGTGTTGAACATTTTCTCCGGTTCTGAGAGAAAGAGATTCACGAGTGTGGACAGAAGGCTAAATTGGAAGACAATTTTTGCGTTTCTAAACAAAAACATTTCAGTGCAGATGCAGCCATAGACGAGCCCCTTCCAGAGCGCCTCCCCAATCCTCCCTTGGCCTAATCTGTCCTCTGCACCAGAAATGCTTTCATTGCTTTCTCTGCACCCCATCACATAAGGGGTTCGGCAGATACATTAGTCCTGCTAAACTCGTGCTGATCATGACTCAGCTGGCCAGTATGGGAAGCTTGAGGAGTCAGACCCAGGTGGGGCCGGTAACTCTTCTCCAAATCCAATTAGAGGAATGAGTGTTGAATGATAAAAATAGCATCTGGAGTGTCCTGTAGGGCTATGTAAGGATAGGGACCAGGAGTCATAAGCAAGCATACAATTAAACTACCGATTTAGTAGAGCAATTAAGATTTAAACATGTACAAAAACAACTACTGACATATAGGCATAAGGATCTATCCATTCAGATAAAAGTAATTTAAAGTTCCTCCTTCCATTATTGGTGAAATTTCAGGGATAATTATTAATTAACGTAATTGTGTATTCTTAATGTCCATCAGTCCTCATTTAATGCAAGTGTTTTCCATGCCTTGAATACAAGATCCGTTCTTCTGTTTGATTTTCAATCTACAGTTGTTTAGGCAGTGCAAAGTCACGGATTAAAAGATCTCAGAGTACTTGGAGACACAGCCTAGGTAAGAGCAGAACCTCCATATGCTCTATATGCAGAAAAGGTTTGAATAGGGTTTTCTTCTTGTATTTTGTTGATATATTCTAAGAATCGCTGGCTTGCCAGACATGTGACAGACGGGATCTGCAAGGGGTTTCAATAGTTTGCACTAAACATTATGCCCAGAATGTGGATACAGGGTGACGTTGTGGTTTAACAACATAAAAACATAAAATAGAGAAAACTTCTCCTCCTGCAGAGAGAACATTTCTCTCAGAACATTACAGTGAACCCATCTAGTGTGAGAACAACAGCATGTTTGCATGGTGAGCAAGTCAGAGTCTCATGAGAAGTGACAGATGTGTGACAGTGTTCTCGCTTTAGAAACAGCATCACGATGATGCTCAGTGTGCAATGGATGGATCAGTGCCTTTGTGAACAGGCCAGGTTTGAGCTCTAATCCCTTCGTGTTTTACAAGGCTTTTGCTGAAGCACCAAACCAGGCCTTCACTGCACGCCTCTCTTTCATATGCCACACATCAACACAACGGTGCAAAGACAATCCTTTGAGGAGAATTCAATTTTGAATAACTGATTTTGAGATATTTAGTAATTCATACTGTTCAGGTGGTCCTGGCTCCTCCAGACGGCGTAAATGAAATAAAGCAACAGTTTTAATCTACAATTTAATACGAAAAGGCATACAGTACAAAACACGTTGTAAGATGGGACGGCTTGAGTTTCAAACCCAGAAAAGACATCAAGCAAAGTACACACACAAAAAAAAAACTACTCAACTCATGTTCAGAGCAAGTAACTGGATAGTGCAATAAAAAGCCAAACTGTGACACTATTCCAAATTTAAAGTAAAGCAAAACAAAACAAAAAGAACGCAGGTAAGTGCTGATTTTATAGGACCTGTAACATGACCGCTTCAAGAGGCCTCAAACAGCCACTAACAGGTAGGCAGGTGACCAAGATCAAAACCGTACCTCCATCTGCTGTGAATTAAGCTAATAACACTGCCATCAGTTCCGGCGATTTACTCAAAGACTCTTATAAGCTGATTTTATATGAAAAATAGTAGTTTTACTTTGCAAACGCCACTCACATTTAGATAAGCAAGGGTTACTATAGCGATCTGCAGTGTATGATTATGCAGCTGGAAAATACTGCAGGGAAAAGTATTACCTACATGCCCATAATTATCGACATGTTATGCTATCTTTGTTGTGGCTCCTGTGCAGTTTATACATTTCCATCCACAGTTAATACATAATTAAAGAGCACTCAGAACTGTATTCATTCTATGGATACACGCACAGAGGAGTAACAACATAAACAAAACGTTTTCATTGACCCCTTTCAATTTCCTGCTGTCTTGTGGAAATAACACAGTAGCCATTTTTTTTCCTAAAGGTAAATTCTGTATTAAACTCCTGCTGGAGGGCCCAGCAGTTTAACCACGGCAATAAGTCACGGTAATAAGCTTCTGGCTATCAGTTTCCAGTAACCAATCTCACTATTAGGTGTGCTCTCCAAAGCTAACTTTACAATCGCTGCCACCATCATTCAGATTATAGCAACAGGAAGCATTAAATAATAATGACAGGGAAGAGACAATAAAGTTCAATTAGACATGTTGAGCTGCATTTACTTTATAGATACTGAAACCCTACTGGCTGTTGTGAAGTTCAGAAGCTTTGCGTCTAGCAGATTTGGAAATACCAGCTCACTTTAAATGGTCCAAAATGCCCCACAAACTCAAACACAACTGACCCACTGCTGTACAAAAGTCAGAAGTTATATGTAGTGGTAAGTATATTTTAAATTCTCTCAGTTTGGGGTGCACATTATAGACCTAAAATGTTGAGGTTAGCTGTATTTAGGTCTCATAATTAGTCCAATGGATCAATTACAGTCAAAACAAATATGTTGAATTTAAAAACCTTTCATTGGTGATGCATGAACAGAAAATGGAGAAGAAAAAAGATCAAAGCACAATCAACACCCCTGTTACTTAACTGGTGAAGGAGGTAAAACTACTATGAAGCAGATGTGGGCATCATATGAAGCCAAAGGTCCTTCAACTGACGAAGTGAGTGTGAGCGGCTGGAAAGTGCTGTTACCATAAACAACAAGGGCTCACGTCCAGGCTTAGCGCCACAGGAGAAGGGAGGGCTGCAAAGCCATGAACCTCCTCTGGCATTACTCATGCAGGATCCCGATAACGAGCGAGAACTGAGCACTGCCCTACATAAATAACACAAAATCTCAGTTAATTTATCATTCGAGCTTAAAGGAGAAATTAATCTGTCAAACTGCCAGATGGCTCACAGAACTCAATGTAGATCAATGAACTAGAACTAAAATAACACAGCAATATTCCCCTCCCATCTCCAACAAACCAAAACAGCACTGTACTTTTATACATTGCTTTACATATGGGACGGACAGCGTGCTGGGCTTGTGGGGAACACTGCTAACTTTTCCAACCTCAGGGTTGTGGGTTCAAATCCCACCCGTGCCCTGTATATGTGGACTTTGCACATTCTCCCCATGTTATGCAGTAATATAAATGGGCATCTCCAATTTGCCTGAGCGGGTGTTCTGTGGGCCGGCACCTTGTGCAGTATGTCCCCAGCCGCATGGCTAATTCTGCCTGGGACAGACACCAGGACGTTCCGTTGATTACACCCAGAATAAGCAGCTGAAAGATGGATGGAGGCATTTGAAAATCGAAATCAATTTTGCTTATGACATTTTCAGCAAGAGATTAACTCTTTAATAATATAACTAAATGTGCTTTTGTCATTGTAGTTACAATTTTTCTGTCATAAACCGATGGCAGGGGCAGATGTACGGAACGGCCATGCCCCCCCCCCCCCCAATAAACACACACCCACCACCCCCCACTGCTACCCCAATACAATCACTGAACCTAGTCTGGCCCCCCATAGTAGGAGGTCTGGCTACACCCCTGACTGATGGGAATTGTTTTTCACTGAAACAGCCCAGCCATTATAAGCAATCATTATAAGCAGACATGTCATTAGTATCTTACCAGTGTCTGATTCCTGTTGTTTTATTCTCAGTATATTTATGATGCTTTTTTTCATAATCCCTAAAACATTCATCTAAATATTTGCCTTGAAGTCCTTAAGTCACCGTGCTGAACCGACAGCATGGACTTCACCCCTTCCTAAATGTCACCTTTAGAACCCCACCCAGATGGAATGAGTTACATTTCATTACAGAGAAGGTCTCAGAAAAAGGGTGTGTATATTAGCTGACATTGTATATTGCAGCGGTCATCTTCTGTTGGGGACGTTAATTCCTTTGGCACGATCTAAACATTTGACCACTTCTATAAAAATGAACGTCGGTAGACTGTTTTATGCGTTAATGTGGTAAGTTACTAATCACGGTAAAACAACCATGTGGCTCCCAACGTGAACTTCTTTATTTTCACATTCAAAAAAACACAAACTTTATTGCTCCTCTGACATACATGCATTACGACAGTCTCTAACCAAAAACCAAATAGAGAAGCTCTTTCATGTTTGATATACTATATAAATTTCAAATTAAAATGGCAGGTGGGCCTTTCTAAACAGTATTCTAAACAGTTGACTAACAAAAATTACCATTTTGCATACATGGCGCTTACATATATCATGTGTTAAAAAATAAATAAGCCAGTTACAATACCTCCAGGCCACAAGACGAGACGTCAGTGCCAAATCTTTTACATAATCATGAACTGAAAACAGTCATCAAATATTAAAATCAATGTTCTTACTGTAAAACAAGCAAAATCTGCTTCCATTTATAACTGCATATAATGTAGAGCAATGAAAATTGAACCTTGCTGACATGTCGTGTTAGTGTTATCCATACCGGATGCCGCGCTTAAAATGGCTTTAAAACTGGGAGCCCATCTATATAATAACCCATTTTAAGTGCAGCAGACTACAATGACTATTCAGTTTACTCTTGCAAGGATTTCCTTTTAGAAATAGTCCTCACAGGTGGCCTTGAACTAAAATATTGCTCCATTGTGTTAATGAAAAACATCCACACAATCATTTTTACTTCCATGTAACATTCAGTTTGTATTAAAAACGCAGCACAGGGATGGACGTAAGCACTGGGAATCTTTCGTATATTGTTTATCCTATGAATTTCCTTAGGTGTGTCTACTTTTGACAAAAAAGCATATTTATCTGATACTTTGGAAAAAGAGCTTCACTTGGTAAGACAAAGACTCTACAATTTAAATGTTTCTCGAAAATAATAATAATAATAATAATAATAATAATAATAATAATAAGATGCACAGAAACCTCTCAGCTGTTACAGAATTTCTCAAAGATTTTTGTGAACAACCGTATGAGTAACCATTAAACATTTTATGGATAAAGATTTTATAGACGTATAAAAAACACCTTTTGATGTCTGTGATGTCATACTGTATCATATATCACAAGGTACCTTTACAAAAAATGCATTAATTTCAAAAGTACTATACCAAGCATTCCTTATACTCAGGAAGAGTGTTTTGACATTTATCCTCACTGCATTGTGCATCTTCTACTATATATGTCAATAATAAGCAAATGTCACATAGGCTGTTTTATGTCATGTGCCTCTGCTGATTATCAAATTATTTCTGAACATTGATCCCCACAGGGACACCTTGAGGAAAACCGCTGAAAAGCAGCTTGACTACCATGATCACATTTTAACCTTGATTTCTGTACCCACTAACCTTTTGAGCAGATCCTAAGGTTGTCCTTCAGACTTTGGAGACCATATGAATTGTGGACCCTAAAAACAAAAAAACAAATGTTACTGTAATGCTGCTGGAGTCCTGCTCAAGAGCCAGAAGACCAAAAAACATCCTGAAGGCACAAGGGCTTTTGAAGGCCTCATTTGCGATGGGACAAAATAATGAATCAAAAGCCACAACTGTTTTAATAAAGGTCAGTGAGGACAGTGGGACGTTAGTGGGGGGGGGGGGGGAGATAATAGGAAAAGTGTGGGTTTTCTCTAGTAATCGCACAAAATGAATCATGAGTTTGACAGAAAAAAAGAGTGTAGGCCACACAGTTATGAATCAGTGTGTACATTCCATAGACTTCCCCACTGCATGCATCAAGTCCACTGAGATTTATATCAAACACTGTGCTCAGCGCGCTCACAGATGCGTGTTTCTGCCCACACATCTAACGTTCATGAAAAGGAGAGCTCTCCCCGTCTGCTTTCGGGAGATGCTGCCGCCATACTGCGGGCGGAAATTCTTAGAAGGGTCACAGAGCGAGCAGGTTACTTTGCAGCTTTAATGAAACGTGGTTGCTTTTACGACGGCCTGTGGGACGGGAAGGTGGAGATATGGTGACGCTTGGTGCACGCAAGCCCTTCATCATCAGGAGCATTTCAGCAGACACAAATTATCACAGAGGGGATCATCAAAAATGAAGAGGCACCGACTTTCAAAATAAGCAGGTGAAGATTGCAGACTAGGTGTTTACAAAATCAAAGGGAATGTTGGGATGAAGGGAGGCCTGCAATATTCAGGAAGCCAGCAAGATCTGAGGCCCGCAGAGGTGGAAAGTTCACGTCCAGAAAGTACAAATACAGACCAAGGTTTTGTTTCAACCAACCAGTTAAGTATAAAGAATCAGTCACAGAGTACTGAACTGGTTGGTCGAAAACAAAACCTTGGTCTAAATTTGTACTTTCTGGCCCTAAAATTTTCCACCTCTGGATGCAGATCCATGTAGTTCAAGTGTCCCAACAAGCAGTCAAACAACCAAAAAGAACAGCAACCTTAAAAAACAGCTTTTTAAATTATGACAAAAACTCAAACAAAGCAAGCGCAGGCCTTTCTCGGAATCATCACAGAAAACTGTTCTTAATTACACACATACAAATGTTCATTAAAAAAAAAGCCATTGTTGAAAATCCAGTTTGGATTTTCATGTCCCCTGAATCTATAAATCCTGCCTGACCAAGAGCTGGAGAGCCTTTTGCAACACCAGGAAACGGCCTAATTAGGCTTTGCAGGGTGGCGGTCAAAGCTAACACACATCTTGGAGCCAACAAAATACAGAGTAAAACCTTAGGTGGTCCTCAACGAAATCTAACTCTGAGTCTTTGTTATTCCGCGCTTCAGACCGCGGGACCCTGGCAGATGCGCATCAGCTTTGATTTTCCAGGGGTTAGGGCACCGCATGGCTGGCTCATTTCTCTCAGGCCAGCGGACCGGTGACACAGAACGCACATAAGCAGGACGCAAAGAAAACAGCAGATGCCCACGTGAACCACAGGCCATCGCCAGAGGATTATAGCCCCAGCAGCCTTCTCAAATACTTCATAAGAAGCCCGACGAAAGCAAACACTTTACTCTCAAAACGAACCGTGTGACACCCAGTAAGACACCATCCCACTGATCCATCGTTGTCCCACATCCAGTATGTTTTTTTTTAATCCTACTCCAGTTGAATCCAAATTGCTACATACCGAATATGACTTTGAATTCAGTTGCCTGAGGCATGAGGTATTTTTCCATGTCTTCATCATGAAAAAACTCAAACACATGGCAGTTTATGAAGTCAATGCAATGGATTAACTGAAAATTCCAAATACATTTTACTCCACGAGAAAACAATGATATTTGCCATCCAACCAGAAAAGCCATTGCCCTTCACAATGCAGTACCCATGGTTCTAGATCAGGACACCCTTAAAACCTTCAGCTGTCTGCCCCATTCTAGCACAAAGAATCATGTTTCAGCTGTGTAATGGAAAAGGCAATAAGGGGCAGTTCAGACACGTAATGAACTTTATGCCTTTACAGAATGTTTGCTTAATAACAGCCAGAGACTGTTCATCGTGGGTCTGAACTAGAGAAGCACAGACTGCAATTTTCTTGGCCGTTTCCAATTTCCGATTTTTGTGTGACCTGCCAATTTTGCTGATTCTGATTTCCCTTCTAACTACCATAATTGACAGCATTTACAAACAAAAATCTACTTTTCTTAAATGCAAAAATATATTTTCATAATAGCGAAAACGGTTTAACTTTAGTTTCCCCCAAGCTGCACTAAGGATCTTCTCTCACTTGAACACGTCTCAAAATAAGAAAGTGCTCTGTGACTGGAAAGAGCTACAAATAATTAACAGAACATGACTTGCTGTACACCCAACTTTATCTGACATATTTTACTTTACCAAACAAGAGCAGGTGCAACAGATATAAATACAAATGTCCGTTACTTATGTCATTTTCCATGTCATTTTTTAATTTTTAAATTCGCCAGATAACGTGACACCGACCTTTTTCTCTTTTTACTTATCTTAAAAAAAGTCAGTAGGTTACAAGCCTCTGAATAAAACTGAGGTGTACTACAGTCTTCCAAATAATAACAGATGCAGGGTAATATTATTAATACCAACATCACATGTCATGCATGTGCAATTCTTACCAAACTACTAAGCCAGATTAAGATCAGGCTATTTCATACCTTCATTCTGTACTGACATTATAGCACATGGGGTTAAAGTTTCACAAAGATTTTTGCTCCATCATAGGAAAAAAAAACCTTAGCTAGCTTTGCAATTTCAATGGCTGTTCCTTTTCAAGATTATCTAGTATACATTTAATAATCAGTTTAAAGTGTATCTCCGATGTTTCACCACATCTTCACAGTGGTTCTACCACAATTTACGTTGACTTTACATATATTACAAATTGTGTTTGTGTTGTCTTCACTTACAGTGAAGAACTTTCACGCTAATGACATGTTACTATGCGGCTGTGAGTGTGCAGGCGGTTGTGAGGCTACCGCACGTGCCACTGACGTGTGGTGCACGCGTAAAATGGACCAGTTCAGTACTGGAAATATAAGGGACAGACTGGCTGGTCTCCGGTCTGGGCCGAGCACGCTGAAAATTGGTGCTTGATTGGTGCATCTCTAGTGTGAACAGCCCGTACACCAACGGCATGTAAATAAGCTACATGCCTCACACATGACCTCTGGCTGTCGTCTCTCTGTGGATGATCTAGAGAGCAACTAAACAATACAATGCTTTCTGAAACAAAATAAAAGTAAACAGCTAAAAAACTTAATAGATCAGTAAACTATCTATCCACCCATTTTCTGAAACCGCTGGTCCGATTCAGGGTTGTGGGGTGTGGAGCCTATGGTGGGGAACAACCCATCGCAGGACGAGCGCGCGCACACACACACACACACACACACACACACACACACAGACCTATGGGCAATGGGGTAAGTCCAATTAGCCCTAAAATGTTTTTGGACTGTGGGGGAAAACCAGAGTACCCAGAGAAAACATCATGATGACATGGGGAGAACATGCAAACTCCACACACAGACACACACACACACACACACATATACACACACAGTCCTGGCAGAGACTTGAATCCTAGTCCCTGAGGTGAGGCAACAGTGCTAACCACTGCACCACCATGCTGCCCCCGATCAGGGAGCCATTATACCCTAATAAGACCCATTTATATCCCGGTGGACTATCGGGGGGGGAAGCTACCAAGTGAGTTGTACTGCCATCAGGTTGCATATTTAAGAAATAAAATCACAGTTAATACTGTCCCAATACTGTTTGGGCGGGTTTCCTCCTAGTTCTCTGCTTTACTCCCATAATTCCATGAAGTGCGGCTCAGGTGATTTGCTGCCTCCGATTTACTCTGTGCGCACGGTGTGGTGCACGGCAATCGGGCACAGGGCTTACCCACACGCCTTGTGCTTCCTGGGTTCGCTGTAGGTTCTCTGCAACCCCACAGTAACCAATGGGAAGAGAGGAGCGGGCAAATGACTAAGCAGCCACTGCGAATTCATGTCCCACAGGCCCTAGGGGCTTTAATGGTAAATATAATGGGCAGCTATAGGTCTTTGGGTGGGAGAAAATCTTTATATTTGTAGAAAGTAGGAACAACAGTGCAATGGATTCCTTAGCTGAAGTGAATTGGGGTTTGTATAGCAGATATAGTAAGATGAATTGATTATTATTCTGTACCTTTTCCAATTTAAGCAGCAGCTGTATAAGGGGTGGAATCCTCCAATGGTGACATTTTGTGATATTTAAGCTTTGTCTCAAACCGCAAAGACTCGGCCTTTCAATCTTATGATGCTCATAATACGAAACTATTCAGGAGGGGTGCAGTTCAGGGTTTCCTTGTGTCAGCTGATTTTTCAAATGTGGGATTTTGGCCAGACAGTCTTTGCTGGACCGTGCCCTGACCGCATGAAGTCATGCCAGACATTGTGTTTCAGTTCTTAGGTCACCCACTGCTGCGTCACCTCACAACTGAACTGCATGGTACGTGCTCCCTGGGCCAGAGGGATGGTCTCTGGCTCTGGAAAAGGGGGGGGGGGGGGGGGGGGGAA
>JABFEB020000113.1:10815173-10846711 GCA_019775895.2 Stomatorhinus ivindoensis
TGCCCTGCGATGGGCTGGCCCCCCATCCAGGGTTGTTCCCTGCCTCGTGCCCATTGCTTCCGGGTAGGCTCCGGACCTCCCGCGACCCAGTAGGATAAGTGGGTATAGAAAATGAATGGATGGATGGAAGAAATTTTCCAGAAAGACCTGATTGAGAAGACTTTTATTTTGACCTATAAGAATCATGAGGGTTCAGACCATCAACCAGCACTAACAAGAAAAATCTATGAAGGCCTACTCTATTGCATGATCGGCAAAAACTATCAAAATTACATGGCTAAAGTGTTTTTCCCTGTAAAAGGGTAATCATGCAATTTTTTGACTGAAAACTCATCGTGATAGTTAACAATATGTATTCCCCAACATATTAACCTACATCAAGTCAAAACTCCTTCTCCTTACATAGGCAACATTACATCACAGTTACGGAGTTCCTCCAAATGTAAAGTATGTGCAGCTTCCAAAGTATCAATATAGATTTTTTTTTCCAAGAAGTGTGAATGCTGGAATATAAAATCAGTGTTTTGTTTCTTTTGCAGGTTAATAATATTTGACCCAACTATTAAGTTTTCATTTTCAGACTAAGATGCACCACACAGGATGCAGGCAGTACAGCCGATGCCATTATGAAGCACACGGAGTGTTTCTTAAAAGTATGATTTCACCAGAAACCTAAACAGAAATGATCTGGGTGTACTGATGGCAATGAGAAAAGTGGAAGGTCAGGTTCCAAATCATTAATATGTTCACCCAAGGAGGACTTGGAAACGAAGATCAATGGCATGTTTCTACTGTGGGTGGTGTTTACCGCATATGAGGTGAACATCGCAGGATCGTGTGACTGAAAAATAGGCATATGACCTTTCAGGCCCAGAGAAGCAGCTTCAAACACAGGCATAATGATGCTCATAGGATTGATAATGACAAGGAGGGCAAGGAAAATCTGACATAAAACAAGGAGAACCAAACCAGGGGAAATAAGAAATGACATGGTGAAACCATAGTGTTAAGGGTGTTTCATTTTTTCTCAGATCCTAACTGCAAATCTCACGTTCCTTAGACATGTGACACAACATACTGGTTTTATTGAAAAAATGCTCTTCTCTTTCAAAAGAAAAGTGCAATAATCATCCACAGCAATGAGTCATAAGAATTAGCAAAAGGCAATAATGGGCACAATGTCCTCCACGGGATACAACAAAGAGCAATACAAAACAAATACACATTCACTGTAACTTTAGCACACTATGTCCCTTTTGGCTCAGATTACAGCTGTAAAAAATCACACACACACACACACAAGCAATTCTTACCACCCATCTTTTCATACTTTTATGTGAGTGACAGATGGCTGAACCAAGCATTAAGGAAAATTAGGGCAGTGTTTCCCAACCTAGTCGATTGGGACCCCCAGACAATTCATGTTTTTGCTTTGCTTTGTGTTTTTTTTTTGGGCAACACCAAATTAGGGGACAGTGTTACGAGATGGATGTGTATCAGCCTTGCAAATGGATGTTTGTAAAACTGTGATTATGTGGGATGAGAACTGTTGAAATATTTTAAAATCATTTAAATGGATACAATTTCAAAAAGGCATTTTTTATTAAGCAAAGAAACCTAACTGAGATATACGCAGGATGGTCATTTATACCTGTGTGCTTCTTTGTTTTTGGTCCATTGCACTTTCTATGAACTTTGCAGTTTTAATCTTAAGCCTTGCTTCTGTAGTGGTAGTATAACAGTTCTAAGACCTTTATTTTTTCTTTAAATTCACTATGACGCTTAAAATATCAAATGATTATCTTTGACCTTTGATTCAGTCATCTTTGTCTCCATGGGCACGGTGAACTGTGCCAGCTCACAAAAACAATTAAGCATTTTAAACCATGATTTTTAAATTCATTCTAACTCAAAGATATCAAAACCAACTGGTCAACATACTATTGCAGAATATATGTTTAATATCTGACAATACCTACTCATGCCAAATAAACTATATCACTTTTACAGTAGATATTTCCATTGCTGTAAGTATCATTAATATCGGCTTTTTGTATAATTTATACAACTGAAAAATATGTGCTATGCGAAGCACGTCAGTATTAAAAATAAAGCAAAAAATATAAATTAGACTGTGGGGATGCACAGACATTGATTTTGTGTGTAAAAACATTTTATCACTAATAGTAATGCTGCTGAAATCCACCAACCTTAAATTACTAAAATAACAGAAATGTCATGATAAATGAGCATCACATAAAGCCGTTACACGTTCTAAAAAGTATTATACAAAATAATCCCTCACGTATGTATAATCTAGCAAGATATATTAAAATATATTATTTTTTTAATTTCTGGAGAGCATAAAAAGATGACAGTATTAAACACGATCATGTAAAACAGTGGCTTGCATTCACAGAGTTTCACCTGATTTCTCCTTCTTATGACTGCTTTAAAAATGAAAGGGGAGTGATCAGCCCTCCGACTGTCAAACCCAGACTAGGCCCAAGGACCCCAGGCTCCGCCGGGCCCCGGGTCGCACTTGGGGTCGTCTTCAGGATAGTTAATAGGCTTGGCAGCCTTGGCGTAATACTGGAGCCTGTCTAGGAGAAACCGGACCACTTCCGGGTGATGCTGAGAAAGCTCATGCCGCTCCTCAGGGTCTGATTCAATGTTGAAGAGCTGTACAGGCTTCAGGGAAGCTTCTGTTCTACTGGATTCTGAGCTGTTGGACAGCTGAGGGGGTGGGAACCAGTGGTCACAGCCTAAATGGACACAAGGTGGGCGGTATAACATTTTAAACATTTTTAATCATTCACAAGGAATAATGCAGTCTTACCTATTTGTTTCACTATTGTTCATAATAACCTTGGAAACTTCTAAATCTGTAGCTCAACCAAGTAGGGCATTGTGCTAACAGCACAAAGGTTGTGGGTCCCATCCCAGGAAGCAAAAACCTAAATTATAATCCGTCTCTCTATTGTAAGGTGCTCTGGATAAAAGCATCAGATATATGAGTAATGGATGAAGAATGGTGCTAACACGCATTATTATTTATTATTATAATTATTATTTTATGGCTGCCTGGGTTTCAGCAGGTGCTCACTGAGGGACATAACATTTGTTATAACTTTATGCGACATCCCCCATCAAAGTTAAAACAAGAGCTACAACATACTTTGTGATGGGTTTTGCTCACAGAACTGTAGGCGTCTTAAATAGCATGAATTATGAATTTATTTGTATTTTTTTTTTTAGATTTCCCAATTTGCTTAGAAAAAATAAACAAAATGACAAAACTGGAACTGGTGATTCACCAGTAAAACTCCATTAGTGTTGATCAAAGTATTACCAAGATGATACCTTGCTAAATAAAATCCTAAATGTACTGATGTTCCGCCTCTGGACTAAACAAACACCCATCAAAAAGTGACATGAACATCCAATGGGATTACCTGGATCCCCAGTGAGCAGCTTCCAGTTCTTGTATCGGATGCCAGCATGAACAGAGACATTGAAGTTTGAGTCAGACCATGGACTGTGATTGATGGCTGAGGCCATCATTCTGGATTCCCTTCCAGGACCTGGAGAGCAGTGAGGAACATAAACTGTAAGCAGAGCCTTGTCTCCTCTGACATACAGACGCGGTGAAAACACAGAAGTGCCTGAACGGTGTGCAGAGGTGAAAATAATGAGGTGCAAGCTACGGCAGATGGGGAATACCTGAGAAATATACAGAGCAGGCCAACAGTAGGTTTATAGTCTTTATTTTACAGTACTGCCTGGGTCAAGTTTAGTCTCTTAGGTGCTGGAAATGTCCTCCGTCAACATAGAGACATTCCTGAAGCCTGCCCCTGACACTGCCCCTGTGCGGGGCTTCCTCTCAAAACCCTTCTCCTTTAGCATGGGTGTCAGGTAAGATGAACGTGGTGGCCAGTCAATGCCGCCATATCGCCTGCTGCTGTGGAAAGGTGCTGTCAGGGTAGTTGAAGTGTGTGTCAGGTACCAGCTCCAGGAACACATCAACATTGACGGAGGACATTTCAAACAACTAAGAAACTAAACATGATCAAATCTGCTGTAAAATAAAGATTACTTTACTTTGTAAAATAGAGCCTTTACTTTGTAAAAATAACAACTATATACATATTTGTGGCCCAGCCTGTATATTTTTTAATGGGGCATCTCCAGTTCATGGGATTAAAATAAAAGTAATGTGAAAGAGTGGGCTCATTCAAAGTGCTGGGATATAAAAACCAACAGGTTCGCTTTGCCAGGTCATCTTACAAGAAATGACAGTGTAAAATTTTTCCCTGAATCCAGAGTTTGATAAATTGTGCTGAGTGAGGTTCCATTTGTAAGTGTAAAACTATTCTGATACATACTTGGTATTTTAGATAACATTCTCTATTCTAGAAGCATTTTAGAATTGTTTATGTGCCTGGTAGGGGATGTCAAATTTCTGGTAACTTAAAACAGGTGTGAAATCATAATCATCATGCTATCAATCAGATTGCCTGTAATGTAAGTCTAGTTTAGCAAAATCATTTTTCAGCAAAATACCCCAGAGTTATGTTAATTTTATGGATACCTCAAATTCAGAACCTCAAAAAGTTGTTTTCCTCTGTCTTGTCAGCATAATAGGAACATCTCTGAATATTATTTGCACCATTTAAAAAAATGATTAACAAAACCACAAAATAACATTTTCAGCAAGAATTGGCAAGGACTAGAGTCAATATTAACTTGCCCCTCATTAAGCTGATTTCTTGGCAATTAAAAGCAACGGGAACCAAAAAGCACACATCCCACCTTAAAGGTTAATGCACAAACTTTTTTTTTCTTTCATTGTCATTGAAAGGAAAATGAGTGAAATTATTATTTATAGCTTCTGTAAATACAGGTTCCTTTCAGTCAGGCTGCTTATGAGAAGATGCACAGTAACTAAATCCCTAAGCTCACAAAAACCTGCCATTATTGAGTAAAGGTTGTTGGACACAACAGTAGACTCCTAGGGAACAGACCTCGCCTTCCAGCATACTGGAAGGGAATGTTCTTCATATTAAGGAATCACAAAGAAGTCCCCCTAATGGCATCCCACATCTGGATCCAACTCATCATTCAGTGAGTTCATACGTGGGGGGAGGGGGATTTGCGCCTGGGTGACACTCCGCACTTATTTTTGCCCAGAGATGTCAGAAACAGGCAGCCGGCCCCTCAGCCAATTCTGCGATCCAATCACGAAGTTCTGGTCCCTGCTGTCCGAAATTCAAGGACAATGTAGGGCGTGGTGGGCCGTTTCAGTTCTGGGAACAGAAAAACCCGAGGTGACTTATTGTATGTGATAAATGGGACAACTTTGCCTTTCCTTGTAGAATGCCAGATCCAGAACAATTATACAGGGAACAAACTAATTTATATCAGTTATATCAGATTTAAATTTAAATGACATATAACACATATTTGTTGGCATTCATAGGTTTAGGGATTCATTCACATTGTACAAATGTCCAGAGGCAATTCAAGAAGCCAATAAAGAAACTGGGAACAATGGAGATATCTGGTTATCCATTTAAAAACATACCATCTATTGCTAAAGAACAATTATTCAAATTTTTTCATGTTAATATGTTGGAGAAGTAGAAACACAGAAGTTACAATTATATGCAGTGAAAATGGACACCAGGTAAATACAGAACTCCAAATTGTTTAAAGGTCAGGCTAATAGTTTTAGCATTTGCAGAACAAAATATTTCATTTATATTTTTAAAGTAAAATAGATTATCTCTGGACCCCCCATGACCCTGACTAAGACAACCAGTTGCAGAAAATCGATGGATGGATGGATGGATGGATAGAAGTAAGATAGTGATATATTTCAAATGCTGCTAATACATATCAATATATATTTATTCTAGCTTTTTCTGGGCTCCCCAAGAAATGTTTTTTTGTACAGCAGTCGAAGAGCAGCTGAATTGCTATTGGCAAATACTGCATTGCTGTTATATACTGTCCTTTATGAGATTTTTGCACATTCAGTGCACTCTATTGCATTGTCTCAGTTGTTAAGTTGGTCTGTTAGTCATTACTTGTTGCATCTGCTTTTGCTTATCTTCTCTTGTTAGCACCAGTAGTATGCACTGGGATTGGACACAGTACACTAGGAACCAGGACTTCACATTTTAATCAGGACATCTTGAGCACCAGTAGAAGGACTGGTAGCACATAACTGTTTTTTTAGCTGTGTAATTATTAAAATGTCCTTTTCTTCCAGAAGCCTGGGTGTTTATTCAGTCTGACGTGCTCTGGACCAACATTCTGTTCTCAAGCACATAAACACCTGTGTTTCAAAACCGTAAGGCCACTTGGCGTAATGCCGGTACTTGTCTTGACTTTTTATTTCAAGAAATCCAGATGGATAAAGGAAGCTAATTGAACTGGGTACTGAAGAGGCCACACTGCTTCAAATTTCTGGGTTGTTCTGCTGAGAACATTTGAGGCAAATAAGATGAAGTCAGAGAAAACTTTCATTACTGTCACAGAATGTAGACAACACAGGGGGTAGAGACTATAAGTCAGACATGTGCTTTCTGATAGCTATTATGTCCATGTCAGCATAGTCCCTTCCAGAAAAATTCCCCATGCGGAGAAAGAGAGTGTATTTCACTCTTGAGTACTGAAACCTGTAAAATAAACCTTATGCAGTATTCCCAAACTCTTTGCCTAAATGGTATAAAAGGCCTGTTCCTTGTTCTGAGTCACTGACCATGTGTATCATGTTAGTCAGAGAACTCAGAGAGAAAGAGAACTGAGAGAGAGAGAGAGAGAGAGAGAGAGAGACCCACAGCAGAGCCACAAACTGGAGAAGCAACTCTTCTGAACACATCTTTGGATCAGGATGAAACGGGACCTAGAGATACTGTTGTGCATCGAAGGAGTAATCGTAAGACAGGAGTCAGGGGAACAAATACAGCTTACCCAGATAACTGGAATTCTGGGCACTGAGTTAAAGATCATCAAACAGTGATGTTGCAAACAACTAATAGCTGAATAATTGAAAACAGTGAACAGCAGGATACCAGCACAGGAGAGCACTCAACAAAAGAGACAGACACAAAAGCCATCGTCTTTCCAAAAAATATAATTGCGCATTCGGTGACCTTCAGCACCATTCCGGCTGCCACAGTAAATGGGGTGAAAGTGGGTCACATTCCAGGGTTATAGCTGCACAATTAAAGTTGAAACTGGAACTTTGCAATAGACTTTTTGGGAACTTCACACTCCATTTTTATCACTCCTGCCATGCTTCCTTTGTGGCTCTCTTTGTGAGACTCATATAACATTATATCATTAGTCATCCACTATATAACAACGTGGCACAACATTAAAAAATACTGCAGTTTCTAGGTGTATAATACTCATTCTCGTTCCTCTGCCATTCTGTTAACCCGCTTCTTGTTGGTTATTACTCTGCTATATTCCATGTAATTATATTTTTGAAAATCACCTTATTTTAAGTTAATGTGATTACATCCAAATTACACCATAACAACTTCCTTGTACTTGGGCTGCACATAGCTAATACAGCTGATTGTGATTCTGGAATGAGCACTGCATTACTATTTAGACAGACCTGGATAGTTTCCACTATATCTCTCATCTAACACAAGAGCAGCCCCCTGAAGAGTATGGCAAGGCATGCTCTCATGTTCTTGGCTACTTACCCTGTTACATTATAATCCCCTCTAATGAAGATTTTTTGTTTACATGAATTCTTCCCCATTAAAAGGTTCCAGTGCATTATATTTATTAACTGGGAGCAATGATCTGGCGGCTGGTATTGGGCGGACTGCATGATTCTTGGAAGAAAGTTTCCTAAAGGCGTTTGTGAGGACAGGAAATCGGCCACAGGAGAATTAGGTGACCACAATTATCGCAGTTAATTCAGTCCACATTCTGTCAATCCTGAAACGGACATCACTTGATGTGTTCAGATAGTTTCCTTACTGTGACCCAAACCGGTGAACTGATGCAAGGATGAGATGAGCGACCTGCATGCTCTCATGTCTTTCTGTCCCAAGTACACAAATCTGGTCTCCCCCCTTTGCCCACTATTCCTGCTGAAACAGTGGTTCTTCGGGCTGACATGGGGGCTGAGTGGGGAGCACTGTGGTCTCACACCCCCAGTACCGGGGTACAAATTCCACCAGGCATTCCACTGGGCATGCCACTAACAGCCCAGATACGTCGCAGTCCCATTTGCCCACAATAGATGTACAGTATGTCCCCAGAGGAAGATGGATGTCCCCTCCTGGGAGTTCCCCTGGCATATGTTGCCTGGGGAAGATTCCACCCCCTCAGAACTGAAAAAGCAGTTGGAGACTGTATGGACGGCTGTTGATCTCAGCCATAGCAGCCCCCAATTAACCCTGAACCTAACACACTTGCATCTTCTTGAGTCACATGGGTGCACACTCCATCCAACGCTTACTTATTCCACTGCTCAGTTCTAGGTTATGTCACATTCCTCATTTTTTTAGCTCATACTGAAATGAAAGGTTACTGCACTAGACTACTCTTGCTCAAGTGTCTTATACAGACTTAGAACCAGGATCTATGGTATAATGTTATAACCTGCCCCTGTCGCATAACAAGCTGCAAGAAAATCTACCACAGTAAACTCAGTTCAAACAAGGACAACATGCCTCAAAAAAATAACACTTTTTCTGTCTAAAACTGAAGAAATTAAAGCCAGAGAAAGATTAGAGAGCTTAGGTGTAGAAGTTACAGTAAAAGCACCATCTGAACATGCCGCAGTGCATCTGGGCACCCTTCACATGTCTGTACTGCATCCTCATACAGGGCATTTCAGCACAGAGGAGAAACAGGCGGGAAGAGACACCTCCAACTGGTTTAGTGGAGAAACAAATCTAGACAAATATTTTTGATTGATATGTGAAACTGTAGAAAGACTGGAGAACCTGTAAATGTAGTGCTAACGTAATTTGATACCTTGTTGTTTGATTTATAACACATGTACAGTGAAAGTGTAACAAAGGGTGATAAAACAACACAAGTAAAATACATACAGTGAGTTCAGATACAGTGCAAAATAAGGAAATCTTTTCCATCTGGGTGTGAGTATGACTTCCAACACTCTGTGTGTGTATGTGTGTGTGTGTGTGTGTGTGTGTGCGTGCGTGCATGCGTAGACATCAGTCTAATCCAACTATGACACATTCTTCACGAAAATCCAAACCACGAACATTTGCACTGGATTCAAATGCCCTTGTTCATGTAAGCTTTGACAATGTCGCCCTGGTTTTCTCTACATAAATCCTCTGCCTTTTCCATAGGTCCTGTTGCCAACTTAAGATGTCATTCACCTGATTACAATTTACCAGGCTTGGCAATAACAGTCACATTTCCATAACCCAAGGATATTGTATTTTGGAGCTGATTAAATAAATCTTATCAAATAATGTCCTCAGAGCATCTAATCTTTGACTAACTGAACCCAGATATAAAGATGTACTGTTGATTTCCAATGTGCATGATGCAACAGCAAATGCAGAACACCAACAGTAAATCAAGTATTCTATGCCCCAGTCCTAGTCGAACTTGGATCTTATTTAATAAATCTTGACTGGGGTGTTGACTGAATTAAGTTCAAATAAGGCTAAGCAAACTCATTATTTGAGGAGTTACTTTTGCATTTCCAATCCACATGAAGCACATTTATGAAACCCAAGGACTAGCGTACCTGTAATTAAATAGAAATGAGAAAAGATCTTTTACTTTGCCTTTTATAAAGAACACTGAAACAATGACCCAGTCATAATGACAATCTGCTGAAGTAAGAAAATAATGCATTTATTCAGTTCAATCATTTGAATGAATGCATGAATGAATGTAATATTTATAATCGGCTTTTCAAGACACCAAAATCACTTTACAGAAGCAATGGAGAGCTGCTTCATCCACCACTACTGTGTAGCCCCCCACCTGGATGTTGTTACTGCAGCCATTTTGTACCAGTACACTCACCACACAGTGGGTAAGGTGGTGAAGGGGCAGGAGAGAATTCACCAGTTAGATAGAAGTGACGATGAGGATGCCAGATTTGAAAAGATCACAGCAGGTAATATTAGTCAGGACACTCATTCTTTTGAAAGATGTTCAGTGATCTTTTATGACCTCAGAGAATCAGGACCTTGGTTTTACGTCTCGTCCAAAGGATGACATCATTTTTACAGCACGTGGACTGGGGCACTGGGCCATGGGAACCACAGGATGGGCTAACCTGTCGGCCACACCAAACCCAGTTTTCCTAGTTGTTCTCCCATCCAAGTACTGACCAGGTCCAAACCTGCTCAGTATTTGACAAATGATAAAAAAGGTATGACTTAAAAACAGACCTAAACTGGTAAATACCTCTTTTAAAATTACATAAATTCTTTGTCAATAAGATTTTTTAATGAAACATCAAAATTAATGTGTTTAGCTTAATATAAATTGATGTGATTTGTCTAAACTTCAGCTCAATCACAGCCAGTGAATCGCTCAACTGAGCTCCGGCCAGAAGTAGGGATGAAAACTTCTGCCAAAAACACCAATCAGCTACATAATAGTACAGGACAAGGCCAAAGGGGGGAGCTATACTGTACATACACAAAAATGAGCAATATTGTCCACTGAAGGGCAGCAAAAAGGCAGGATGTATCAAATTCTATTACTCTTCAGCCTATAAACAGGAATAAGTTCTACCTTTGTGGAAAAGCCATTGCAAGTCACACAAATGTATTTTTTCCTGACATGCTGTTTATCCTATACCACAGCTTAAACCAGAACCAGGGAAGCTAGACCCGGCTATATGTTTCGAATTAAGACTGACAGTGACATCATATTAAACTGAGCCAAACGACTGAGAGACATTAAAGCCTGAGGTTGTGGTCTAGTAACACACTAAACATGTACACAGTAGGCTTGGCCAGGGTCTATTTTTTTTGTACCGCTATACACTTCAGACATTTCATCCCAGTATACAGTATATGACGGTATTTAAAAAAGAAAAAAAAAAAACAAATCACGTAATCATGCAGGCTACTGTAAACTCCACAATCAGAGTCAGTCTAAACAGGCTTATTAATATGAGACAGCTCCTTGTTGAAGTGTTAAAGCTCTTACCCTTCATGCATTGACACCATCACTGTTCGATCTGCAGCCACATGGGCACCAGGATTCACACATGCTGCGCATGCTCCAGCAGTTAGCAGTCCATTTGGTTTTTTACTCAAGTGAGCTTCCAGTCCCCGCTAACACTGCGCACTACAGTATGTCCCCTCTATTACGCACCCGCCCCCTTATCAGTTCAATAGATAGAAGAGCGTCTGTATGACAGTATTAAAAATAATACATTTGGGATTTCAGAAGATAAACATGACCCAACATCATCACATCACCCAAGCCTAGCACACAGAACATTCTGTAAGATCTGAAAAGCCTTGGCTGTTCAGTGCTGGATTTAGAACAGTTTAAACACACATCCGGGGTATCATTGTGAATTAATATTGGAGGTTAAAGATAGGAAAGTAAGATGCAGAAGTTCAGCTTTTATCTGTGGTCACATGTGAGGTGTGTAACTTGTAAACCTCTGTAAGGAAATTTACCAAAATGTGTGGAAGATGTGTAACCAGGACCAGTTATGCACTATTCAGAATGTTAGCTACACACCATTTTAATAACGTGCAGTGATAACTGGTCCATGATCAGTTAAGACAATAAATGAATCAGAACAGTATGGAGGTTATAGGATAAGGTAAAAGCACAAAGCCAACTCACATGGCGCAGTGTCGACAAACATCTGGTCAATGTTGTGCAGCAGCTCCAATCTAGGTGAAGGGTTCCCTTTGCTGTAAATGACAGAATTATCAGGATTTTATCACTTCCCCAAGCAATTCCATCTCCCACTTATTCCCGACCACCCAGGGGAAATCTAAAGACAAGCCAGTGTTTATGGCCAAAGCTGACTAACGACATCCAGCAGATGACAGCCTTCATGCCGATTGTGGGTGTGCACAGGTGATTGTACTATGTGTTTTGGTGGGTGATTATGAATAACATAACTTTGCCTGTTAAGGTAACAGCAGTGTGAATTATGTCCACTTCATTGTGCCTCTCACTTTCAGAGGCAACAGTAAACAGAGGACAAGCACACATTATAAATGTTTATTCACACTCCTGCAATTTTTGGTAGCAACGTGGTAGGTAGCAATTTGACCCTTCCTTCTTAATATTACCAACAATACATCATGACAGTATTGTGAGTGGGGTGTTCTTGCTGTCCATACGGCAGTGAGAAGTGATTCACTTCATCATATCACTCTTTTCCACGTAGAGTACCAGTTAAAGATCTGGGCACGCCTACCCATAGAAAGGCTTATTTATTCTCTACATTTTAAAATAACTGTAAAGGCATCAACACTAAATAACATACGAAATTATTAACTGACCAAAAAAATATTTAAAATAATAATTTGTTGAGAGGGTGTAGCAGTTCTGTGAGTTGGGACTCAGAAGGTTGCCGGTTCAAATCCTTGGGTCGGCAGACTGATCCCACCACTAGGCCCTTGAAGAAGACCCTTGTTTATTTTTTTGTAGTGGCTTTTCCCCCTACTGATTGTTAATTACCACAAAGGTCTTCCATTGTCCCGTTACCCCAGGGGTGCCCAACTCCAGTCCTGGTGGGCCGGAGCCCTGTGTAGCTTAGTTCTTTCCCTGTTCCACCATAAATGATTCTGCCCACGAGCTGTGTGGTAATTAGCACAAGGAGTTGAATCAGGTGTGTTAAATGAAGGGAAGCTCAAAAATGTGCAGGGCTCTGGCCCTCCGGGACTGGAGCTGGTAACCCCTGTGTTACTGTCTCTACGATACAAACTTCAGAAACAAAACTGTGGTCCACTCTGAAATTCACATATCTCATGGCTCCGTCTGGCAAATCACCCAGGCTTTCCCCACAACCATCTTATAACATCATGATGGCTTCCTACAGCAGCGATAATCTGCAGTAAAACAGGAAAATCTGCTGTAAAACGAGAAACCAGCGACATTTTATATGCAATAGGTTAATAACCATTGCCATTATAGCAGCGATCATAGACGCTCGTTACACGCCACGACATAGATAAGCAGGCTTTACAGCAAGTGTTCGTGCCGTACCATATAACAGTATCATTAAATCTTCTCAGTCAGAACTGTACGAAAGACAAACACCTCATATTTTGGAAAAAGCACCAACAGAGCATATGTAACATCTCAGGAAAAATTTGCTAAAGTCTGGGGTAGACAAAAGTCAAGTCAGAGTGCCGGTCAAATCAACCTATGCACCATCTACAGAAACAAACTTCTGTCTTAAACAGCATGGATGGCTTATTTCATTATTTAAACTCAAGCTTTGCTCTCATAGCCAAAGCTTCAGCTTTTGGTAGACATGAAGATCCTAATTATAATTCCCACACATTTAGGCGAATACATACAATAAAAGGCAGGGAACACAGTCTGCTAGGAGCTGAGAGGGAAACCTGGAGGACTTCCCAGAACAAAGACCTAAAATCTGATGGCAACAAAGTACCACTGGGATGATATCTGATGCGTCAGAAGTGACAGTCGTCAAATCATACAAAGTATTTAAACAGGTATCCGATTAAAAAAATTGCCTATTATAGTTCACTGTAATGTAACAAGATAACAATGACATTAAATCCTTATGCTGACTGTACTATAAACTGAAAAATGACCTATATTCATCAGCTACTGTGAATGAAGCAAACACTAAAAATGAACAACTAACGGGGAAACTGCCCTTTTACGGATTTAACAGTATTTACAGGTAACACTGTCAATGACAAACGCCGAACAAAACCAACATGGTCACAGGGAAGATCAAAGGTACAGTTTTGAGGAGGACAAGACCACCGCTTCCAGAATGAGTCATAGAAATGTTACAAAAACAAAGAAACCCTCTATCTGCTGTTGCCATGTATCACTGCAAAGGAAAAAAAACACTGGTGAGAAAGACTTGGGGAATTTCCTTCTCTTTGACACCTCATCACTCCAGCAACAAAAGGGCCATTGACCGACGAAACTCTACAGAGAGGACCGACACCGTAGGAGATACCAGACAAGGGAAAATGCTTCATATCTGACAGCTTGCCTGTGCCTGGCTTTCGGTGCCAGTGCAGAGAAAGACCAGAGCAGAGATAGAGATCCCCCCCTTAGAAAAGGAAGAAAACTCAAGACCATGGGAAGGTGCCTGGTCTGGGGAATGACGCCTCCAGAACCTTTGTTTGGGAGATTCATGAAGATGAGCAGGAGGAGGTGGAGGATACTGACTTTGCAGATAAGATGTGTGATCCTATGATAATACCGATCCTCTGACAATGAGGCCCAGGACATGAAATGGGTTTGAGAGGCTATACAGATACACGCTGCCCCACTGTGTCAACATAAAAGGTAGCCTTTTTCTGCGGGGGTGGGGCAGAACGGAGCAATAAGTGGTTCCATTATATTCTGGGAAAGTGACATGCTTACAGTGAAAGTCCATTTTCACCTCTAGAACTGGGTCTCATAGGAGCTCCAAGGCCTGAAACACTTTTACAAGGTAATCAGTTATAATTTCAAAATTTTACATCCGAGGCTGAGCTTAGGACAGCCTACCTCTGATCGGAAGGTTGCCAGCTCACATCCCAGATCTGCCAAAGTGATTTTAACCCCCCATTGCTTCAGGCACTGACCCTGCTCTCTTTCAAACATGTGTGCTGCTTTGCATAATTACATCTGCTACATAAATAAAATGTAGCTGTTGGCCATTAAGAACTATAGTATAGAACTTTGTATACAGTAAATAACTCTAGACTTAATTAAATCTATTTGTGGTACAGTCTACTTGCGTCACAAACTTCTGTAGCAATTTGCACCATCTTTCCCCACCAATGGCAAACCTCTGTATTGATTTGCACTTTCTCCAGCCTGCAGGTGTTTCACTGAATCGTTTTGTCTTTAATATCCAGATCTTAAAATGTCATGTTGATATGTTTGTACGTCTTAGTATTTATATTTTATAAATTACTTCTCATTTGCACTACAACCAAGAAGAATGATATTTCAGCTCATTGTGTAACTCCATGCATCATATATCTGAAGCAGATATTGAAAGATACTTTGACTACTATGATTTGGCTTTTATAACAATGACTTAATATTTAAACTGTAATTAGTCTTTTTTATTTTGTTAAAATACAGAAGTTTGGCATGGTAGCACACTGTACCACAAATATATAGATTGAATTATGAGTCTAGAATCTGTACAGTACTATAGAACGTCCTATACTATAATTCTGAAAGGCCCACAGTTACAGTTTTCTGTTTCCTTAATATGGAGAAATAAACACACAGTAATGAAGCTGAAGTGGAGGCACCATGCAGGTTGGGGCTCCGCTCTCACCTGACTGTGCCCCACACGTCAAAGCCGTCCAGGGGCTGTGTTCCATTGGTGGTCCCCCCTGCCAGACCCACCAGAGTGGGCAGCCAGTCAGAGATGTGGATAAGCTCTTTGCTGATGGTCCTGGGGGACGCCAGGAGAGGGCTGGTGACGAAGCCGACGCCGCGCACACCTCCTTCCCACAGAGACCACTTCCTGCCTCGCAGGGGCCAGTTGTTGCCCCCAAACAGCGTCTGCCCTCCATTATCTATCAGGACAAGAACAAGCCACAGTTCTCTCTCACTTCTGGTGCTGTCATGTGTATTTAACATATTACTAAGGCTTGAATAGAACACAACTCATTTTCACAAGTTAAAATAGGTAATACAAGCATACTTGACATCTTTTTGCATTATCAGCAGTTATTCGGTGACCCCTAGTGGTCACCAAGTGTAACCTTGTCTAAAAAATATTATTTAATTCCAAAAAGTTCTAAGCAAGGTTTAAAGTAATTTCTAATGCACATGCTGGAAGAGTAGGCAGATGTTTATTCTTTCTTTGTATTCCTGGGAAAAGTTACATGTCAGTCAATTTCCAAATATGGCAGTCAACTACGTACACATGCATGATTCATAAATACAGTATACAGTGATACCGCAGTTCTCGAACTCATTAGAACTCGAATTTCTTAAAAGTCGAACCAGCCAGAACTACCTACAACTTGATCTGAATCTCAGAAGTCAAACCATGAACATTGACCTAAGATAACTTACACGCGGGGAAATGAGTCACGCAGACACGTCTCTTATAGCAGGAACAGAGTAAAGCTTCAGTCTCAGCTTCGCATTCTCTGTGATAGCATCGTGCATGTTTACATTAGCTGAATACAAATATTTAGACAGTAAAAATATATTTAGACAATGATAGACAGTAACAGTAATTATTATAATATAATAAAATACATTTAAAAATTAAGATTACTTATTAATTACTTTAATATTAATAATAAACCATTAATACATTTAAATATAATAATATTGTCGTGCTGAGTGGGGATGAAATGGAGACAAAGGAGCAGGAGTCAGTGTATCGGAGAATACAGAGTTTAATTACAGGTAACGCGGTTAACGAGGGGGCAGGGCACGTGGAAGGAGCAGACAATCGGGGCAGGAAAGATTGGTTTTTTTAATTTTACACATTGGTTGAATACATTTATTTTCTTACTCTAAAAATTACTGTTTTGATAAATGTACTTAGATGTGTTTGGTACAGTATATGCTCTTCTAGTTTTATCCGGTTCATTTTGTGTTTAAATGCTAAGAAAACATATATTTAGGTGTAATTTTTGGGGGCCCATTATTTCTTATGGGGAAAATTTGATCACAACTGGAACTTTTTAGTATTCGATCCAGAGTTCTGAACGGATTAAATTCGAGTTCTGAGGTACCACTATATATAAATCGTACCCTAGCCTACTTATTTAAAAATGCATACAAATCGGTCAGTAACCACAGACGTTGGTTAAGAAGAGGATGTCACAGGTCTGCAGCCAAACAGGCTAATGAACATTAACCTCCTGTACATGACACACATTGGCGATTGCTAAAGTGAGTCAGCCTGGAAGGTGAAGCACTTAGGAAAGACAGACAACAATCCATTCATCAATCATTCTCTGACTTCTCCCTTGTCATGCCAGGTTAATAGAGTGGACATGTTTATTCTGAGATCTTAAAACACCATCTTCTATCATACCTGCTCCCACTTCCCATTCATGACATAAGTCTGCTCTTCATTTACTTGACTTTAATCACCGCCCCCTCCCATGCCCCTGCTCTGCTTTCGACACATCTGGGAAGTCTTGAGGAAAATGAGGAAGTGATCTCAGTGAGGTGAAACGACGAGCGAGAGGGGGCTGCTTTGAACACCCCAGCAGCATTTTCCAGGCCTGCCCAACGTCAATACCAGTTAACGGCAGGGGAACGATGCCAGCAGTCTGGGGAATAACGGCAGAGCCGCTGGCCAGTAGCTTTGGGGAAAGCGAGGCTCTGCAAAGCGCTTTACTGCCTTCTAAGTTATTTTCAGTCCAGGCTGGACCCTGTGCCAGCAGCATTCATCATTTGACACCTTCCTGGTTCACTTCATTGTGTTCAGTAAGTAACTGTTAAAAGTCGGGAGCTGGGAACATGATTCTGGAAGTTTGGAGACTTTGTTCCTGTTTCTGTGCAGGAAGTGGTTCAGCAAAAAGGAATCATTCCTAAATGATGGAAATAGATTTTGGAGGCAAATGCACCATTATGGACCGTGGTCTGGGATATCAACTGAAGTCAGGAAGAATAAACTTCCTTTCCAGACATACGACCAGATCAGAAGCATAACATTAACACAGAACATCTGGATATTTAAAATCTGCAATTTTGCAAATTTGCTTGAGCAGCTGCAACTCAGCACAGACACGGATATAGACTCATACCTGCACATACATTTCAAGTGACTGGGAAAACAATGACATCAGAAGTTCTGACAGTTAAAGTTGCTGGATTTCTTATTTATAAAGGTCACAGAATAACAAGAGTTGCTACATTCAGTGCGGAACACTTCTGCAGGTAAAACCACTGTAACTAGCATACTTCATTAAAGGAAATCTAAGATTAGAGATGTACTGATTGTATTGCCCAACTATGGATATAGGCCGATACAGCAACAATTGGCCGTTAGCCAATGGTCCAAAATGAACCAATATTTACCGATAATTTTACTGATACCAATACTGATAAGTCCTTTAAAATGGTAATACATATTGCTTTGAACATCCAGTACTAAACAGTATGCTGTGTGTACTTATTGGTCACTGGGGAAGATAACTGCAAGTCAGCAATCACCGTGTAAAGAAATTCCCAGTAACAGTGAACGGGCGACCCCTAGTGGATATTTTAGTTATGGATGCATAGCGTTACTTTCTGTATTGTAATAACTGCAGAAAACCCCCAGAATTTAAATAAAACAAACAAGTTGGAACCAGTTATTACTTTTGATATTAGTAGTTCTTCAGTTTTTATTTTCGTATTGCTTTCAATTTTGATTAGAAATCCAGTTTACTTTTAGTTTTTTAAAATACATTTCTAAGGAAACCACAAAAAACACATCATCCTTTTTTTTTTACATCACTACAATATTACTGTAAGCTAAATATAAGAGGGCAGCCAGACCTAGTACAATGGCATGGTCGGACGAGACCCAATCATTGCAATGGGGTGGCAGCAGGTCAATATGTGGAGGGGGAGTTCTCTAGGTGCATTTTGGTAATCGCAAGCACTGTATGTTAATCATCTTGCAATCGAGCTGGAAACACACAGGCCTACTCCATATACTTTGTTTGTATTTTTTGACGAGGGGTGGCACCTGGGGGGATCACATTAACTACTGGGGGCCATGGCCACCCCTTAGATCCCATATTACCCAATTCTCTATTATATATAACAATGTAAAGTACTGAACACAGAGGAGCAGGGGAGGTAAACTCTCTGTCGTGGGGTTTCCTCTGGGTATTCTGGTTTCTACCCACAGTCCAAAAACATGCTGAGGCGAATTGGGGTTACCTAATTGCCCATAGATGTGCACGTGTGAGTGAATGGATGGATGGATGGATGGATGGATGGATGGATGGAGATTATTGAATACAATACTGATCAATGATGACAATAGAATTATCCATGGTGTTCTGGAGCAACACCTGTGCTCTCCCTGCAGAGATCGCTGTACGGGTAGCACCATACCTGTGGAGAAGACCAGCACAGTGCTGCCCCACAGCCCACTCTGCTGCAGGGCTCGGCTGATGTTGCCCACGGCCTCATCCATGACCGACGCCATGGCTGCGTAGTGCCTGCGGTTATGGTCCTGGATGAAGGAGTAAGGTGCCAGATAGGGCTCTGGGACTTCCAGTGGGGAGTGGACAGCCTGGAAGGCCACGTACAGGAAGAGAGGCTGCGGAGGCAGGAGAGCCCTTAGGACCAGAATGGCAACAGTGAAGCTAAAGATGCTAATCAGTCACTCGAAGACCCACGGCAAAACCTACGGGATGAATATTTACTATAAAACTAACAGTAAATTAACATTCCAAGCTGGGGCCTTTCAAACGGCCTTAAGGGACTGCCAACAGCATAGCCGCCTGCTTAAGACAAACTGTCCACAAGGAAACCAGTGGCAGAGGGAAAAAACAGCAAAACAAACTGAAAAAAATACCTAAACATAAACAACAGAAGATCCAGTGACAGATAACAGGCCTCGCAGTTGCCAGTGACCTAGAAGCATCAGAAAGTCTGATATTGTCATACTGCTAATCAAAGACAGCAGAAGATATCCAGACAGGATGAAATGATTGTGCCCTAAAAATATCTTTCTATGCCTTCCAAGTATTCCACGTGTAACTGTTTGGATGTTAATTGCTCCCATACCTTGGCTGGGTCATGCTTGGTAATGATATCAGTGGCTTTCTCCGTAAAGAGATGCGTCGAATACTGTCCGGTGAAGCTGGCAGCCACATCCTCGCCGTCTCTGAAATCCAGTGCACACCGAGTCTCGTTGTTTGGCGGAATGATGACACATCGATTGTGTGTGAAGTAGTCCTCGCTGCCAGTGAGATAGCCTGTGGGTGAGATGCAAATTAACTTTTTCTTGACATAATCCACTTGCACCACACATGAAACTCACAAAAAAACCGTAACATCATTATATTTTACAACAAAAGAATTTACCTCGTGTCTTATTGGCACATTTAAACTCTTAAGATTTCTACATTGTAGAATGCACACCTTCTCATTTTACCACTCATCCATCCAGCCAACATCTGAAGCAGTCTAAGCAGGGATACCCAGACCTCCCTCTCACCAGCCACCTCCTCCAGCTCTACTGGGGAATACCAAGGCGTTCCCAGGCCAGATGAGAAACATAATCTCTCCAGCATGTCCTGGGTCTGCCCCGGGGCCTCCTCCCAGTTGGACATGCCCGAAACACCTCCCCAGGGAAGTGTCCAGGAGGCATCCTAGACAGATGCCCGAAGCACCTGAGGTGGGTCCTTTCCATGCGGAGGAGCAGCAGTGGTACCTTGAGCCCCTCCGGAACGTCCGAGCTCCTCACCCTATCCCTAAGGCTGAGCCCAGACACCCTGCGGAGGAAACTCATTTCTGCTGCTTACTACAATCTCATTCTTTCGGTCATTACTCAGAGCTCATGACCATAGGTGAGGGTAGGAATGCAGAACAACTGGTAGATTGAAAGCTTTGCCTTCTGGCTCAGCTCCCTCTTCCTCACAACAGAACAGTACCACATTCGCATTAAGGCAGCCGTCTGTCGATCTCCTGCTCCCTTCGTCCCTCACCCGTGAACACGACCCTAAGATACTTAAGAATTGCTCAAGCAGAGGAGTTTATTTCACCAGTCACCTAGATTAAGATCAGGCTTTTTCTACACTACTTTCAATTCTGTATACAGACATTATAGTGCAGGGGGTTTCAGTTTTGCTAAAACATTTTTACTCTGTCGTAGGAAAAAAGAAGTTTTGTAATTTTAATTATTATTCCTTTTCAAGATTATCTAATATATGTTTAAAAATCTGTTTAGAGTTTACCTCCACTGCTTTTCCTGAGAGCGGCCTGTGTTCTCTGAGACGATCATAATCATTTTCATCCTTGCAGTTTTCATCACTCCTAGATGGGTTTTTGATTAATTTATGCTGAACTCCTTTTTGGTTTTATAAATACCCTAATATTTATTACAACAAAATAACATTGCAATAATTTGAAATTTTGCAGTACTCTGCTGTTCTAGCATATTATATGAAATGCTTTAATATTTCTTTTTATGGTGTCCTTTTATGGTATTTATATTTATGGTATTATTATTATTATTATTATTATTATTATTGACCTCGTTTATCGTTGTTTTCCAAGTTGTAATGCATTTCTGATGCAAGCTATTTGCATAACTGGCGAAAAAAGAAAGTGTTTTAAGGTCCACCCCAAACCAGAAAAGCACTGGCACTTTTGGTATCATTACAGAGAATCGCGATCTCACTTCTAAGCATAAGCATTTTTCCAGATTCTCATTTCAGAATCGTGCAGCCCTACTCTCCAGTCCGTTTCCTTTCACCTGCTCTTCCTTTTTCTCCATCTGTTGCTAAATTCTAAATTGCTTGATTATTAATAATGCATCCATGCATGGGCATGAAGTACCCATAAATAACCCTCCAATAATCAAAACCCGCTAATACAACCACCCAATAATCAGGTTTTTCCCTAAATGGGTGGAGATCTCAACCCTCTCAATGTTCAAACCAAAGTTATACCTTTGCATCCATATGAATGAATGCATTTTCTCAACTACAATAACTTTCTTTCACTGACAAAGTAAACCACTAAGGACTGTGCATTTAAAGCCATATTCAGCACCAAGTGATGATGCATGTATATTCACAATTAAGTTCTTAAATTACTAGAATGACAGCATCCGAGACGCAAGTTCCAGGGCTCACCAAAGTAGGAGTCGAAGCCTCTGCGAGTGGGCAGGCAGTCCTTCTTATACATGCCCAGATGCCACTTGCCCACCATGTGAGTATTATAACCAGCTTCTCTCATCAGCTGAGGCAGGAACTTCTCTTCCAGGGGCACGCAATACGGCTGGCATGGCCAGATGATCTGGTGCTGCATACCTGTACGGATCTGAGACACACGGCATATTCGGGGCTGCAATCACACGGCTGTTTAGAGCAAACAAGTCCTTTCTTCCTCTTCTCTTTTATGACCCATGTTAACCGTTAAAAAACGGAGCACGATGAATTTCAAGAAGCCTCAAAGCAATGTGAGTGTATTTATTTCAGAGCAGACTTAACAATCACATAAACATTACATCAACACTGACTTATTGCTAGAGTTTATGATCGCTGTGTTTTGAGACTTTTGCCCGGTTTATTTGAGGCAGCCATCAGCTGACAGTCACCTGGTACCGGCCCGTCATGAGCTGGTTTCTGGACGGCGTGCACAGCGGCTGCACATAGTAGTTCTCCAGCCGGACTCCTGCAGCCGAAAGTTCGTCCAGGTTAGGCGTGTTGATCTCGGAGCCATGGTATCCCACGTCGTTCCAGCCGTAGTCGTCGGCTAAAATAAATACGATGTGCGGCTGTGTCCTGGCAGCCTCTGAAGAAGCAAGGCCTAATATCAAACAAGCCGTCAGGAGGAAAGCAACTAGGGTTAAAGTCACCATTCTAGCTGCCTGTCAGCTTCGGTACAGGAATAAAGGAGGAAGTTGCAGTCTAAAGGAAGCGCTTGCGTTTTTAAAGATACAGGCACATGGTTTTGCGCCATCCTAGATTTCCTAACTGTAACTACACAACAGACCGTATTATCATGGTTGTTCCGGTCGGTATTTTATCCTATATATTAATGGAAACAAGCGAATTTTAGCGTTGATTTTCAGTGCGGAAACAGACTCAGACTTTAATTCAAATTGCAGATTTGCACGTATAGTCATGCTGACACTAAACTATAAGACGTTTTGGGTGTGAGGATCGAAGCTCACGCGATATCTCGTCTAGGAAAATAACAAAATAACAATAAAATTTTATGTTGGCAGAAAGGTTAGTGTATTTTCCATTGAACGTATGCATTCATTAGCATGCATTAAGGTAAATTTAGTTTAATGTCGCTTATTTTCTACTAGGATCCAACGTTTAAATGTATAAAATCACAACTCAACTTACCTAGCTTCACAGTTCAATCCTTCCTTATTATTGTTACAATAACTTTGGTTACTTACAAATGTCAGTACCAAATGTTGTGTATGTTATATTGCTTCTTCAACATGATAAACGAAGAATTATACATAAACAAATATTGTATCATCATTTTGCGTTGAAAATATAACGTAATATAAAGTATAAAATGTTTCACATCTGTTTAATTCTTAGTAAAGTAGTTTTCCTGTAGTGTAGACGCATGAAAACACTGGGTCTCTTATACTGTTAAATTGTACCATTTTTGCAAATGACACTTTGCCAAAGTGATCATGCAGACCTTTACCAAATCCCCCTTCCACAGCACACATCCATGACTCGCCCTGGTCAAACTAGAAGCAATTTCTGAAGGGGATAGGTGTGCGATGGCTTGGGTGCATGGTGGGATTAATACATATAACAGCTGATTGAATTTTACTATGGGAGACTGTGATTCTGGAATATGATTATAAGGAAGGCTGTATTAATCATGAATTAACTATTCATGTGCCAATAATGCTGTGTCTTTGGAGAGATTACGGGAGATTGAAGGATGGTGCGCCTGGGAATGCAAGGTCTTATTGTGATGTTACACAGGGCAAGTTTATTACCAGTGTTGCATTGGAATTGACAAGCAGGTGAGACAAGGGGCAGCTCATCTGGATCTGGATGATAGCGAAAAGTTGCCCACTGCCGATCAAAGTTTTTCTAATAGACATGCGTTGCCCAATATCAATGGCAAAGTGATTGAGTGACATTGGTCAGCAGCAGTGTTCAGAGGGGCACCCTGAGTATCGTCGCCCTTAGGGTGGCCTGCTAAGGAATGCAGGAGACAAGTGAAAGATGCATGGGGGGGTGACCCAGGCCCCATGAGATGAAGACCCAACCTAGCCCACCAACAGAATAACACGGGATGTTGCTAGGGCTATAGTTTAATGTAGGGGTGGCCAATCTTATCTGCAAAGGGCTGGTGTGTATGCAGGTTTTTGAGATAAAAACCCAGCTGATCAAACCCAGATGTGAGGACTCTTCAGCCAATTAGTCCTCTAGTTAGTAATCTAATTAGGGAGTTGTAGCGAAAACCCGCATATACACAAGCTCTGAACTTGGAGAATATCTCAGCAAATGGAACCTTATCTTCAAAAGAAGTATCAGCTATTTTCTTTGTCCTTCAAACTGTGTTCAGAAAAGGAGAATAGAGTGGAGAGTTTTCATTCTTCATAAAACCCCATATAAATACAGCATTCTCCTTCACAACACACTTTAGCAAACTCAGAGGCAGTTACGTAATGTTGACATGGGTTTTACTCATCCGTCTGGAGCAGACCACATACAGGAAGACGTTTCTTTTGATTGGGCCATCGTAACGCACAGTTACTCCCCCACTCTGCCCACTGGTCATAAACAGGCTTTTCAGTGGCCTTCCCTAGTCGTGCCTGTTGCCTTCTTCTTCTTCATACGGGTCCTCGCCGGCTCTGTCATCACCAGAGGCTCCTGGACCACAGTGGCTGTATACTTTTTGCCCAGCAGCTCCACCTGCACCTTCTGGCCCACAGCGCTCAGCGCAACGGGCAGGTAACCGAAGGCCAGGCTTTGCCCAGCGCTGTAACTGTAGGCCCCAGAAGTCGTGTTTCCAACCACCTGAAGCAGATACAACAAGTAGTGACAATACACACACTGCTGTAGAAAACTGGTCATCCCAGGACCATGATACTTAAGTGTGAGATTACTATTATACCCTAAATAAAATCTACACTTTAAACAATCATCTAATGGATAGCAATGTTGTATTTAACTGCCAAGTTATGACACTGTCATTCATATATAGCTCAGGGTAGGGGTTCCCAAATAACTGCAAGAAGTAAGCCAATCTGCACACACCAAAAGTTTGCTTAAATAAAATTAAATGAAATTTCCCCCTGGAGTCAATTAAGTATTATTGGTCATACATTAATTGAGGAGCCACAAATAACCTACTCAGTTACTACAAAAACAAATCATGAATAAAGTATGAAATCTATGAAACATCATGATTTGAATGAACATGGGATCGGTATGTAACTGATCAGTTAATGCATTAATTAAGAGTATTACTACATTATGTGCCCCCTCAAGAAAATGATCATCATATTATCCTATTTTAAAAGCTGAACTATATAATTTCATTAGCTGCATAATCTTGGCAGTTTATGTGCAGGAACTGAGTAAGAGTCCACCATCTTCTGTTGATGTGGGAAAACCTCACCTTGCCATCATGCCAGATGGTCTCATTGCCCTCAGGGTCAACATCGTCAGTCTGCACGGTGAGGTAAGCCAGCTTGCGTGTCAGGCCCACAGCTACGATCTCCTGAAGAGCCTTCTTTCCAATGAAGTCAGCAGGCTGGAAAACAGAGCACATGGCAAAGGCCGCTTCCTGCTGGCCGTCTGCTCAGGGCAGTCACTAGGTCACTCCATGCTAATACTCGTGTAGCTGCGTGCCAGCTGCCATTAATCTCCCAGAAGTATTTATCCAACTACGGATTAGCAGCTACCTGCGTATCCCAAGAAGGGCCGGGCACCCTGAATGAAACGCCGGTCTAATTGCAGGCCACACACAGTCACGCTAAATTTAGACCCGCCAGTTGACTTAACCACATGTTTTTGGACTGCAAGAGGCAACCTGTGAACACAAAGGGTGAAAATGCAAACTCTATACACACACACAGCCAGAGGTGAGATTTAAACTCCCATTCACAGAGGTGTCAGCCGCCATGCCAGCCTCACAGTTGCAACCTTTCAGCAAATACTTTGGATCTGAAGTTCCAATGATGGGTGAAAAGGGAAATTAGCACTGGACAGAATGCAGTAAACAGCTACAGATTTCTATTCCTTGTTATGGCTGAGCTGTCCAGCAGTGTTGACAGAGGTTTTTATTCAAAGCACATGGTGTGGAATACTTCTGATTTTACCTTTTCCTTTACAGTTTGGCAGACAGTCCATGTGCCTGACCAGTGTCACTAGGAACTGAATGGTTTTGCAGACAGAACACTCAACCTGAATGAGACTTCACATGGTTCAGCAAGTTAATTCGATCCTATTCTTTTGTGAGTTTATGAAATGCCTCATGTCAGGCCCTGCATTACTTTCCCCTCACAGACCTTTTTCACAACTTCTGCAATTTTGACCGGAAACACGTAATCGTAAACACGTCTTTACTTCCACCGGTTTTAAAAAAATGGCGCAAGCAGCGACCTCTACTTCTTCCAGTGTACCGGACTGTTCTTGTAATGCCCAAAAGCAGCCATATCTATCTTTTCATTCCTTCCCTGTTAATGGTGAAGTTTGACGTAAATGGATTCAGGCTATCCAGCGGGATGAAGGACCAAACTTCAGTTAAAAAGGGGAGCACTTACAGTACGTCTGCTGCAGACACTTCACCTCAGACGACTTTGTTTTAGGGACCACTGTTCGCTGCTTGAAAGCAGAGGCTGTCCCTAGCCTTTTTCCATGGAACGATTACAAGTCTAAAGAAGAAAGGGACCCTGTGTATGAGCGGTGCCAAAAACGGCAGCCTCTAACATCTGTGGGAGTCGAGAAGGAATTAGCAAGGAAAGCTTTGAAACTGGACCACGGTTATTCAACTCCTCTGTCTGCAGGTAAGAAATTCCACCTTCTTTAATGTTACGTCTTCATGGTAGAGTGGTGCATTACCTTCTTCAATCACTGTAACAGCTTGTCAATATTTTAAATGTTAAAGGCTTGAGCATGCTAATGGCCTTCTGTCCACATTATCTAAAAGGGATTATTCTGAGGCCGTTTGAAACCTCCATGACTTCACTATACCGTGTACATTTATCGCAGCAAATAAAAGGGAGCCTGTGAACTGCCTGGCTGTCTCAGTGTATGATGCTGCGTGCAGAAGCGGTAGAATGGTGCTCCGTGGGTGAACCCGTCACATATGATTACCGACAATGCCGGTGTTATGCCGAAAAAGGCATCCCTGCCGTAGACTAGATGACCGATTGGTTGCTGATCTGAAACGAGTTGAGGTACTTTATCAAGTTTGCTCTTTGTCGTGACGGAGTTTTCCTCCACGAGTTTAGCAACATCCGCATATGTAGAATTTTCTCTGATCCTGTGTTTTCTAATGCATTAACGCTTGACCGGAACTAAGTTTTCCCTACGATTACGTATTTCCGGTTTTCATGAAAAAGGTCTATTTCCCTCCAATGAGGCTCTAATGAGCAACACCTGTTACCTCTTTAATCCTCCCTCTCATCACAGCCCTTTTGTGGATCACCCCAGGTGCCTCTCATCTGCTTCCTTATCAGTGATGTATATACATGTATAGTGCCTCCCTGGCTCAAGCTCCCCAGTCCACTCATTGATGTTGCGGCCTGCCTGTACTCCCCAGTTTGCCCTGTGTTCTCACCTGATCCTCCCTACCCTTTTTGACCCCTCGTGGTCTGTTTTCCTTTTGCCCTGACCTGTAATTTCAGCTAATAAAGCCCCTTTGGTTTTCTCTCCGCGTACATTCGTCGCCGTCCTTGCCTGTGATGTGACACCTCAAATGTTAGTTTTTCTCAATTGCTTACACACTAAAACTGATATTCTGAAGAAAACTGTCAAAGGCCAAATCTCAGTTATCAAATCAATTGTTTTTTTGCAAAACTGTTCCTACGTTTCTAAATATGAGAAATGAGAGTCGTGTGAACATAGAAAATGTGCCAGATGAGAGTTCAAGTACCACAGGTGAGTTGAATTTTGATGTCAAGGTACAAGTGGGTCACACAGAGGATCTATCAGCAAGGGAGAGCATTTCCTTTGATGCAGAAGTAGTTCTCTGTTCTGACCCAGCCCTGAGGCACGGTGATGTGGCAGAAGAACCTACACTTCCTTTGCCTTGGCCTAGCTGTTATATAGCATTTCCTGTAATATGGCTCTCATTTGAATTTTTTACTTTCCCCTTTGACCTTTGCAGTAAAACATTGCATACTGATTCACATATATTTGTATGCACATTTTTATAAACTATTTTTTATAAATTTTATAAATATTCTTTACTCTTGAGGTGCAGTTGGTTTCTAATATTGCAACATTCTAATATTGCAAAAGACACTATCCACAGCAGACATTTTATCTATAGATGCCTGGAACCATTTTATCTGGCAATAGTTTAGTTTCTTGCTATAGTGTGTAATGAATACTGAGAGGTGTTTATATTTTGATAGGCTTAGCGTGTGATCTGAACGCAGTGTTTGGTTTGAGCAAACACAAGGCGAGTCCAGACAAGTCAGAGGCTTTGTGTTTCAGCTTCTGAGAAAACTGTGAAAAGTTTCAGGAAATGTGTCTGAATTAATATAATTCAACAGATCACCATCAGATATATTAAATTGCCTGAGGGTGGGCTGTAGTATGATTATAATTTTTCTAAAAGCAAAATACAAATAAATATTTTTAAATATCTAAGGTATTAATTTTTTAATTCCCAGGACTTATTTGGATTTTACCAAAATACAGGGCAAAATAAAAGCTTCACGTGGCCCTGAGGAGACTCTCACCCTCCAGACTCATCTGGGGCTGTTTTCTGGGGGCTCCAAATTTGGTACTGCTGGTATTACAGATGCACAGCAGTCTATCATCCAATAGTACAAAGGACTAATGCAGGAATGGTAAATTATTCAACTAATGTAATGTTCTATGCATTTGCAGTGCACAGCATGTACTGTAGGTATCTGCCTGCCCTCAGGACTGTGGGAGCTCGGGGGATGTGGTTTGCTTGTTCTCATTTTCGTCAACAGTGTGAATTGTGAGTAATCTCTTCCACCCTAAATAAATGTTTGGACATGGGTCCAAATCCTGTAACTGTAGAAGAATCGTATCACCATTAGGACTTTGAGCGAGACCCTAAACCACAAAGGCCCCTGGGACATGGGTGCCCCTGCTCTTTGACCTCAAGCTTTCCTCTCAAAAGCTCAGCTAAACATGTAAATGATGTCAGATAAGTATCACTTCAGCTAGTTTCTCTCTATAATTAAAGACCTCAGGAGGTACAGATTTTTGTACTGGAAGAAAGGTGGAATGGCAGACTGTACACAAATGTACATGACAATGAAATAATAAATGAAAAATGTTAATGGAAAACTAATATGGAAAAAGTACCTTGTTTAACTTGATGAAGTAGTGTAAGCCAGCTTCCAAAGGATTGGTGTCACAGTTCATCTGGTTTAGAGAGCATAAAAAGCTATTTCAGCTGCCAGTTTTCTAAAAAGGTTTTGTGTACAGTAAAAAACACTTAAAACACCACACACTACCTACTCAGATGGCTGATAACACCAGTTCATTGACAATTCAATGGAATCAAAATAATGAAGATTGGGTACAAATGCTGATGGTTTATTTTCATTTATTAGCGCTCCCCCTGGGTTAAACACTCCGGGACTAGGCCTTCACTGGGCAAAAGCCATCAGAGTTCAGACCCGGTCTTCCTTATAATAAAAAGATTTTATACCATGATTAGATTTTTCTACAATACAGTGGTACGTCAGTACTCAAACTCATTAGAACTCCAATTTCTTAAGTCGAACCTACCACTTCGGGAAAAAATTACCTAGAACTCGATCTGAATCTCAGAAGTCAAACCGTGAATGCCTACCTAAGAACTTGTACGCGTGGGGAAATGAGTCACACTGCACATCTCTCAGCGGAAACAAAGGATAACATTTCAGTCTCAGCCTCGCATTCGCTGTGATAGCAATGTTTGTTGGTGATAGTGCTTTTTTAGTGAAAATAAAAAGGGAATACACTGTATTTTATATAATTTTGGTAGCCATTGCACATTGTATGGGTACATTTATTTTCTTACTTTACAAATGTGTCACGCCTGGCTCATATGATCCTCCTGTGTGCCACACCCCTCTCATTAACCTCGTATGATATCCTGATGTCATCAGCTGTTTCTCGTTATTTCCAGTTAGTCATGTGTATTTAAGTCCACGTTCAGGTATGTTTCCCCAGTCTACACTGTGTTGTTCCTTGTTTGCCAGCAATAAACCCTGTGTTCTTGTTGTGCTGCATTCCGTTTGCCTTGGGATCCCATTTTCGGATTTTGAGATTATGTCACATCCACTAAAAACTCAAGAAAACCGGGGCGGATGCGTTCCATTTGCCACAGAAGTAGCAATACCATGGACCCATATGAAAAAGCAAGATTTGTTGCTTAGCCGGGCAACTTGTCGGATTTAAAGTACCTCAGTTTAAATGGCCTTTATCTTCGTTCACTCACAATTAGCCCGAACTACCTTAAATCCGACAATCTGCACCTGTTGATAAAGGGTGCAGCCATCTTGGATTCTGAACTTGGGATCCTCTGTGCTTTCTGAGATATTTCTCAGATCTCCAAGAAACGGGAGCGCGCACGTCGTCACTCATGGCTTCAAAACTCGTTATCCGAGTTCTGAGGGCAAATGAAATGCAGCACGGATTTCCGTCTGTCTGACCCTGATTCTGGGCTCCCTGCTCGCTCGTCCTGCGCACGGTGTGACAAAATTACTGTATTGATAAATGTGCTTAGATGTCTTTAGCATACGCTCTTCTTGTTTTATCCTGTTCATTTTGTGTTTAAATGCTAACAAAAAAAAAAACGTATTTAGGTGTAATTTTTGAAACTGGCCTGTGGACAGTCAGAGTCATGGATACGAGTTTGACTAGATTAATATCCTAGGTAAGGCTCAGATTTGCCTCCTGAATGGCTTTGTTGGTTTGGATCTCCCCTCACCTCTGCTCCCCAGGCCCTGAAGCCTTTCTCCAGTCTCAGTGAGGTCATGGCATAGGTCCCAAAGTTGTCGATGCCCTCGTCCCTTCCAGCCTGCATCAGGGCCTGGTACAGGGCGGCGGTGTGCTTGCTGTCCTGGTACAGCTCCCAGCCCAGCTCTCCTGAAACATGCACACGCAGCACAGGCAGTGTCTGACCACTCTCATACAGCCCAGCTCTCCTGAAGCATGTACACGCAGCACAGGCAGTGTCTGACCACTCTCATACAGCCCAGCTCTCCTGAAGCATGCACACGCAGCACAGGCAGTGTCTGACCACTCTCATACAGCCCAGCTGTCCTGAAACATGCACACGCAGCACAGGCAGTGTCTGACCACTCTCATACAGCCCAGCTCTCCTGAAACATGCGCACGCAGCACAGGCAGTGTCTGACCACTCTCATACAGCCCAGCTCTCCTGAAACATGCACACGCAGCACAGGCAGTGTCTGACCACTCTCATACAGCCCAGCTCTCCTGAAACATGCACACGCAGCACAGGCAGTG
>JABFEB020000113.1:10851016-10863425 GCA_019775895.2 Stomatorhinus ivindoensis
CACATGACTACTGCTGGAGCACAGCACATGACTACTGCTGGAGCACATCACATGACTACTGCTGGAGCACATCAGATGACTTTGCAGGTTCGGTGCATTCCTAATTCTGTACATTTTGAGGCCAGACTACATCTGGCATCATCTTCAGTGACCACAGTAGCTCAGACTCCCATAGCCTGCAGACTCACCCACGTTGTTGAAGCCATACGATTCCCTAGCCTTAGCACAGATGTAAGATTCCGTGGTCCACTTTCCGTAGCGGTTAGGATCGCACTCAATCAGGTCAAAGGGCGGCTCCCCGTTAACAATCCAGTCGCTCAAGAACTTGCCCATCCCTCCAGCATGGATGATTCCATAGCTGCAATGCACATCTGTCTCAGATTAGCTCTTCACCTCAACCCAGTTAAGCATCTCCTCGGTAAAGCTATTCTGTGGTTGTCAATCCATTCCAGATCAGACAAAAGGTGCATCTTCATGATTGAGACCCACGTGCTTCTCTATCCTCCATAATGTGACAAAGTTACCAGTCAAAAGTTTGGAGACACTAAGCCACCTACAAAGGAGAGTGATTGTGTCACATCATATGACCAGGTCACCTGACTTAAACAGTACACATGGAGGAGTTTGACCAGAGAGTGAAGGAAATGTGGCCAATGAGTGCTCAGTATATATATGGGACCTTCAGGACAGCAGGAAAAGCATCCCAGGAGGCCTCCTCGTGACACTTGCACAGAGTAGACATTGGGGTCAGTCAGTCATCAGAACAACTGGGGTTAAGGGCCTTGGTCAGGGGACCAATGGTGGGATCACTCTGCCAACCCAGGGATCTGAACCTTCTCAACAGAACTGCCCCACACCTACAATAATTTTTTTGTTTAATATTGTTTGTTAAGTACATAATTCCATATATGCTATTTTATAGTCTTGATGTCTTTATTTTTATTTTTCTCATTCTTATTTTAATATGTAGAGAATAGTAGAAATACACCATTCTGTGGATAGGTGTGTCCAAACTTTTGACAGGTACTGTATACTTTACGATGGCTCATATGAAGACACAAATGCATTCAATAACAGCCAATAAGTCTTCAAGTAAACAGAAACTCGTGTTACGATTTTTCATTGCAAAATAAAAATTAAGGGATATGACGTTAGGCAAAGCTGCATGCTGCATCTATAGGTGACATATGCTTACCCAAAGCCAACTGCAGTCCAGTAGTTGCGCACACCTTGGTGAGGTCCCACCATAGGCAAAAGGTCTGGGGTGTATGTGATGGGACCTGACACGATATTGATGATGTCAGCATCCTTCAGGACAGGAACCATCTCCATGGCGGCCTCCACATGCTCCATAATGCGATCCAAGTCCGATTCAAAGAGCTCCTTCCCAAAGCCTAAACAAAAAAACAGACATGCAAAACTGATGCCACTAACAGCGAGATATACAGTAGGGCTCCACGATATAGACAGCATGTCAAGAATCTTAATGAGATTTTTTTTTTTAGTAAATATTGCAATATTTATAAAGCAAAAAAAAAAAAGAGTTCAAAATTTACCCAAAATAAACTATAGCCAAATAGAACATATTATCTACCAAGAAATTCCATCAAATAAGCTGGTGGTGTTGCTGCTCAATATCATCTGTATGGAATCCAAAATATTCCCATACAGCGGAAGGCAAATGACTTTTAGTGACCAGATTTCTCTTCCCCACTCATTTTGTTAAATCTCTCTCAAACACATCTATGAGTGATTTAAACAGCTAGGATGAAAATTATTATGAAAATGATTATGATTGCCTTTGAGGATGCATGCAGAACCCATGCAAAAGTAAGTAAAACTAAACTTTAAACTGATTTTTAACAGACAGGCCTCTTAAATGATCATGATTAGGACCACAATGGTTCAGAAACCATCCGATAGCACAGGAAACAGGAAAACCACAGAAAAAAGGCTCATTCAAAATCCACAAACACTAAGCTGAGGATGCATTTGTATCCCCCCACCTCTGATAATAACCACCATGCTGGTCAACATTCCATGTAAGGGTCTATTGGAATAGCTCTGCTGAAGATTTACATCCCAGTGAGCATAAACATAAATTGTAACCCTTCCCACTTGTGTAAGTGGCTTTGAAGCAGCTCCTGATCCGCTGATGGTAGACAATCTACCTGGAGGGACTCCGTCTCTGAACCAGGAGTCCTGCAGCTTCATCTTAGCCTCTTTCTCGTACGGCCCAAAGAGCAGGCCATCCCGCTCCTGACGGAGGTAATAGGATCCCTCCAGGTCCCGGATCACAGGCAGCTCTGCCTTCAGGGCCTTCACCTGTGGTACAGTCGCCGTCACCACGTACTGGTGATGAACCGGGATGGTTGGATGCTCCAGGCCTATAAGCTTCCCAACCTCTCGAGCCCAAAATCCTGAAAGTGCAATAATAAATGAGAAAGACCATCCAGAAAGTGATGGAGGTACAAATTTCAAAAAGTTGTGGCTGAGTAGTGATAAAAAATTGGGTATTTTTATTACCAGGAGGGACTGGTGTGGCTCTAGAGTCTTTGATCTTATTTATGTAAGTACCAGTAACATATATACTTCAAGAATATCATTGCACTTCAAGCAAGAATGGTTTACAAATACTTTGTATACTGTACTTTGTACATATGACAATAATTTGAACCTTAAATCTTGCATCTTGAATCTATGCTTAATTCATGCAATCTTACCACAAAGGGTCAGTCTGTGTGCAGGTTTTTGGGATAAACTTTAGGTCAGATGTCCAAACCCAGGTGTGAGGACTCATATCTGATCCTGATTGTGGCCACCTGTTGTCGAGTGATTCCTGCGTGTATTTAGTCAGCATCTGTGTTCGTCTCCCTAGATGAGTCATTAACGTTACCCTAACGTTACCTGATGTTACCTTGCTGTTGCCTACCGTGATCTGCTACCACCCGATGTCCGTCGATGTTTACATCCCGTCCTGCCTTGAATATAAACCCCATTCCTACCCCGTAAACTTGCCTGCCTGGTCTGTCCGCCTGCCTGACGTCCTCGACTCGCCCGCCAGACGTGACAGTCCTCTAATTAGTACCCTAATTAGGGAGTTGCAGCTAAAACCCACATACACACCTGCCCTTTCTGCCAAAAACTGCCCACCCCTGGACTAAACACTGGCTTTGCACTGACATCCATCCATTTCAAATAATCACTTATCTTAGTAAGTATGGAGTAATAAGGATCACTAGATGCTATAAATCACAGCGTCTAACTTTTCTGTCAACTACTCAGAGCTCAGAGCGTGAAGCTCCGCCTCCTGCAGAGCTCCGCCTCCCAAAGAGCTCCTCTCTCCCTTGGAGGTTTCTGGGAGCCTGTGTGACACCCACCCATCTGCAGAGGCCACAGGCATGCCTATCAACAGCCGAGGCAGGGACATCTCCCGTGTGAAAGGGTTCACAACACGACGAGGGGCGGCTCTTAAAAATATCTGTTTTTTTCACTTGCAAGTTAGGGCCAAATGTGGCAGAATGAAGGAAGTGCATCTAGCATACAGGCGAAAAGCAAAATGAAGGGATCATGAAAAGAAAAAGTAATTTCTTGAAATGTTTTCGTGTTTGTATTCTTATTTACGTAGCACCTCGCTCCACAGGCCCTGTCAGCAAATGGCCCTGCTTTCTCCAAATGGCTGCAGAGTTAAAAAAAAATAAAACACTGGGCCAAAATCCTGGAGAAAACCGACTTTTTATGTCCGTTCTCGTTCTGAGCCTAAGGAGCTAGTTAAATAGGCTTGTAATGCAAATGATGGGACCGCTGGGAAAGCAGTAGGAAACAAGCAGCAGTGACAGACGTCAGTGCAGCAGCCAAGGCAATGGTGCAGCAAAACAGCACATGCTGCTGAAAGCAAATCAGATCCTCACCACCAGCTAAGCAGACCAGCGCGGCAACACCTGCAGAACTGGCTAACGGTTCTGAAGATGCTGAACATCTCATTTTGGGAAGCCGTTCTAAGACAACGCTGCTAATACAGTGCATAAAATGGGCATTTTATCACTCACTTCGTCTTCGTTTCAAACTGTATCAGCTATTCATGCTAATATCCATTTTCCTACTCAATTATCACATGTTAAATTTGTAACTGCACCAGTAAATTTGTCGCTTTTAATATTAAGTGTGTATTTCCAAACGTGATTTTGCAGAATCAGGATGTGTTCTCTTTCTTGCAAGAGAATGAGGGACAGATTTCTTGTTGACTGTAAGCTGGCCGCTGTTTGGTCAGCTGAAACCTGTAAGAACCAGTTGTGGCTTCTCAGACAAATGTCTCACAGAATACTTGATGACCAAAGCTATTCCTGCACTGTACTAACATATTTAAACCGTCTCTGTATCACTTTCCAATGTGCTCAACAAGTCAGCCGATATACAATCCTTGCTCCTCTTCTGAATCCTACAAATTCTTCAGATGTTTTGGAGTAAAGCTTTAAAAGGTATTTTTTTAGGTTCCTTCCTCCCATTTTAATTGTAGCAGCACAGAATCAACAATATTCTGAATAAATATGGCTAAATGCTTAAATTTAACTTTCTTGGGAAGTCACAGTAATTTGTTAGAGAGCATAAATCCAAAATCATAAGCCCTATGAAATCAAACAGAATGAACGGTCTAACTGAAATGCAAGTAGCTCATTAAAAATACATTTATATCTCTTAAAAAAGAGATTTAGTGTTTTGTGTCTTTCATTGAAGGAAACCAGATCAAGAGCTTTTATGTACTGGTCATGAAAGCCTGTTCTTTGAAGTATGACATTCAGATTCATTTTATGCTTTATTCTGTGCTAGAGTTACGTAATTTGAATAATTCTTTGCGCACATCAAGCTGCAGGTATAGTGTCGTTTGTCCTTTGATGGATGGATAGTAAATAATCATGGTGGCAATCAAAGAAAAAAAAAACGTATATCTCGATCTCTGAATGACTTAGCTATGTGCCCTTTGCCTCAATATCCAGCTCTGGCTGCAAGTGATCAGGGTGAGGCAACAGCTGCTCCTTCCAACACGGCAATCGTTGCCAGGGAGTGAGGGGGTCCTGCAGCACGGATACATGCTAAGTCAGCAGCTACGGCTCCGCTTACGCTGCGGCGTTATTTATGCGGATACCGCTGTCGGCCCACGACTCTCGACAACCGCAGGGCCGGTCATCGCAAGTATTTCCTGCATGGAAAAGTAAGACTGAGGAATGGGCTTACAATCAAGTCATTCAATGCTGTGTCTGGCTAAATCACATGCAAAAAAAGTAAATAATTACGCTGTAAAAAGTTACAAGAACTTGAATAAATAGATAGACTTCCACGATACGTCTCAGTATTTTCCTTAATTGATATGCAGGAAAAGAAGCCAGTTCACAAAGCGAAGCAGAAAAGTCTCAAATCCAAACAAGATCCAAAAAAAAAACTCTAAACAGATCATACATAAACAGGCTATTTAAAAGCTCAGGGCTGGACTCCCAAAATTGAGGGTTGGGATGACTATCATTCCTGAAGCTTAAAACAACATTAATGAGGTACAAGACACTCCAAAAATATTTTTTTAAATAATTGAAATGGTAAATTAAAAAGCCTGAAATTGCGTCTTATGAAAGCTGGAGGCAGACTGAGCTTAAGGGATAACAGTAAGTGTAATATTCCCTTCCAGGTCAGTCATCCATCCACGTGTTTTGGTCTGGGTGTATTAAACCTACACCTAAATGCAAAGCCACACAGCAGAGAGTTTGGTAAACAAACCCAAAAGTCATTCATGTATCAGTTTTTCCCTGCTCATACAGCTCTCTAAATTGCCCCATGAAATTCTCTCCTCCATGTCAACATGTAAAATTATAAAGAACAATTTTATATATGTACATATTTTTTCCATAGTCTAATTCAATTAAAATTGACAAAATCAAAGTATTAACGATTATAGGGTTATGTTATTGTTCAGTTAAACCTGAGCCCATAAGGCATTAACTGCAGGGAAAAAAACCTGGATAAAATATAAATATGCAGTTTAGTTTTGTGATTAACTATGGGACTGTGTAGTTACTGATCAATGCCATCTCCCATGCAGTGTGCAGAGTGTCTGGGCAAAAGAACAGACTTACAAAACCAAGTGTTAAAGAGTGAGCGGTGGTATGAATTCAACTAGTAATTTAAGCTAAAACCAAAAAAAGAAAAAACTCCCTTCAAACATCTCGGAGCACAAACAGTCAGAAAGGGGGTGTATGCGAATAGCAGTTTGGGATTGGCCGAAACCAGTACTGTGGCATTCTGGGATTGGCTGATCAGTGAGTTCAAGTCTGAGGCAAAGAACTTCAGCATTACAGTTAAGCTAATCCAGCAGATGTTGTGTTCCCTCAGTTATGCTTGAGAAAACACCAGAAGTTATAACACATTTCAGAGATGAATGGTGTCACCGAGAAGAAATGAGTTCTCCATCCACAAGAGTATCTGCATACATAAGTAACATATATTGCAACAAACTCATTATTTTTGCACAAACACTGTATAGAAATATTTCATATACTTTTGTGATCCTGATTTTAAAGTTATTCTATTATTAAAATGATTATGCCTGAAGATCTAAGACATGAGAAATGCTGTTACAAATGACAAGAAGTATAATACCAAACCCAAATTTAACTGCCTGTTGACAATAAGCAGTGCTGTTATTCATTTCCAATTATGTATCTTGTTGGGACTTGAACCAATAACCATTTCTAGCTCTTAACTATACAACTGGGTAACTGGCATGGATATGACTTACTGTACAACAGGCTCAATTAAATAATAATGAGAACAGGTTTTTATTACATAATGCTAATAGTATCTGAATATAAGGGTCATTTATCAAGTTACACCAGGGGTGGAGTTTGGGGGGAGGGTCACAACTAATTGGCAGGACCAGTATTGCGCTGTTCTGTGCTGGTGCTTAGCACCTTTGCATAAACGATCTGTTGGTACCCCATAGGTAGACAAACTGAGGTTATGTGTGTATCATATAGAGGTATTAACATGTGAGGTAAGCAGGATGCATTTCTGTGCCCTCCGAATGCAAACACCAAATTCTACTTATGAGTTACATCTGCCATCATGCTATTTTTAACCATTTGTGCTCCTTCTAATTCTACTTTGGCTCGAAAGCACAAAATACACAAGCAATAAATGGTGATTTATTAATGGCTTCAGAGCATCCATTCTTGTTACTGCTACAAGTGCTTAATGTTTTTGTTCATTTGTGTTTCTACCTACAATTTAAATGGAATGCTTCCATTGAAATTTTGAAAGTGATCTCTGCAAGACGTCCTCCTGGAGTTGATATGAACCACTAGAGGCATGACATCAAAATGACATGATCATACGAATCATATGTTCTACACATTTGGTACACAGGTAGTATCCTTGGTACACAGGCAGTTTTCATTAACCTCAAATTATTATGTAGTCCCGAATAACAAACCCAGAAACATCAAAATTTTTCTGAAAGAGATAAAAATAAACCAAGATGTAAATCAGACCTGTATCAATAATACAGAAAGAACTTTTCTAAATATCTGAACAAACTGCTTTCGAAGTCTTTTATCAGCTGCCAGAAACCTTGATCTAACTGCATTGAATCCAGTAATTGGCATAATCTTGCTGGAACAACCGGATTTTTCCAGATTATTCTGCCCTCCCTGACACTGCTACCCTAGTTTAACTAACCTCAGTAGTTGATTACAAAGGGCATGTGATGAGTTTTCCTGGCTTGCCGCACATCAGGTGAATTTGCTCACACACAGACCTGCTGTATTGACGAGGCGGGTGGCACGGACTCTCCCATGGGGCGTCTCCACGTCCCACTTGCCATCAGATGTGGCAGTGAGCCCGGTGACGGGGGCGGGGTGGTATATTTGGGCACCGTGCATGCGAGCACCCGCGGCCAGTGCCATGGTGAGAGAGTACGGGTCAATGTGCCCATCGCCAGGGTTGTAAAGTCCAGCCAACACCTAAAGGGCCAAAACATAACAGTATTACAGGCAGCTCTCAGCTGACGTAAATAATCCACTTACAAACCCATATCAAGTCAAATTTTGTCTCACATTACCTTCCCATACCATTACCATACAGAAAATAAAAACACATAAGCCAAAATTATACAAAATAATCACATATTAAATTACTGAAAAGTTTTTGCATTAACCCTTCCACAAACTGCATGTATCTCTGATATTATTTGAGTAAATCTGGATTTTACATAGATAGATCTCAGTTTTACATTAGTTGGTTTTAGGCAAGTTTTATGCTTTTTGGTTCATATTTGAAAAGAAGTGTGTAACTCCACCACAAAAGCACATGTCAGGTGACTTTCCTCAAAGTAACAGTTATTGTAGGAGCATGTAAGAGGTACGTATACTTATAAAAGTCAACAAGTTAAATATTACCTTGATTTACACAAAGTGAATACAGGAAAGCTGTCGTGCATACATTCGGGTAACATCACCTTGTTTATGTTAAGCAATGGAAAGAGCTCCTGGACCTTCTCTGGTCCAATGAGGAACTGCGGTGTTGGATGCCAGTGTGTGCGTGTCATCTGATATTTCAGCTCGTCCACTCGGACTGGGGTTGATGCAATGCGAATGCTGCCCGGCTGATGAAACCCAACGGCCTGTTAAGGGTCAGTGGCGAGCGGCACGAGATCCCAACGGAAAGCGAAATAGCCAGTGTTAGAAAATCAGGATGAAAATGTGATACACATTACACACAGTGATGCTTTGTGTTTTGGGATAGAAAATGAGTTTTGTTCATACATCTTTAACATTAGAGATGCATTGCCAGTCTTTGCCCAGCTGCATTTAGTGTGAGGTAAACGTTACCTGTCCTGTTTCCTCCTCCAACTTCTCATATAACTTAATGCTGTAGTAGTGAATCTTCTTCAGGTTAATGCCGGGGTGATAGTATGCGGTTAAACCTGCCTAGGAAGCAGGAGGAGAACAAACTAAACTTATGTAAACTCAGAGCTTGTTTAATACAGCATCAATCCTTGAAGGAAAGGTGAAACAGATTTTGATTATGCTACGCTTATTTAACAGTTACACATATTCGGATCTCCTCCTTTCCAGAGGAGGATAGTTCAGGTCCCGAGAGTAAAGACACTTTGAGTATAAAGAGTCACTGAGTACTAAACTGGACCATAAATTTCACGCTTAATTGCTGAGTTGACCTATTTATTTGTTAGATATTGCACGCTGAATTCACTATCAATTGCACGATTTTCAAGAAAAAAAGGCACCGAGCAGAATGTACATGGTATTGCACTGTGCAAATGAAGTCTCCCCTGATTGTGATGCACACTGGAGTGACCTACAGCATGCCAGGTGGAGCCGGCAGTCAGCTCGGACTTCTCCAGCAGCACCACATCCTTAACGCCCGCCTTGGCCAGGTGGTAGGCCAGGCTGACCCCAACACATCCCCCTCCGATGATCACGGTGTCTGCTGTGTCCTTCCATCTGCTCCTCAGGATACTGGCTCCACTGTCTCTGGGACTGGGTACCAACAATCAAAATGTGTGACAGAGAATAGTTCAAGCACTCTCACTATTAATTTATAGTGATTTTACATTTACATTTAACATTTGGCTACATATGAAAATATAATGGCTAGTAGTAAAATAAAATATCTTTGTGAAGAATGTAATTTGGTGCAAAACTGTAGCAATTATAGACACGACAATAGCTACACATTCAGTTTAAGTAATATTTTCATTTCATTATTCATGACATTATTATTATAAATATTAAAATGATATATAATGCATTTTATTTGTTGTAAAATTGTAATCCTAACAAAATAAATGTACATTAAACAATCATAGTACAAAGTTTGTTTTAGTAAAACAGTCGATCTTCCATAATTTTCATATGGCTGGAACATGACATACAAAATGCTATACGCTTCCTGTAACAACTTTTGAAAATCGTAACCAGCACCGATAATTGTTTTCCTGCATGTGACAGCATAGAATAACTATTTCAGCCATCCCACGGGACTGTACAGTACGGAGCAGCGCGGCAATCCACTTAAAACAACTACGTTATGCATGGCGTGCACAACGCAAAAATCCTCGCTCAAGTTCACTGCTACACATATGTGTGGTGATAAATGCATTATAAAAACGTAGCGCAGGAGGACTCACCTCTCCTCTGCACATGTCTGCGGAGCACAACTTATCGCGCGCCGAAGAGGACGCCACAGACACGCATAAACATGTTTCCGCACTCGCAAATTTACAATATTCAATACGTTTTTCATGGTTGTATCTATAACATGAGTATTCTGCACGATTCAAAGCATGTCTCACGCAGAGTTCTTACGTGACAAATTAGAACTGAGCAAACCGACCAGTCAGTCTCCGCGAAACTGTCTGGATTAACTATTAATCATCCAGACTGGGAATCGGCGTTCAGTCAGCAGTTAAGTTTAATTAACCTTATATAAATAGTACTGCACACTGAAAGAGATGGGTAAAGAAACGAACACAAGTAAATAAACACGTCAGTCTGATCGAGGTTATGACTTGATTGATATTCGCTTTGGTACAGGGAGTCAAGGAACAGCTAGACATAGGGAGTGTCTTTCTGTGGCGCCTGCAGAAAATTGTGATTAGGGTCGGTTATATTTAAAGGGTTGTGTCTTCTATGGTTCCGCTAAGAAAATAAAAAATACATACTTCGTTTTTATTGTTTTGACGTCGGGTACAGGGGTGGCCCATTTAGATGCCCCCCCTCCCAAGTCCGTGCTGTGGTCTAATGTGATCTTTGCTCTTTAAAAAGATTAACTCCAAATTTATTGCATAGGCAACACATAATTATTGTCCTACATTAAACATTAATTTAATAAACTTGAGTTAAACTTAAATTAATATTTGGAGCTTGCTCTGGATGTTGTCTGCATGTGGCCCTTCCTGTTCGTGTTTATTCAAGTGTATGTTCGCCATGAAATGATTATATGACAAAAGGACATATTTCACCTAATTCTTGTCCCACCGACACACACACACACACACACACACACACACACACACACAGTGGAAGGTGAGTAAAGGTTGTCAGTTGCAAAACTGGCTTTAACAAACAATATATTGCCAATCAGCTGGGCTTATGGAGATGACATCAGTTCCACCCAGTTCCAGTTTCAATAATATAAATTGGCATTTGGTTCAGTTCTGTCCAGATTCAGGTTTGGAGCCAGCTGTTGCAAAGTGCTTTGTACTACCTCTGAAACAGGAAGATATGCCACCAGTCAAAAAAGTAAGTTGTTCTTATGTGCCTTTGTCTTCATTTGGAAGTTTTGTTTTCACAATTTAGAGTATTTATACAGAGAAAAATAGACACCAATCATTTATATTGTATTTTTAGGCAATAATACTATTTTGGAACGTTGGTGTTGAATACAGTCAACTCAGTTAACACAGAATAATCAGCTGCACGTGTTCTTTTGTAATTCCAAATCATTAGTAAAAAAAAATTATACATGAAAATAAAAATATAAGGAAGAAAGGTTCCCAGTGAAGGAAACTAGGAGAACTTTGGATGAAGATGCCAGCATATTGTGCATTTTATGGTTTTGATTTACAAAATACAGTTTATCTCTGCATGCCTGAGTGCAAATGATATTAAATCATTATGTATGCCAATGTCAGAGTTGTAACTGGGTCAGAACCCTTCAAGCATGACACAACCCCAATTCAATTCAAAAATACAGAGTGAATAAGAATCAATAATAGACACAAATTTAGGTACCTTGGTTAAGTTACTACCATTTGAACAGATAAAAAACATATATAAATGCGGAAAGCTTCACTTGACAATATAGTTTCTTTCCAGGGAATTCTTGAACGCCTGAACGCAGGTGAAGTCGTCATCGGTGATGGTGGCTTTGTGTTTGCATTGGAGAAGCGCGGCTATGTCAAAGCAGGGCCGTGGACACCAGAGGCCAGCGTCACGCACCCAGAAGCCGGTAAGGGGCATTTCTCCGCTCTGACAAGTCATGTGGTCAAGTTGATTTTTAGTGAAGATTCCATTTTTCTGCTATATTTCAGTGCGCCAGCTGCATAGGGAATTCCTCAGATCAGGATCCAATGTCATGCAGACCTTTACCTTCTATGCCAGCGATGATAAACTGGAGAATAGAGGCAACGACCTGCGTCTTTCTGTGAGTCTCTTAAAAATGTAAGAACATACATTTACAAATGAGAGGAGGCCATTCAGACCATCAAGCTCAACTAATTCAACTAACAGCTTAAAGTTGTTAAAATATTATCTAGCCCTGATGTAAAGGAACCCAAGGTTTTAGCTTGCACTACAGCAGTGGTTCCCAAACTGGGGGGCGCAGAGGTATTGCGGATGGGAGG
>JABFEB020000113.1:10878087-10890690 GCA_019775895.2 Stomatorhinus ivindoensis
ACACCACTCCACAAAACTGTCGACCACTCTCCTATACTCAGTCTCTTGGCCTCTCCTGATACATCCCACCACAGCAGCACTATAAGTGGATTCTACTGTATATTAATACAGTTACAAATACCACAACTCAATACACTATAACTTATTTCCCTGTGTATTTATGCATCCCCCTGAAATGTCAAATCTCCATTTTTATAGCCCATATTTAAAGTTTTATAATATATGTTTTTAGAAGGCCTGCGAAAGGAACAGATGTCAACTAAATTTTGTCATAAGGAAATATGATATTTATTCTTATAAAAAGTCAAGCATTATTCATCAAGAAACAAGTAAAACAAAATATAACCAATGCAGGGGCAGAGAACCATAAGCAAGGGAAATTAAACACAGGGATAAACAATATCAAATAAAGGATAAATCAAAACAGGGAAACAGTGGACTAATGAACACTTGGAAAACAGAAAACCAATAAACAGACAAAGCAGGTGAGGCTTGTTCATCCATTATCTATACTGCGGTCAGTTTGTGACCTGTCTTGTATCCTGGACTAATGCCTCTTCCACCCATAAAATGATTGTTCTCTCTCTCTCTTTCTCTGTCTGTTTTGACCAGTCACACTTCGCTAGGTTCAGTGCCAGCCCTTGTCTTAGTGAGCTTGCGCAGCACCTTTTCTTGATGTTGCAGATGAGTGGTCCATGAGTCATTGTAAATCACCACGTCATCTATGTAAGCAGCACAGCAGTTCTTGGTTCCCTTCTAGACCTGGTCTATCAGATGCTGAAAGGTTGCGCGTGCTCCATGTAACCAAAATAGCATCACAATAAACTGGTACAGTCCTATAGGGGTCCTGAATGCTGTGTACTGCTTTGAATCTTCCATCACTGGTACCTGCTTATACCCTTTGCAAAGGTCTAGGGTTGCGATGAATTTGTCAGTTCTGATCCTCTCCAACAGCTCATCTACCCTGTACGTTAGGTAGGCATAGAACTTGGACACATTCCTAAAATCGATGCACACCCTCAATGTGCCATCTTTTTTGGGGGCAATTACGGGGGCTACTCCACTCACTGGAAGAGGGCTCACTAATACCCAGGTCTGACATGGTGCATATCTATGCCTCTAACACCTCCCTCAGACCCTCTGGCACACGATAAGGTCTCTGTCTAATGGGGGTAGGGTCTTTGAGATGAATGGAATTTTTAACTACTTGTATCCTGCCAGGAGTAGGCAGCAGCAAGGCCGGAGACTGCAGGAGTAGATGCTTCATCATCTGTGCTTGCTCCAGCAGTAGATGGCAGGACTCCCCGTGTCCGCTCTTACGCCTCAGTCAGGTCTGTTTTGCACTCGTCTAGCTTCTCCTTTCTCTGTCCAGGCATCACCTGCGCAGTCCTTAGCAATCGCTCCTTCCACTCCTTCAATAGATTCACAAGGAGACCCTGGCCTGGATAATGTAGCTCGTTGGTCATCGGTCCAATCTTTTGAAGGACAGTGTACAGGCCTTGCCACTTTGGCAGTAGCTTGCCAGCAGGAGCATTTGGCCAGGTTGGAACGCTTATTGTCGGGTGTATCGGTCATACCAGTGTTTCTGCTTTCTCTGCACCTGTAACACATTCTCTCTAGCCTGCCCCTTTTATTTCTCTACTCGTTCCCTCATCAGTAGTACATTCCCTTCTTGTCTGCCATGGTTGCAGGGTTTTCACATATTTTCTTCAGCAAGTGAAGTAGTCCCTGCAGTAGCAGGGGAAAAGCCAGCAGAGACCTGCGGGACCTTCTTATATGCAGTACACCAGGAACATTCAGAATGGCTGTATGACCAATGATGGTTTTCCCCTTTTCCTGGTTTTGGTGAGGTTGAAGCCAGCCTCAATGGAAATAAACTCATATTGGATAACATTTAAATTTATTTCCTGGACTCTATTACAGACAAAAAAACACAGTAAATATGCTTTAGTTTACTACTGGGAAAATATTGTACTGTATGTAGTGTCCCGTAGTCAATCTTGTACTTACTTCCACCTAATCATGTCTCATCTCTTTGATTCTTTCTGTATTTCTCTCAAAAGGTACCCTATAAATCTGTGTCATGTGTACTTGGTGTTGGTGGAGAATACGGACCAGGGTAGAGCGGTATGACTGTTATAATGTAGCTTTGTGTTTGTTCTCCTCCTCCTGCTCTAACCCTACCTCTCACTCTTCCTCCACCTCTCACTCTTGCTCCACCTCTCACTCTTTCTCCACCTCTTCCCCTCACTGCTGCTTCCATTGTGGTTTACTGTTGCCCTGGAAAATCTGCAATATTTATAGTGCTCACATTCTCATTGCTGAGGTAACTAATAAGCAGGTAGGTGACTGGCCGGGTGGCATGCTTGTTAGCCAATTGGTGCACGAGTGTGGATTTTTAAATGACTGTGCCTGGAAATGGCAAAAAGTGACTTTGTGTCAGGTTCTTGTGTTTTTGTAGAGAACTGTATGCAATCTAATGCAGAAGATGTCAGTAACTGCAAATTGTATGCAAAGATGCAATTGCAATGTGAGGGGAGATTTTTCTCACTGAGTATCAGTTTTTGCAGTTGAGCTCTATGTCTGATTTTAGAGTCTTGGTAAATGATGACTACTGTGTGCTGGCTGTGCTTAACTTTTGTTACCTGTGTTTTTTATTTTGCAAGTTCACCATGGTGCAAAAAGTGTTTTGATGAATGAGAATGTATTTAGAGTTTTGCAAAAAGGGTGACTTAGATCCACAAATTGTGACTAATAGGTGAGCGCTGTTTCGCCTAAAGAATTACTGATTCAATACTGTAAATGAGTTTTGGTAGTTTTGTTCCAAGAATCAGGTTTAGTGTTTCAGAAATTCAGAAAAATTGTAAAAGGATATAAACCACACAGTCGCCTGCTAAGAAATATATTCAAGTCTAGTATGCCACCTAGTGGTCCTAGAGAACGAGTTGAGTAAGAGGATTTTTTACTCAGGCATTCACAGGGAAGCCTCATACCGACAGGGTCTGTACTGTAGGTTTCCAGTTTGTTACCCTGACTTACAAAAAATCTAAATGTCATTTCAAAATTATGAATAATTTTGGGGGTATAAATCGAGAGTGCTCTTAATAGGAGAGATCAAATATTTGGTCCTGCTTCATGCATACATAAATAGCAAACTATTTGTACCATTGTTCATTTTTGAAGATTGCTTCGCATTAACTATGCAACTGGTTTGAAAGCAGGACCCATTTGAAGTCCACACTGATAGATCTAAAACCATCAAAGCTAATTTTGGGTACCCCATTACAATAAGCCACCTTTCTTATAAATCATAGTAACTCATTCATACAAAAATATTGTAACTGGGTTTAATTGCCTATTACAGTTTTTATGATTGCTTAAGCACAATTTTGAAAACAGGGCTCCTTTCTCAAAATTCTACACACAATCCACACAACCACACACAAGAGTAGCCAAACACCTGAGATCATTTGCAAAATTAAACAGTTAATTCATAACCATACACTAATTCATAAAAACTCAATTTTGTCACCATGTGGCACACAGACGGTTCATAAAAACTTTGGACTAGTCACACACTGCAATGATCAATCTAAAACACTATTAACATTTCTGAATATATTGATGACAACACACAAGGCCATAGTGCATACTGATTAATAGTTATTTCTCTCCACAATCAGGCATCAGTCAAGACATCCATACAGGTGCACTTTGCACTGAAAACCAGAATATATTCTACACAACCAAATGCAGCACATACACAACAAAAAATATGGGGATACAAAAAATGAGAATAGAAAGCTAAGTATCATCTGTTTGCCTTGCTGGATCTGGCCACAGGATCTCATCTACATCACAGACTATGCTCTCTTTTGCAAGACAGCGTGGGAAGAGCCTTGCTGAATGTCGAATCCATGTGGTATTGCATGGGCATCCATCTGCATTATTCTCTAAATAAGGATAAAATCAGGTTTGAGTATTTCAGGTCCAGAAGCTACAAATCCACATCAAGATTTTGTTTCTACCACCCAGCTGAGCATAAAGAGTCACAGTCACAGAGCACTTAACTTGACTTAAAATCTAGGTCTGGATTTGTAGCTTCTTGACCTGAAATGCCCAACACTGGACACAATTGTATAGTTCAGTACATCCCTACTATTAACATACATGGTGCTGTAAACGGTTCTCTGTGTGTAGTAATGATGTCTCCAGTACTTATCTCCACCTAGTCATGTTCCTGTCCTCTCAGAAATCCTTGGAAATGGCGCTCTATAACTCTTTCATCTGTATCTGATGTTTTTAAGAATTCTCCCCAGGGTTCATAATGAGACCTGATTAACGTTGTTGAAAACTAAGCTGTCATTAAGGACATCTGCTTGTGTTTCTCTGAGGCATATGTTGTTGTTGGCCAAAACCACATGTATTATTGCTCTCTGTTGTTCTGGCGAGAATATAGGGCTCCTTCCTCGTTGATGTTCTTCACCCTCGATCCTATGGAGACCAATGAAAATACATCTCAATTGCTACAAAGTACCTCTGCTCCCACCAAAACATACAAATTACTGATGCAAAAGTCTAGCGGCTACGATTGCCAAAGTAAGCCAAACCCTCTGTGTAGCCTCTCAACATCAATCCATGGTTTACCACATGGTGAACTAGTGTTGCTCTAATCTCATTCAGTAAATTTGGTTCTCATCTTCTCTGTCCACATCCTCCTTCGGGTTGATCCCCACCTCTCGCTCCTCCCCTAACTATTCCTCTTCCTCCACAGGCTCCCCCTTTCATTTAATTAAGCACCTACTTCATTCTTGACTGTCACGTCTAATCAGTTAGTGTGGTATTTTGTAGGGCTCTGCCTTGGAATTCCAAAGAAGTGACATCATGTTAGATTTATGTGTTTAATGTAGAGAAGTATGTTTAGTGATTTGCAGAATATTGTGTGTGGTGTTTTGCAAAAAGTGTGAGGCTGTGAATGTGCTTATAGTTGTGCAGATCTGAGGTTTTACTCCTTGAGTGTCTGGTTTCACTAACTGTGTGTCAATTTTAAGAAACAGTATAAAACTGTACTGATTTACAAAATGTTACAACCTAATTAACCTGATTATAAACCATTCATAAAATCTTAATAAGCATAGTCTTATCCTAAAGCATAGTGGTATCCTATTTTTGTATTTCTCTACCAATGTAACTGTTGTCCATCGATCCACCCATCCATCCATCATCCATCCATCCATCCATCCATCATACTTGCTTGTCCTATTTCTTTAATTTAGCTCCATTTATGAAAACACGTACAATTATCTAGACATTTGTAGACTGATTTCTAAGTCTAACAGATTACACTTACACAAAGGTCCTAAACTCTCTCATGAACTCTAATTTGCTAGATACTCTGTGTTGTCCGATTACTTTTTTATAACGTCGCCTAAGCTTCTGAGAGAACAAAACAAACCTTAGCCGAGACAAATGTAACATCTACAGTACTGTAAACGGGCACGCAAAGGCGCTCAATGACCCTCTTTGCCCTCCCCGAACACACGAAATTGTGGTCAACGTCATCACGTCCTTTACGTGGCCCACGTGCATATGTTTACGCATCTTTGGCAGCGCTACGTCAGCAGCATTTCGGATGAAAACATAGCTAATGGAGCGGAGACGAGCTTTGGTGATTATTGCGGGTTTGTCAGGATGTTCGCTTATTCCGCTATGAAAACGGGGATATATCTTAGTCGGCGTTTGGGTGAAAGTTTAATTATTTCGGGAGATTTTCGGGTGGCTCCAACGCCTGGCTATTCCAAGTTTCCAGCCGGGAAGGTAGCTTTTTAAGAGGGTGGAGGGGAAGGGGATCTGGTGAAAAAACAACGCGTTTGACAGCAGAGCTTTCCCCAAGTAGCTCACCGATCACTCCGGTTGTAAACAGATCCTAACACGTGACAATGAGAGCAGGTCCGCATTGTCTGAGCGAGACGCACAAAGGGGACATCGGCGGCCGCACGCCAGGTACGATACGGGAAGCAGGTGGCAGGGACCGGTGATGGCAGCTGCGGGACAAGCCAAACATATTTTTTTGTGGTAGGCTTTAAAATGGACAAAGATGGCTGTTGTTTTGATAGTTGTGTAATACCTACTTTAAACGGACTTTGAACGCTTTTTTAAGAAAAGGATAATCTCGCAGCAATTGTTTCTGCATAGTTACGCCGCTGACTGATATTTGGCTAGGGGAAAAATAAGAGCTCTGGGGGTCGTTGGCTAACTACACAACAATATGTCATTTACAATGGAAGACACACTTGAGTCCGGGTGGGTGGCGGTCCGACCAAATGTTTTCGATGAGAAGGAAAAGCACAAGTTCGTTTTTATAGTTGCGTGGAATGAGGTTGAAGGGAAGTTCGCTATAACTTGTCATAATAGAACCGTGCAGAGAAGGACTGCTGCCCGGAATCCTGTCTCCGAAGTGACCGTCTTTCAGGAGGCAGCAGAGGGGCCGCTTTCCGCGGAGGAGGAGAGACGGAAAGCTTTAAACAGTCCCGTCAAAGACGGGCGTGAAAGTGCGACTGTGTGCGCCGCAGACGATGGCAAAGTCAGCATGAAAAATCCGACGAGAAGTCCAAGTCAGCTTAAAACTCTGAGCAAAGCAGTAGACATCGAGGGATCCGATCCCACTGTCAGTAAAGGAGAACTGCGTACACCAGATGCCGATTTGGCTGACTCGGATCACTTTGATGCCGGCAGCAGAGAACATTATAGTTGGGCCGGACTCTTCTCCTTCCAGGATATGAAGGCTGTTCACCTGCAGCTCTGTTCCGTCAATTCCGATCTGGAGTCATGCTTGCCCTCGTTCCCCGAGGAGCCCTCCGGCGTGTGGACGGTCTTGTTCGGACTTCCAGAGGTGACTCAAAGAGAGGTGGAAGTTCTGTGCTACCAGCTCCAAGTGTACCTCGGCCATGCCTTGGACACCTGCGGATGGAAGATCCTCTCCCAGGTGCTGTTCACCGAGACCGATGACCCAGATGAGTACTACGAGAGTCTGAGTGAGTTGCGCCAGAAGGGATACGAGGAAGCGGTGCTGCGAGCTAAGAAGCGACTGCACGAGGTAAGGCACGGGGCTCGCGGATTGGGGGGGGGGGGGGCATCGCAGATCGGTTTGGGAAAAGCTGATGGACGTGCTGCAGTGTGAAAGATCAAAGTATATTGTCAGATATGTCTGATAAAATATTTATATTTACCCATCGTTGTCTTATCAACAGAGTAACTACGTGTATATGTGCGCGCTTGTTCAAATAAACGCACAGAACAGCAATTGCAACTTGTTTTTTGATAGAAACATTTAAAAAATAATCATGAAAACACTTAAAAACAACAGTAGCCATAATTAGGAAATAAAGAGATGACAATTATATCTTGATGACCGGTTGAAAGTCGTTTTTTTTTTTTCTTCTGGACCTGCTTAAAATCCCAAGCCGCTAATGATCTTCGTGTATTAAATTTGTACGAAGGTGAAACCGCCGACTCCGGCTGAGCTGCGTGATGTATGTATATGTCCTTTGTTGCCTGGGTACTTTCGGGGGGGGGTCTGGCAGTACGGCTGGCCAAGCAGAGGCACATGGCCCCGTGTTTCTTTGTTTCGGAAAGCTGACAACGGCTGCTTTACATCTTGGAAACATGATCCGGAGAGCGGGGACCACTTCCTGAAACGTGTGCGCCGAGCGGGGAGAGGGTTTGGGCCAGGACGAGCCGATGAGGCTGCAGAGGGGATGGCTTTATAAACTGCCGTTTGACGCTTTGTGCTCGGAGTTATAAATAGACATGACGAACTGACAGCGTTTGCCGCTTTGTTACGGCTTTGTTTGTTCGGTGCTTGCCTAAAATAGCTTGTTAAAGTTTCACCCGAGGGTTTGTAGCACTTAGTACACGAAACTGGTTTATGACTAACTTGCCATGGTCATCTTGTACATCGATCAGCAAAACAGTCTGCTATGCTCTTTATCTGCTTGAATAGTTATTATTATGTTGGTTGAAATACATATGTACGAAAGGTTAAGCCTGACGGTGCTGTGTCTTAAGAATGTTTTTCAGTGTCAACCCAGGTGGAACCTAACAATACACAATTGGATTGTGTCACGTGGAAAATATTGTCACGTCACTTTGAGGATGGACTAATGGCAGTGAAAGCTGTGAATGTGACCGGTGTTGACAAGCTTCATGCTAGTGTTGAGAAGTGAGACTTTCACCTAGAGGCTGGCAGAGGTTCACTGTAAGACTACAGTGTAAATAACAAGTTCTTGATGCCAGTGCAAGTATAAATATATGAAATATGAAAATTGATGGACTCTTTGTAGGATGCATCATTAAATAAAGGATGCCTTGATGTTTGATTTATACTGTAAAGCCACGAGTAACGATAAAAACACAATTTTGAGCATCAGACTTTTAAATATGATTTGGCTTCCAGTAAGGCAATATGGGGTTTATTTTTTTATCTACCTTCATGTAAAAATGAATTTGTTCTATATGATTTAGAATGGTGGAGGTGTGTAATGATTTAAGCATTACACAATTGTTATATATATTTCCTCTAAATGATATATAATTTGCCCGTACTTTTGAGTCCTAGGGCTCACTGGGATTCTACAGTGCTAGCCTTGTTATTCACTGCACTGGTTCCTAAAGGTCATGTTTGTTCTTAAACTGGACAGGAAATGGATGTCAGCCAGTTCTTGTGAGTCTGCTTCTTTGTAGCACGGAGAGCTGCCCCTACTTTGATTAATCATCGTGAACTGTAGTCAAAATAGCATAGCTGCCCTGTTCTATGTCTCTACGACTAAACTAAAGTGCTCTGTGGGTGAACTCTAGATGCTGGTTTCAAAGACTGGGTCAAATGCAGCTTTAGCAGGGTTTAGTGACCCAGTGTCCATGTAAGCCTTGTGGAATATGAGACCACTGCATCCTGCATGTGCTAATTGAGGCATGGAGGCAAAAGAAAAGTGTCACACTGGCAAAAACTTTGCTTTCAGTATGTAGGAGAATCCCTCTATTAGCATAATGAAATTGGAACAGGATATATTTCTTATTTGTGTGACATACCATGTATAATTATTTTAAACAGCATGGTTAGTTTTGGATGACTGTTCTCTAGTGTGATATGCATTTGTAGTGTTTTATAGTAATAATTTGGAAATATCACGGTTATCATTCATAACAAGGGTCTGTGAGATGTTTGTACTCTGGTCAGTATTTTTGTAGCCATCACATGAATTTGTTTAGTGGATGCTTTTGTCCAAAGGCATGTTCAAGTGAAAAAAGCGACAGAGAGTTGGGTCAGCTAGCAACTCTGGAGAAGATAGATCTATGGCCTTGCTTGCTGGTGATATGTTTGCTCTCCTTGCCATGGGATTTGAACCCACAGATGCACAGATCCCTGACTCACTGAGGAAACTTGCCATTTCCATTAATCAGTTTAGCTGTAGGATGTCCTCATTTAACTGTCAGGATTTCTTCAGATCACCTCTCTTTAAATATTTATCATCAGTAATTCGTTATAATTATGACATGGTTAAATTGTAAATCTGGCAGCAGATGTTTTGCCCAAGTTGATTATCTCTTAGTTCATAATGAGTTCATTCCGGCATGATACAGAGCAGTTTCACAGTAAATGATTTGTAAGGATCAGATCAAACGGGTGAGAAAGACATATAGATACCCGGGAAAGTAATTCTGCCCGCCTGCCTTTGTGTTTTATTTTCAGTAGTTCACATTCTTCTGATAATTTGAATTTAATTGAGCTACCTCTGCAGATTTAATGCCATTGTAACTTTTGAATTGTATTTTTTAGACTACATAAGCCCACTTGAAATATGAAGTCATTTCGTCATTGTTTTCTTTTTTTATATGATATGGTCAGTAAATATAATGTAGGCCTACATGTTTTAAAGAGAATTTGTACAATACTTCTTGCTAATGGTAATCCATTACTACACTCTTATTTGTAAAGCACTGTATTGATTAGACCTGTTGTTTTATAAGCATGTTTTATGCCAGATGACCTTGGAAGGTTTCCGTAAAGGGCTTTATTTTCCCAGGAAAGACTGTACTTCCCCATCCTGATTTTTCTGCCATTTATTCTGCTTATGCTGAACATTTTCCTGTTAGGGAAGAATAACCCATGGCAGTGGTTCATTTATAGGAATGTAAATTTTAGCTGAATTTCTTTAATGCTGCAGTTTGTGGAATATGTGTTGTATGTGTTAATTTAATTAATGTATTTTCATATGACTGTTTGCTAGCGTAACAGAAGGGTACCAGAAACGGAGAGCTTGGATGCATGAATGTGGCTGGTACAGGGTGGCATCTTCTAAACCTATGTGTGACTGGTATGTTGTGAATCAATAAGTCCTTCATGAATAGTCTGAGATGCTGATTGATCAGCCTTATCTATATTTTAGTTAGTGGGATGTGAGTGACTTGGTCGGTAGTCATTGGGGCACTTGAGTGACCCTTGTTGGGCATGGTGACAATGCTTAGGCTTTTCAGGAGGGCCATTCTGTTGCCTTAGGGACAGAACCTGTGACTGCTGTAGATCCTCTTCTGGCTGGGAGACGGAGACAAAAATGAGATTGTAGATAAAGAAAAATGTCTGGGGTAGGGGTGTTGCAATCATGAAATTTTAGTTGATGGTCAACTGTCTTTTTCTGCTCATTTTATAACTCTATTCAGGTCCCAGACTAATTTATTGCATTGGTTGCTGTGGTTCGCCTAACTTTTTCATTTAGGTCCACCTCCACAAAATTTAGGTGCATCCAAATTTTTTACAGTGCCCCAATAATACCTTTTAAGGATTACCTTTTCATCGTTTCCCATGCACTTTGATAGTTACGTAAACTATACTAATGATGCTACCAAACTAAATACAGTAGTACCTCAGAACTCAAACTTAATCCCTTCAGAACTTGGGTTCCAATCTTAAAAGTTTGAGTTCTGATCGAATTTTACCCATAATAAATAATGGAAAACCAATTAATTGGTTCCCGGCCCCAAAAAATTACACCTAAATATGTTTTTTTTTAGCAGTTAAATACAAAATGTACCAGATAAATCAAGAAGAGCATTTTTTCTTAATGGCTTCCAAAACGAAAAGAATGTACCCCAACACTACCTCTTTCCTGCCTTGATCATCCGCTCCTTCCGTGTGCCATGCCCCCTCATAGACCTCGGGTGGAATCCCTGTGTGATCAGCTGTTTCTGGTTGTTGTCATTAGTCCTCTGTATTTAGTCCGCATTTCAGTTTGTTTCCCCAGTCCGGTCAATGTAACGTCATTGTGTTGTTCTGCCTGTTCTTAATTAAACCTGTGTTTCCTGATCGCTTGAGTCCTGTCCCTACTTCCCCAGTCCCGGCTTGGCAGATCGTGACAACCCCAAGCCATACCCCAATACAGTGTCAACACTAAACTATGCCATGCAGTCCATTGTTTATTTTTATTATTACTCTCTATTCGTTAATTTGTTCATAAATCACAAACTTTTAGGTTGTAACATTTGTACAACTATTGCGTAACGGCTACCAAAATGATATAAAGTACCGTGTATTACCGGATACAGTATTTTCAATAAAAAAGCGCTATCACCAACAAATGATGTTATCACAGTGAATTCGAGGCTGAGACTGGAGCGTTACCCTTTGTTTCTGCTGAGAGACTTGCCGTGTGACTCATTTCCCTGCGCGAACAAGTTATCTTAGGTTGGCGTTCACGGTTCAAATTCTGAGATTCAGATCGAGCTGTAGGTATTTTTTTTTTCAAACTGGTTGGTTCGACTTTTAAGAAATTCGAGTTCTAATGCATTTGAGAACTGAGGTACCACCGTATATGGTTGCAATAAATACGATGTATCACTATCGACTTAAATATGCATTAATAATCTAATAAAACATGTCAGTTATACTATCAAGCTAAATGTAATTGATTTTATATTGATGATCTTGGTTTGTGAAACTGTTTGTGTCACCAAATGAGACCAATCCCACAATTCATCGTCTTCCAAGTTCGTTTGTGGAAGGCAAGTTAGCAGGACTGGTCTTGTGTTCTGGGCATTGAGATTCACCCATGGTAATTTGAAGTCCAACACAAGACAGAGTGATAGAGCGCTACCATGTAATCTGCCAAAAACTTATGCTAAATAAGAATGGATATAATATGAATAGGGATGTCCCAGTCCACTTTTTTCATACTCTGACTTGATCCAGTTTATATATTATTTATATATGCCAGTTTCAAGTCCCAATCGGTTCTTTTAATAAATTGATTTGTTGTATTAAATGACACTCTCTTGCTACCTATTCTATAAAGGATGGCACTGCAAACATCCAAGGTAGCTGTAGAGGAACTTAGTTTCTAAGTTAAAGAATGTCCACATGGATGACCTCTTGATTGTTTTGTTGTTTCAAGCCATTGGCCTCAGGAACCTTTGTCTGCACAACTGACTTAAATTAGGCAGATATGGGAAATTAAATGGACTGGGCTGTGGAAGGTGTTGGGTTTTTCCTATTTTGCAAAAACCCTCTCGCTGATTCCAGCCTATCCCCACAACCTGTCCCCACACATAATA
>JABFEB020000113.1:10900585-10921123 GCA_019775895.2 Stomatorhinus ivindoensis
AGTGAGTCCTGAGTGAGTCCTGAGTGAGTCCTGAGTGAGTCCTGAGTGAGTCCTGAGTGAGTCCTGAGTGAGTCCTGAGTGAGTCCTGTCTGTAATGGAGGGGTTGCAGAAGTAACAGCTATTGGGTTCTCTTCTGGTTTTCATTGTTCTGTATATATGGGGAAGAAGCCAAACACATAGTCCTCACTTCTTTTAGAGTCCATTACTGGTTTGTGGAGATTCCTGCAGTAATAAAAATGTATTCTATATAAAATTAGGTATGTTTAAGCACTGGTAGGATGAGGTGCATGTTAGTAGCGTAAGCATGTCACTGCACTGGGGTTCCATGTGACATAATTTCAGATGGCTAATAATTAAATCCTTATGTTTTATTTTGGAGTCATATCACAAAACTACTCCTTCCAAAGCAGTAGATATTGTGGGAACATACAACTTTGACAAGGGAGGCTTTTGCTAGTCCAGCTATCAGTTGCGTAATGGTCTTTCTAGGTACCCTGTTGTGCCGACTTGTCTGGGTTATAAATCTGGATGCTTTTTAAGCTGGGTGGTTAGCTGTGCCGTGTGAGCCTTTATGTACACCAGGGGCTTTTGTGCCACCCCAGCATATCTCAGAAGCCTAGAAGCACCCCAGCCAGCTGGATGTAATAATGGCTATAACATGTCTTGAAATCATCAATAAGTTTTTTTACTGAAACATTTTTACTCTGTCATAGGAAACAAAACTTAGCAAACTTTGCAGTTTTAATCATTGTTCCTTTTTCATGATCATCTGTTGCATGTAAAAACAGTTCATGTTTTTGCATGAGGACTGCATGTGCACTGCGAGACAAATAGATTTGCTTTTGTCCTTTATGCTGCACTCGATTATAGACGGTGTTGCACCTTTGGAAGAAATTTAACAAAAATGTGGAGAGAAGCAGCAGTCTGAATCCTGCGCCTGCCCAGTGTGTGTGGAGTTTGCGTGCTCTTGCGGCGTTGTGCAGATTTCCTCCTTGCAAGTCCAGGTTGTATCTCTGCTTTGTATCCTGAGCTGCCTATGATTTGCTCCAGTCCCCCTCAGGATAAGCTGGTTGGATACCTGTATTGGAAACTAAATTGTCACTGAAATGAAGCACTGGGATTTGAGGAGTTGCATGTGCTTACTTGGCAGATGCTCTAAAGCAAAGTTCAATTGAGAAAGCAGGGACAAGTTACTGGAACGATTGGGGTTAATGGTCTTGGTGACATCAGTTTGCCAAGCGCAGGATTTGAACCAGGAACCTTCCACTCCCAGGGGCCTAACCCACAGAGCCATGTATTGCCTCCTAAGTTGAATTTTGAGGGACTGTAATGTTCTTCTAATGGATTTCTGAAAGTATAGTGGATTATAAGGTAAGCAGTAAAGGAGATAAAAATAGTGTAGTTGTAGGAAACTAGCTTGTAAACAGAATGTTGTGGTTTAAATCCCTGGACGGGCAATTGTGAGGTAGCCTCGAGCAAGGCATCTAATTTGAATTGCTCTAGTAAAATCCTGCTGTATGAATGACTAATGCTGTGAATTGTTTGGGATGAAAGTGCTGGGGGGGCCTGGCCTTTTCACAGTGCTCTTAAGCTGTAAAGCTGTTTTTTTCCATCACCCATAGTTTTCCCCTTCATTTCAAAGGCAGAGGTTTTGGTCACTCTAACCAGCTTCATCCAGGTCACTAATTTATCTATTCAGTGCAGTATTCATCACTGTTTGGGTCCTTTTGTTTTAAAAGAAATCTTGGTATAATTCAGACCAGAATTTGAAATAGTTTCACCAGTTGTTGTTGTCGTTTTTGTTGTTGTTGTTATTATTATTATTATTATTTTATTATCATTTTAACCAATGGACAGAAATGTAGTCCAGTTCAATCACTGCATGGTTTCCATTTTTTTGTGGTAGTTTGCAATAGACACGTAGCCAAATGTTGACTGCATTCTTGTTTTTATACTTAATGAAGGCAATGAAAAGCAAAGCAAGTACACATTTCGTTAAATGAATAGAAAGAATGGGCTGCGATTCAGGAAAAGAACCCAGTTTGTATTGTGGTAAGCAGACTGCAATTTCATTATGACACAAAAATCACAGCTGCCCAACTAGTTTGTCTACAAGCCGACCAAGATATTTTCCTTACCGAACGAGAACATTAGTAAGAGTTATAGCTGTTTTTCCTCTGTGCTTTGGTTAAGATTCACTTATGGCTGGATCTGCTTAACGTCGAAAGTGCTGTCTCTCCAGATATGATGTATCAGTTACACCCAGACTCACATCACTTCAGGGTTTTTTAAGTACTTGTTTTGTGTGTATGAGTCCTCTTGTATCAAAACAGTTGTAGTTGAATGGTCGACCTGGACTAATAGCAATGTCCCCCCACCTCCCCTTCCGTGATCTGCTTATGTCAGTGTTGCAGGTTTCTGTTGTACATGTTGAAGCATTATGTTCAACTGCAGGCTGCTTGGGTGGTCTGAGAGGATGGTACAATATGCTGTTCGTTTGCTTACTTGTGTACAGCTTCAGATGAAAATAAACATAAACATAACGATGTATTCATGGTTTGGGGTGTTGCTAGTTGAATGATGTGAGAAAATAAGTGACCAAAAATGATTGCTTCTATGTAATTCAAATTGCTCCATGATGTACATACAGATTACTAAAATGCTTAATTTTATTATATTATCTTTATCTGTTCAGTAAGACAGTAAGACATTAAAATATTGAATTTGGCACTAAGCTTTGGGGCAACGGCACTTGAGTGTTTTAAAAGAAGAGCAACAAGCTGATGGAGTCATCTTTATGATTTGTTGGAGTCACAACATTTTTCTTTAATGGCAGTCTCGTTTCTTATGGTTAGTAGTTGTTTGACCAAATGGCTAACATACAGGTGAACTAATTTGCACAGTGACGAATGTCATACTATTTCCTTCGGGTTACCTGCAGCCCGTTGGGATGACAGCTGGAGGAAGCTGTGTTGTGTCATGTTCCACAGCAGCAGGTGGAAATTAAGTCTTAGATGAACATACATGGGTAAATAGTAGCCCTTGGAATTTCTACACGCTTGAATTTTTCTTGGAAGGTATGATGCCCTTCAGTGACAGAGATGGAAGCATAGCAGACTCGTCTATGGTCCTGAACCACATGAAATGAGCATCTCCCCAGCTTTTCGGTCCCATGGATGATCTCTCTTGGTCGCCCACAGCTGCAGGGTTGGGGCCGTGCTTGGTTTTTCCTTGCAGTGCATAAGCCAAGGTAAACAGTGGTCACAGTGTTCAGGCTGAAAAAAGGCAGTGTTTCCCTTGAAATGTTAAGCAGGAAAGACAGTGCTTTAGTTAAACTTGGATATGAATGGGACCTTTTTTGCTTTAAGGTATTGAGAAAACGCAGGCTGGCACACTACATTCACAAGTAGAACTGTCATTTGGTTAAAATTAGTCAAAACTTGAGATCAGTAACAATGATATGAATAGTCATATCAACAATACTTAGTATGCAAGATAATGAAATCTTTTACATATCAGCTACCTGAAAACTTAAAAGCTGGGAAATGCATAATTAATATGAACCCTAGGGGAATTCTGGAAGCAGTTTTAATGTTGTGGTGCCTGTTACCTTGAAATTATTATAGATGTGCATTCAGTTTTGAGCTGCATTGCAGGAGACTTCACTGAATAGCTTTTCCCTTCTCAGCATTTAGTGGTCTTCAATATACAATGTGAATCTTGTACTTAATTGTAGTCGATGTTAGTATTTACATACTTGATAGCTATCTTAACGAAAAGTATTTTCCCACCAGTGTTCTCTGAACATTAGGGATTTATTTCCGGAAGGCTGGAAAAAATTATCGGCCTATTACTTTGTTATTGTGCTTTGTGTTTTTATTTTAATAATTTATTTTCTACTAATGATTCATGATTACAAGTTGAAACTTAGAATGGACTAAACTGAGAAACACTTAAATGCTTTTACTGTTGGTCACAGTAAGACTTAAGCTTGTCATCAGCTGGCACAGGGTTTTTAATCTTTGTTGTATGTAGTAAAGAAAGTGGTAACAATTGTTAGTTTTGCTTATCTAGTATCAGTGTAGATAGAGGATTATTTCTGACTCCTTGCATTCAGTGTGTTCTCTGTAATTTCCATAATGAGTATAATAATTTTCAGGATTTGGACTTGCTTGTTTATGAAAAATTAGATATGCTATTCAAATATTTATTGTAACTTGCTCTGATAGTATTTTTGTATAGTGGTAGTATGTCATCCATGTGTTTTAAGCCACAAGGGTGGCATGTGTCTCAGTGAACAGCACTGTTGACTCTCGCCTGTTTGAGGGATGGACTCTCTTCCCTGCTCTCTATGTGTGGATTTCACGAGGCACTTTCTCACTGCATGAATTTTTTTCAGGAACCAGAATCGTTTTTTTTTTTTAACTAGGAACTTCAGTTGTGTTCCTGCTGTAGGAACTCAAGGCCTGATTTTTACATCTAAACTACATTAAATGTACAAATACTTTTTTAATCGCAAAATTCAATTGATAATCAACATACTTCTGTCTAATATCGCCTGTGCTGTTGGTGAAACTTGCCAGTGCTTATTAGTGGAATAACATGACATCGTTCTTTTTATTCTCTGGAAAATTGATCTGTGGCAATATGGATAAATAAATTATGAATGAAATGTGATTTGTTCCATATTTACGGAACACGTGATCGATCCGCCCAGTAACAAAATGACTTGTTCATCCTTTATTGTTTTGGGGTAACAGTGTAGTTTCATATGAAATTACATGTAAAGTTTAACCGACAAGCTTTTCGCTTCTCATGCTTATTTAGCATAAAGATCACAGTTACTAGATTCCTGAATTTGGTGGGAAAGCACCTATGGTCTCTCCATATTTCTGGGCTTTCCCCCCCCCACTGGTTTTCTTGTCTTCACCTGCAGTGCAGTTAAACTGCCATCTCAGGCTTGCCTGTATTGTGTGGCCGAATGTATCGGTGTCTGCCCTGTGAGGTGGTAGGGTGTGTTTCAGGATGTTCCCTGCCTTATGACCTGTACTGTCTGGGATAGACTCCAGGCATCAGGATCCCCCTCTCATAGTCCTTTTACTGGATAAATGATTGGAGGATGGATGGATGGATGCAGACTTTACTAGCAATCCTCACCATGATATTTTATGTCCATCAGCTCCTGGACAAGCACAAGCTGATGGAGAGCATGGTTGAGCTGCTGAAGATCTACCAGGAGGAGGACGAGGCCTACGGCTGCCTGATGGAGGCCACCACTGAGTTGTACCAGTACCTGCTGCAGCCCTTCAGGGACATGCGTGAGCTGGCCATGCTACGCAGACAGCAGATCAAGGTGAGCGCGAGGCGACCTGTGCAGAGAAATCCAGCTCACGTCTTTAGCTCTATGCTTTTGTGTAGTCAGGTTATTGAGTTTTTAAGCGTTTTTTGTTGGAACTAGGAAATTAACTTATCCTCTGATGCTGTGGGAAAGCAGTGGAAGAAATTTTGAAGGGTTTAATTAGAATTTTTTAATTTATGGATTATTTTGTTTTGAGGTACTCTTGTCTGTGAAATTAAAGATTTGTGCTAGTCTTCTGAGTTGGGGTGACAGCTTACAAGATAAATCTGGACAACGTTTGGAAATGAACTTTGTGACCATTTTGTCAGATTATCTTAGAAGTCAGGAAATGTTGTCGCATATCTGCTAATTAGCTGGCAGCTTGCTAATTTGCTCTTTTAAATATAAGATTTAGCCTGCTGGCCTGATTAAGGCAGTTAAACCAATAAGCATCTGAATACTAGCTGGTTTGTAGCTGTGTCCTGTGAGGTGAATTCTAGATGGAGAAATCCCCTTATATGTGACTGGTGTAAGCCGATAAGGGTATCCCTCTGCCCCGGTGTCTGAAGGATAACACAGCCAGATATTCAAATGAACATTCTTGAGCTCCCGTTGTATCTAGGGCTGGGCATCGTTCAAAAATGTTCAATACCAGTACCGGAACGATACTTTTTTTGATACCAGTATGTTTTTACGCCATTTTCACCATCAACAAAGATTCAGTAAGCATTACAGCGTAAATTTTTTTTAATTCGAATAAGTCGTTTTGATAGTTATTAGTTAGTTACTATTTCTCTGCCTTGACGATGGCATAACATTTCAGTGTGAAAAAGGTTCTAAAACATGACATTGTGCTCTGGTTATTATTGCTATTATTCCCCCCCCCCAATTCAGTACCAATGAAGAGGGCCGAATGCTATAAATCTACTTGGTAACACTGTTGGTGGTAAAGATTTGCAGTCCTTGCAAATTTAGCCCATAAACCTGGCCTTGATTTTTGACTCCAGGGGGTTGGGTTTCCATTTTCGTGGTACCAGCATAACTAAACTGACTACAGTTTGTGTTTTTTTCTCCAAGGAGAAATGACATCATGAAGGATAAAGTGCACATCTTTCTGCATGATAGTACCATGTTGTATTGCATCAGCCACTCAGAGCTGGATATACCGAAGTTAAAATTGTGTTTTAAACCTTGCCACGCAGCAATCTACGGGTCTTTCGCGTAACAGCTCTGCAGGGTTTATTTGCACAACAAAGAGGCTAAACTGTCAGTCAGCACCCTACATGTGAGAAGGGCGCTTGCTCTCCTAGGTTGTGCCATCAGTGATATCAAGGAACCTGAGAATGTTATGCACACCGAAGTGAAAGACGGTGGGCCTTAAAGAACAGTTCAATGAAGACAATGCAAGAGAAAGCATGAATGGTAGAGGTCTGCTGGTCTCCCTGGTACTCCTCCTTCTACCACCACATGGGGCAATGAAAAGCTCTAAAAAACACACAGGGGCTAAATAATAATCTAAACATCAGGGTGCAGACCAAAGCCACACAAGTAGTGTGGTTAAATAAATACAATGTTGTCCAAGTCTTTGAAGAGTCTACTCTACTAACATATTTTTACTCTGTAGCTCCCCACAGTTCTGCTGAGACAATGCTAAGTTTGGACGAGCTAAGTGGCCTTCTGTGGTTCACGACTGCTAATCTGGAATCACGTGGGAAGAAAATGTCTGGCCTCTGGGACATTTATAGACTTCAAAACGACGAGTTGGGTGTGATGGAAGAGGAGCAGCAGGATGCTGTAATTCCTCAAAACATTTTTAATGGACAAAGCAGCGTTTTGCGGCTTCTCATTTTTTGTGGCTGGTTTCATTAGTAAAAATTTATTTTGCTGATGTTTCAGAGTGTGCTTGGAGGTGTTTGACTAAAATGTAATCATACTGTTAATGGAAAATAAAATGGGACCTTCCTCACTTCAGCTGATTTTACCAGTGATGACGTGCAGAATGTTTAGTGAAACCGTCCCCCTTATACCTGCAGACGGCAACATTCCAAACTTTATGCAAATGACTCATTGCTGCCAGGATTTTTCATTTGAATGGCTTAATACCCCGACTTGGATGCAGCACTGATGATGTGAGGCATTCGAGTTGTGCTTCTGGATAGGCTTCCATGAAAGGAAGGGTTGGAAATTTGAATCTGATTTGCATTTTGTTTTTATTCACCCTGCAGGTAAACTGGTAACCCACAGTGGGGGGAAAAAGCAATATGAGATGTTCAGTAGGAGCTGTAGGTCACTTCTCAAGGTTCTTATTGCTTGTGGGTATCACCTTGAACTTTGGGTTTACATGTGATTGATTCTGCTTTTCGTGTGTAGCTGTCAAGATCATTAAGGGGCAGTGAGAAGTTCTCTTCCATTGAAGAGCCACCTTCAATTTTGACATACTGTAACATGAAGGGGTTTGCCTGTTAATAAGTTATAGACCGGAGAGCCCTGCCATACTATTCTGAATATACTTAAAGTAGCATCCAGACTTCAAAAAGTAACTGTAATTGGCACCTGGGCAGATAAATCAGAAACCAGTTACTAATGCCAGTGACATGACCCAAATTATCTAAGTACTGCACTACAGCTGGACTCTGTTAAGTAGCAGTTTGGGGGGGGGGAACAGGATAGGACAGTAAAATAAGAGACAAAGGGCTATCTCCAGACACACAAGACAGTGACAGGATCTGACAAGAAATTACCCTGAAGATAACCAGTGCAGAATTTATCTGGGAAGAATACACACATGCATCCAGTACTGTGCAAAAGTCTTAGGCAGTCAAAAGAAATGTTTAAAGCTATTTCACTGTGTAGTATGTGCAAACAACATAAAGATGGGTACCTTGTGCTAGTGATCAAGTCATAAAAAACATGGGTGCACTGGAGGGTTGCTGCAAATACTGTGGTGATTTTAGCAGAAGTTATGAAAGGGCTAAGCTAACACACTTTGACAGGCATACAGTAATAGCATTGTTTTGCACCAACATGAAGGTCAGTAGCACAGTAGTAATTAAGTTATTCTTTGGTTTCTTATTCTACGCTAACCAGTTGTAATTCACTTGAACTAAAGTAGATTGCAACTCTCATTTTTCACTTCGTCACAGTTCTGGGATTTTCTTTTATGGGTGAATTTTGTGGGGTCTGCTGAATTGGACCCATTATTAATACTTAAAGGGGTTTGTCTATTGTTTGACAAAGTAATAAAAATACATTTTTTGCGAATTTTCATTTGAGAACCAAGCAAGTGTTAGAAAATGAACAGAGGAAAGTACATTTTTTGCCACCCATTCATTCCCGTTTGTATTTAGACTAGAATAGCTACTGGTTTTCTGTAGTAATTTCCAGCAATGACCTATGGCTGTTGCTGGCAGTACGTCTGTCTCTACTTTCGTAGACTCTAGATTCTATGTGTTGGCAAACCGATAAATGTTAAGCCTGCATATGTCTCTATTCATTCATTACAACTGAGAATTTGTTTTAATTTATGCAGTCATTTAGGAAATAGCCTAATTGACTTGCAAAACACTGAGAGACACGTACAAATCAAAGTGCATTCAAATAAGGTAATTGCAGTACATTTTAAACCGTTTTAAGAATTATAGCAGTCTGCATCATTTTAGGCTAGTAAAACTGTGCAAAATAAACAAATAGTGATAATCGAACTTTCATTACTGGAACATAGTTGTCGTAAAATAATGTAATGTAAAACATATGTTCTTTCATGTGTATTCCAATCAAAACAGATCAGTATGCAAAGGAGAGAGAAGAGGAACAGATTGGAGTTGGGTTGGGGGGAGGAGTGCACTGCGATGGGAGTGGAATTTTTGGATGCCAGATAGCATTTCGGCTGTTCAGTTTTGGCCCGTCTGAGGAATCTCTTGGGGCTGGATAGCAGACTCCAGCTCCTTTCTTGTCACAGAAGGGCAGGGAGAAAAGGAAAGACCATGGGGGAACCCTGTGATTGTGACCTTCTCAAGAGGGGGCGGTTGGGGAAGCAGTGGCTGACAGCTGGCAGGCGAGAGGAAAGACGGGCCGTGCATCGTTTGGGAGGAGCTTTCTGGTGTCTGAACTCCAGATGAAATTATTTCCCATAAGCCTTCCATACCACGTCCGCAGTGCAGGGTCATGGAGAGCCTGGAGTCTATCCCAGGAAGCACAGGGCACGAGACGGCAGAACACTTCAGACCAGGCGCCAGCCCATCGCAGGGGACACACAATACGGGCACATTTTAGGGAGACTGGTGCATGAAACTGTATGCTTTCTACAGTCTCTGGGTGAAAAGCCATGCAATATGGGGATAACATGCAACAACTCTGGAGGTGTGAAGTGACGGAGCTGCCGAATGAATCACGGTGGTGATGGTGATAAACTGCAGTGTATTCTCTGTGGGTATGACCTGGCAGGTGCCAGAGTCATGGGGAATCAGGGTGGATCAGGATTTGTTACTGGCAAGGTAGATGGCATTTACTCTTCACAAGAGAATATGATGAGGACATGCTTGGATAATTTTATATTTAGAAGGGATTCTTTTGATTGGCAGAGCACCAGGGAAAAAAGAGAAATGTCTTTTAATCCAGGTCAGAGCATTTCTGTTGGAATTTAAGATATTTATTTAGATATTTTAAAATTAAACTCATTGTTTGTGGAATAAATACTTCCATTGTGAATGTTGCAAGATTAAATGAGATTTTACTTTGCCGTTGATAATCGAATATAATTTATATAATAAATATTCAACGAGGATAGAGATGTGCATCGGGTTTCTGATGCCGGCTGGAGCTGTCCTCAGTGTTCAGGATCAGGATATAGATAATCCGTGGCGTGTAGGAGGCAAACGGGAGGCTCCGAGTGCCTCGGATGTGGAAGATGAGGCAGAAGGGGCAGCCGGCTCACTGACAGGATGACGGTCTTCACCTTTCAGGTTCTGTTTGCAAAGCAGCTGGCGCTGTGCGGAACCGTCAGCTTTAAGCTGTAAAGCACGCTGTGTGTGTGGATATACACACATCTCTGATGGTGCTGGGGTAGTCTTTTTTTTTTTTTTTCTTTTTTGCCGGCAAGTTCAGATTCCATCTTTGGCGCTTGATTAGAGCACTCCTGACCCAAATAACCACACCTCTATCTTTTTTTTAATTTTTTTATCTGGAGCTGATAAATTCCATGCCTGTGGTTGAATATTTTGGGTGTGTGTGTGTGTGTTTTTAATATTTAATGAAAAAGTCCATTTAATAATATAAAGTTAACCATCATAAAATGACTATCAAAATGCAAGGAACTGAAAATGTATTTAGACTCTCGGACCAGCATCCCATCTTGGGTGCAGCACTGCTGTGTTGCCTTAAAGAAATCGTTTCACCGTTTTTGAAGTCAAGACCGAAAGGAATAAGCCGGATCATAATTATGGGGGTGGGGTGAAGGGTGGGGGGCTCTGGAGTTCCAAAGCCTGAACAAAGGCCACTGTTAATGCGTCCATAAGCAGCTTTATTAGATTTAAGTGGGACCAGTAGTAAAGTAACTGCGGGTTGAAGGTGGCGGCCAAGCATTAGTTCCTTCTGAACGCCGGGCACGGAGGAAGGCCCCAATGGCGGCTCTGTGCAGCATGAATGGAGCATTGTGGGATCTCCTATTGTGCAGCGCTGCTGCTCAGCGTAGGGTGTCCTGTTACCAGCAGTTTGAGAGCCGCATGAATAACTCATGGGCCTCGGCGTGTCCACAGGGCCACGCACACGCTGCGGCCCGTGGTCTGCGGCCCGGCTCCGCTGACTGGCGCCCTGGTATAATCGCCCCCTCGGATTGGAAGCTCTCAGTCAAAAGTTTGGCATTTCTGAAGGGACGGGATGAAATTCTCAGCTTTCATGAATGCATGATATGTAAGATAGAAATAATGGATGGAACCGCTCCTTAGGGACGTTGATCACATTACAAACTTGCGTATTTAATTACATCAAATTAAATTATTAATTTCCTCCAAATTATTATCTTGTTTGGGTTAAGATGAATGAGCCCTAATTCGGATAGTGCAAACAAGATGAGGTCCATATATCTGATGTACACATGAAGTGTGGCTTTGTTTTATCACTTTTTAAAGATTTAATATCAGGATTTTTGAATTATGGTTAAGTGTAATATGCTGTATTAAATTAATATATATGATGCATTGCATAAAATGTATTTGGGCCTATATTTAGTAAATTTGTCTAGGGTCTTCATGGGTCTGTAATACTAAAGCCTAAAGCTACCACTACACTGAATAAAATCTTAGTGAAGAAAACAAGTTCACAGGAAACTCATCAGAAAAAATACGCAGGTATTCTTCAGAAAATATCAGCGAATTTTTTTGATAAATTTGGGCAAGCTCAGATAAAATGTTACCACAGAGGATAATTATCTTTAACGGATAGCCTAAGTGCTAATCTTACCACTGTGTGGTTTTGAGGAAAGACTGAGGCATTATATTGTCTGCTGGTTTGGATTAGGGTTTTTTTGTGGAGGGAGTTGTCTTGTTTTGCTGTAGGACTTAACCTTTCCTGGGTCTTATGTCGTCAGGGTCTAACCTGTTGGAAATGCAGTAGATCTGCCTTCACAACAGAGGTTCTACTGGTAGCTGACTAATGACTCACTGCTCTTCTGAAAATGACTTCCTTGTCCTCCCCTGTTGGAAACAACATCCAGTGTTTGTACTAACAGACACTGCAAACAGTAGCACTAGGATGATTCAGGAGGCAGTTTTTTGCTCAGATGTTAATATAATCAGTTTTGTCTTTGTACAATAGAACACATAATTTATATGATGCAACAGCCGAAACAGATCTCAATTAATAATATAATAAAATACAAATAACTTATGTAATGTGCCTTCCTACCAAACTAAATGACAGGGAGCATCTGTATGTTGGTGTGTGGGGTACAATTCATATGTCACTGATGTGACCTCAAATGATGTCATAGCATAATTCACGACGGAAAACTTACTTGAACCTGGTATGAAGGGAAAACCTTTTGAAACACACAGGATACTAAATCTACACTATAAAATACCAGAGAGAAGCTCAATGACGAGCTTACAGTGCCCCCTGCTGTAGCTTATTGTAGACCCCCCTTGTCTTTTTAGCTGAGGTATTTCCTCTTATCGTGCATTAGACACATAAACAGTCCTGTACTAACTGCTCTTCACTCGGCATTTTGCCTTGGACGTTGCGCAGGTCCATAGCTAATACTCTCTGGCACAGTTGAACAAGTCAAAGATGTTTGACCTAATCGGGGGCTCAGACAGTGGTGCAAGTATCTAATTTTAGCAGTTTCTCTGAACCTCACTCTGGTTTTACGGTATGTAGACTGTTCATCTTCTTTGCTCTAGTGTTTTACAGTTGACCCTTCCAAGTCGCAGGGGTTAGAGGGAAACGGCTTCTTGCCTTCTGGAAAAACTTGTAAAATTTTTTGGTCTTCTTGACGAGCGCCACAAAAAGATACTAGAAATATGAGATATCTTGTGAGAGGCTGCCGTGAACACGTCTGGCATTCTCCAAGCCAGCCCTGTATGTACATTCTATGCATTTATAAGTTGCTTAACTTTTTTGTGTCATCTGCTGGCCATGGTGTTATGTCTGTGGCTTTTCCCAAAACTCCAGAAAATTCCCATTTAATTTCTTGTGTCAGCCCCTTGATGTATTGAGACTGCATTAGGGAAAGTCACAATGCAGCGGGGTTGACAGTAATGGCCTTAGCAATGGCTATAACACCGGCTGTGTTCTGTAGCTGAATATGCTTTATGTATTAACAAATTTATTGTGTCATTTATTTTAGAGTCGTTGGAGTGGAATACAGCCATTGTTATTGATTTAACGGATTCAAGATTTTTAAATGTCACATGCACAGTTGTCCAGTACAATGGAAGTGAAATGTTATTGTGGCAAAACAGCTGTCATTGTGCATAAACATACACACTAGTAACATTTATGCTTTAAGTTAAGCTAAATATTCAGATAACAATAAAGAACGATTATGTATGAGTGTAATATGAAGTCTGCAAAGTTAGATGCAAAATCTTTCCACAGTACTGAAGTAAAATGCAGTATAAGTGGCATAATTATCAGAGTTTAAGACCATGTATCCTGGGTAAAGCAAACAGAATATGACAATGATGACAGATAATAATGAGTAAACAAAGTTTGCATGACCTGAGGGGATGAAACAACTCCTCAGCCTCTCAGTCCCGCCTTTATGGCTGTGATATCTATTATCCTGACTCACTGCCCAATGAAAATGCAGTAATTATGCTGTGTGTGAATTTAGAGATTGCTGCTAGTTTGCTGCTGTGGTCCCTTCAGCTATGCTCATGCACAGAGGCAGTGGAATTGTCACAGGCTCCTTAAGCCCTCATGGTCTACTTTCCTAAATGTAGAAACAGGCCCTTCAGCTGGTTTCTGACACATGTGCTAAGATGCACACGAGGGCCTTAGTTGGCGAGTAATACTATGTCTACAGTAATTGGGGGGCCAGCCTGCATGATTAGCTGCCAGTCAGGAACAACCCAGGATGGGGAACCAACCCATTGCAGGGAGACACACGCACACACACACACACACACACACGTAGGGTAAACATATCCTTATGGGGGCCGCTCATTCATTTCAATGGGGAAAATGCTAAAGCTAACTATGACAACCTTAACCCCTATCCTGCCCTAACCATAGCCATAAGAAACAAAGTACAAGAGGTTTTGCATTTTTAGTTTTTTCTTAGCAGTCACCGATTTTTATAAAATATCTATCACATTATGGGGACATTGTGTAAACCCGTTCACACACACACACACACACACACACACACACACAGACACCTCTATGGGCAATTAACTCCAATTGATCTCAGCATGTTTTTGGACAGTGCAGGTGGGGGAAACCTGAAGTAGCCAAAAGAAACCCCACAACGACATGCAAACTGGCAGATACCTGAACCCAGCTCTCAGAGGTGTGAGGCAACAGTACTAACCAGTGCACCCCCGTGCCGCACTTTTGGTTCAGTCTGACATCGGAATGAGCTCACTGATGTTGGGCTGTTTGTTTTTAGCATCTAGGTTTCTTTTTAGCATCAGGATTCCATGGGAATATCTGCTTTGTGCTGCTGTTTCACTGACCTACATCGCCAGGTGTATTGCTGATCATGTTGAGAGGAGGGGGGGGGGGTGTGGAATGAAGCTTTTTGTTGGTGTAGCCATTGTGTGCTGCAGACAGGTGGCTGCTCGGTGCACTAATGCGGCAACAGCAGTGTCTAGGGAGAGTGATGTGACTAGGGAGAGTGATGTGTCTAGCGAGAGTGATGTGACTTGGATGGGAGCAGGAGGAGACAGAGGGAGAGTCGTTATCTTACTCGGGCAAAGTACCAGTAACCCGGTGGAATTCATCATAGATGTCATCCATCTGTATTTAGATGTTACATGTAATGTCATGAAATTCCTAATTGACCTTTGAAATGTTTGCGGTTCACTGTGTTCACATCTGGATCCCCTGGGTTGTTTTAGGGACTCGAAAGGGCTGGTGGCCCAGGTGGTGGCCCAGGTGGTGGCCCAGGTGGTGGCCCAGGTGGTGGCCTGCAGTGAGGTGAGAGTTGGGATTAAGCAGCTTGAAGCCACTTAATTATCAGATGTATGTAGGAAAAGAAAGAAGCCTTTGATGTTTGTTGCACAGAGAGATCACGCATTGCCATGAATTAGGCATTTTGGATGATAAATTAAAGATTTGGTTTGTTGTGTTGGTATTAATTTTAGTAATGTGGGCTAACATCCAATGGGGGAAACATGAGCCCCTGTATGTCTTGTTCTGTGGGTGTTTCTGGGTTTTCATAGCCCTCGAGCCTGAACGGATAGCTCACCAGTGAGATCATGTCTGATGTTTAATAATGCTGGTGGACCTTCTCTCTTGGGCATGTCTGACCTTCTTTGATCAAGAACCTGCTCTCCCTGGCTGAAGGTTCCAGCAAACTGCTGGAATGTAAGCATAGACTTAGGTAATGTAGCGTATCTTTACGTTAAGATGAAAACTCTTGCTGACACAAACCCCCAAACATCCCCCACCCTGCAGAACAACTTTGATTTCAGCCAGCTATGAAATGCTCACTGATGACGGCTATATACTCTGACGTAAACCACGGCCTTAACTGTACTGAATCAAATCATCATGAAAGACAAAAGCCTGTATGCCAGATTTGAGTTTCTGTTTATCCAAGAATGTAATGTGACCAGATTCAGTGACCAACTTCATGAAAATGTCTCAACTGGTATGGTTTTGCCATGATGTCTAACCACAGATTTATGTTCATTGATACAGTATTTGAACTAAATGACTCTCTGATTTATATATTTTATCATAGATGCCCCGATCCGAATCGGCATCGATCCAGACGTATTTGATGGATCATGCATTGGCCATACAAGACCGATCCTTGATATTTACTTATTTATTTACGCAGACAGACAATACGATGACTGGACTGGGGAAACAAACAGAAACGTGTACTAAATACAGAGGACTAATGACAACAACCAGAAACAGCTGATTACACAAGGATTCCACACGGGGTTAACGAGGGGGCGTGACACACGGAAGGAGCGGATGATCGGGGCAGAACACTTTTTTTTTTTTAAACTTTACACATTGTTAGGATACATTTATTTTCTTACTTTAAAATGACTGTTTTCATAAATGTGTTTAGTACAGTATATGCTTTCTTGTTTTGTGTTTAATTGCTTAAAAAAAAAAATCTGATTTTTTTGGGGCCGGGAACCAATTAATTGGTTTTCCATTATTTCTTATGGGGAAAATTCGATCAGAACTCGAACCTTTTAGGATTCAATCCGGAGTTTGAAGTTTGAATTCTGAGGTACGACTGTACATTCATAATAGGATGTGAGAGAGGAAATGGGAGGACTATATACAATTGCCTCCAGTTGCCAGTTGACTTGAAGTAAGTAGTGTATGCAGTAACTTAACCATTCACCACTTAACTTGTAATTCTGTCCTTGCATGAACAGAATAGCAATCAGCTTAATTATCAAGATATGTAAAATACTGTAAATTTAAAAGAAACTGACTTATTGTAGAAATGGAGCTTTAATACTGAAGTTTCAAAAGTTTTGTGTACAGACAAAAATTTGTCCTTTCAATCAGTAATTGTGCATGTCTGAACTCAGTTTATAATAAATACAGACATGCCACCTGTTGAATGAATAGTGTCTTTGCAAAATTTGCAAATAACAGTAGATTGGTCCATGTCGCATTTTGAAATCCCAAACTACTTCTACACAATCGAAGTGGTACTTTTTTTGCACCTAATTGTTCCTCGTCAGCCATGCTTCAACAATCTAGCCAACCTGTCTGTGTATAGACTGTGTACTGTTTACTGTGTGATACAAGTGCAGTATTTTAGCAGTCCTATGATATATAAAGTTTGTTTTTTATGTTTACCTATCTGCTATGTTTTCAGTTCTTTAAGGTTTTCCATACTCAACATTGCTGTCATAAGGGTACTTCCTGATGGGATGTGGCTGTTAATTTATTACTAGCACTGATTGGGTGCTACCTTAATATCATATTAGCTGATTATGTTGGTTTGTCTTAATAAACAGTTGTTCTCATTAGGGAGTACTCCAGAAAGCAGCATTTCTTAGTTTGCTGGGTTAAGATGGACGTCATGATTGTTCTATAAGAGTTTAGCTGAGGAACATTCCTATTAAACACTTCTCTAGCTTATATTAACCCAACTAACTGAGAAATTCTGCTTTGTGGAACAGCCCCTAGAGCTGCATGATGTGTGATAATTATATCGATGTCGCATGTTATGGACATGCTGCTGTCACAGGCAGTTGGATTGCGATTAGGCTGGTATTTGATTTTTCATGTCCTTATACTGCCCAGACATTATACTGCAGTAATACAGTATTTTGATGGCATTTTCAAAGGCAATGCTTTTCCAGTATTTTAAAATCTTTGCTATAAATGTCCCCACCGTTGCTGACAGACATGACTTCAATTGCAGCATAACCCTCAAGATATTAATAGAGTTCTAAAACATTTGTCCAGTGTCATAGGAAACAAAACCTAGTGAGCTTTGTAATTCTAATGATTAGTCTTTTTCAGAATTATGTAGTATATGTTTAAAAAATTAGCGCAGTTTACCACAGCTGCTTCTGCATGAGCGTTGCATGTGCTGTTCGACTCTCTCATGGAACTTGTGGTGCTTTTGTCAGAAACTTAATAAAAATGACGGAGGAGGAGAAAAGCAATCAGGTATTTGTCACAATTCTGCTGGATTATTTTGGAATATTTTGGATTTCATTCAGACTGTATTGAACAAAAGCAGGTGATTTGTAAATTAGTAAATTATGGACATACCAGCCAAGCCTTCATCTTTTTTTTTTCTTTTTTTTTGCTTTGTAAGTATTGCAGTATTCACTGCAAAAAATTCACGTCACAATATTTGAAATTTTTCCATTATGCGGTCCTAGTACATACTGATGAATTAGTGCCAAAATGTTTGCGCTACACTTATGGTGGATTAATAAAATAAAAATAAAGAATGTAAGGCAACTAATTTTGGACCTGATTGTTGTTTACATGGTTGTGTTTCATGGTCAACTAACTAATCATCAGTGAAAGTAGAGCACAGGGGTTTAAAGAACCAGCCTTTTATTCTGGAAGTCTTTATACCCGCAAGCTTCCATCACCCGCTAGATCGGCAAAGTCACAGTAACATAGCTGGTCTTTTTGGTTTAACGAAGGCACTGCTTTCCTCAGATCTCCATGGAGAACGACTACCTTGGCCCCCGCAGGATCGAGGGGCTGACGAAGGAGGACGCTGACTGGCAGAAGAAGGCCCATGCAGCCGTGCTGTCAATCCAGGAACTCACTGTCAAGTATTTTGAGATCACTGCACGAGCACAGAAAGGTAATGCTAAGTCCCCCGAACTGCAAGCCCCGCCCACAGTACATTCATCATCACGCCTTATGCAATCAGTCATTTTTATCAAATATAAAGGGTACCAAACCAGAATTGTATCTTTAAGGTTTAAACACAGTACCTTTATTCTCAGTGTCCTTAACCGTATAATGAATGCCTTGAAACTGTTGCATTAAGACTTAATTACATGGAAACATTTTTTCTCCAACAGTCATAATATATTAGACACTAATTTTAGGAAAATGCATTTAAAATCCAAAGTCAAGCAGGATGTTTCACCAGTTAAGTCTGGTGATTTGGAGACGGTTTATTTAATCAGGATGAGGACCTTAATGGTGGGATGTTATCCCAAACAAATAAAGCATTTCCACTAATCTCCTGTGCATAGTTTTGGTTCGGAATGGACTTCTGCTCCATGCCGCTAAAGTGTTATTCTCTGACTGGGCTTCGGTGCTCGATGTGATTGCATTAGGAGAACATGCTTCTTTTTGGGCCCTTGCATGTATGTGTAGTCTGTGACATTGGTAAAGGTCCACGAATCTGCATATATTCACTGGTTTTGAGAGGAAGGGTTAAAAGTGTGCATGTCTGTGTCCATCTGCAGCCGTGTACGAGCGCATGCGAGCAGACCAGAAGAAGTTCGGCAAAGCGGCGTGGGCCGCGGCGGTGGAGCGCCTGGAGAAGCTGCAGTATGCCACGTCTAAGGAGACGCTGCAGCTGATGAGAGCCAAAGAGATCTGCCTGGAGCAGAAGAAGCACACGCTACGCGACGAGGTACCGGTCACCCTCTGCTCTCCAGCCAGAACACCGAGCTGCGGGCATCCGTGCGCAAATATTTGGTCGCTCCTGAAGAGGAGACTTTATTATAATAGATTTATTTGACCGCAGTGGTGCAGTTGCAGGAGTGGTATTGAGCAGTTGGGTTAAGCACAGGTGTTCCCTGGCAAAGGCTGTCAGCTCCGCCTGCTCTCACAGATGCAGAGTCTGCGTGGCGGCGAGGATGCCATGATGCGACTGGACCAGCTGGAGGCGCAGTACTACAAGTTGCAGCTGCAGCTCTATGAGATCCAGTTCGAGGTCCTGAAGTACGAGGAGCTGCTGCTGACAGCACAGCTGGAGAGCCTACGGAGGCAAATGATCGGTGAGCTCCGCTCCGTGGCCAGGACACCCCCAGCGGGGGGGGGGGGGGGGGGGGCAGAAGGCTTTTATATCCGTCATTATTCTTAGGGAAAAGTACAGCTGCTGTGTAACGTTTACCCTCGTATGCCCTGGGCAGCTGGAAATATGTACTTTACCCAGGTCAAAGACGGACGTTTATGTGCCCTTGTAAGATTTATTATAATACCGGTAACACGGTAGCTTCTGTCCACAGGCCTGCACATTGCGTTCTGGCCTTGTGTTTATGTGTCTGCATGAGTTTTCAGTTTCTTCTGTCTATTCTGGATTCTCCCTGCCAATGCGCATTTCAGCTGTATCACTGAGATTACTCTTAGCATGGCATTTACATGTGTATGACAGTTTAGAAAATAAATGTATGGTAATAAACAGAGAACACGCATTTATCAGACAAGCCGTACAGTGGTGATCACAAATAGTCACAATAATATAAAAAATGGTGGTGACACTTCTACAGTCTGCTATCAGTTTCCTTTAGGTTGCAGGACTGAGGTTGTATTTCATGGATTAAAAATGTTTATTATTACTTGTTTGGGGTTTTTTTTGGCATAGGGTTAAATGAAAAAATAACGATTGTTCACTTGTGCAGCCACTTTAATTTAGCTGTGGACTGGTCACTTTTTTCCGGCTATGTTGTGCGACAGAGAGACAGGACGAGGTGGTGTATTACGACACCTACGAGAGCATGGAGGCCATGCTGGGCATCGAGGACGTTTCAGCCGGCGCGCAACCTCGCCGGGACGAGCTGCCCAAGCTGCAATACAGGGCTCGGCAGCTGGAGGCCAAGAGGGGGCGCATCACTGCCAAGAAAGCCTACCTCAGAAACAAAAAGGTGCGCCAGTGGGCGGCCATGCTCGTCAAGCCCCGGTGCAGAGACGTACGGCGATGCTGTACAGTACGGCTACTTGAAATGTTTTTGTTATATATGCACACACACATATATATATATATATATATACACACGTGGACAAAATTGTTGGTACCCTTCAGTCAATGAAAGAAAAACTCAAAATGGTCACAAAAATAACTTTAA
>JABFEB020000113.1:10941302-10953587 GCA_019775895.2 Stomatorhinus ivindoensis
CCTCCTCCCCCTCCTCTCATGGCCCCCGTGGTGCATTCGCGTCATCGACGGGAGCCCCATCCCACACAGCGGAACCCACGGACGGGCCGGGCCGCTGACGTGACAGCGGGCGTTACTGCCGCACTTTAAAAAGCCCCGCGCCGGCGGGAGAGAGTGAGAAATAGTGAGAGCGAGTGAGAGAGAGAGAGCGTGCACATGGGCACACTGGCCGCTTGCTGAGCGACCGCAGCTCTCACTCTCGCCGGCTTTCAGGACGAGGAGCCCTTGGTGGGCCGGCTCGCGAGGCCAGGCGCCTCATTTAGGTAAGTGACTTTTAATTACATTTGCCAAGCTCAGTACCACTTATGCAGAATAATGGATGCCTCTGAGTGCAGCTTTGCAGTGCTGTGATTCAGTGCCTTCTCCCTAAAGTGTTCTATTTACACTGATGTCCTCTGTGTTTGCAACCCAAGGCACAAAGCCTCGGCATCCCATCATTATTGATCATGTTCTGTAATGACGTACAAAACAGAGCGATTGCTCGGGGGCCCGGAAATCTTCGCTTTTTCCTGCCACTTAGGATGTTAATATTTGAGAGCATCCAGACTAACAGAATGCAGATCTGTGACTGTAACTGCTTATACGCTCAATGACTATGAATTATTATGTTAATATTTATAATTTACTATTTAAAAGGAGAACGATTAGAATATTCAGAATTAAACTGCGTGTGTATTTAGTTACAGAAGAATCATTTAATCATTTATCATGTCAGCTTGACAGTCATGAATTCTGTCTGTTCTGTAGGTAAATCCAGGTAAAGCTGCTTTGGTAAATTAGAACTAGAACCTTTTGTAGACTACTGAACTTTCTTAATTACTTCTCAGTTTTACTCACTCTGAATTTTTTCTAGAGCTTCCACTTTTAATTATAAAAGAATACATATATTTTAAAATTTACTTGTATATTTGATCCCTATCCTAATGCATTGCTATAATAATACTGAAATCAAAAATATCAAAACAGGCAATGTGTTTCCATGTTGCTTTTCACTGGTTGACATCACCGACTCATTTTCAGGTCATAGGGGCTGTACTCAGGTGCAGAACTGGCAGCTCCATATCTGGATCACTGACAGCAGAAATCATCAAAGTGGAAATTATGAGTAATTAAGATGGGCTGCTGCCCCCTATAGCCAACAGCAATGTGCCAGTTCAAGTACAAGATATGGCACCTGAGGTATAGAAACCAATCTGTGAAAGCTGCTCAGAATGAAACTTTGGTGAAGCATCTGAATATTGTAGCTAATCTTTAGATCAGGGGTGCGGTTAAGTCTGATCACTTGGAGCTATAGCCCTGAGTATTTTAGCCCCAATGCCAAGTCTCACTTGAACTTGACTTTGCCCCCGATCTTTTCAAAAGCTAGATTCTCCCCCCTGGTTAGGCCACCCTGATCCTGGAGTGATGGCATCCAGCAGGTTTTCTGTCCTACCTGAGGAGTTGCTATCTGCCTGAGGTCAAGTGTGGTTCATCAGAGACCAGCTAGGAGAGAGAACCTACTGGATACTGGCACTCGAGGACCAGGGTGGCCTACCCCTGGGTTAGGTAATTTGATAAATGAAAACCTATAAGGTTAAATGTGCGAGTTGCATAAACGTGTGAAAAAAGACGACCTGGAGAAATTCTGCAAGGTGCCCTGTTATAAAATAACACACGGAAGCCATCACATACAATAAAAGTGTAAAGAAAAATCCCACACAGAAGACAGACTGCACTGGTATCATCACACCAGATGCCTCAAAGAGCCCCAAAGCTCCTGATCCAAAACAGAGAACGATCTGAAAATACTCTCCAACAATTCAAGCAAGTTTTTAAATACATCTCACTCTGCACCTTTGCCCTTAAAAAACCCTTTGCCCTAAAAAAGAACCCATGCAATTAAAAACATGGCAAATCCTCACTACTTACTCAAACATCATCAATACCTCATTCACAAGGGTGAGGTCAGACATGTTGACAGCACCATCCCACAGAAATCAGATGACGTCAAGCACTGAGACATCAGCATATGTCACGCATCTGATCCACAGAGCTGGAAGCATCTTCAAAGCCATTATGACGGAGGCTGCTGAGGTGAAAATCTCCAAGGCAACATCTTAATCTAGTCTGCCCACCTCTTTCCTGATCCTATTGTGTTTCCTCCCAGTTGGAAGGAAATGGAATCTAATGTTGAGCAGTAAAGTCAGGGGGAAATTGGATTGATAGCCTTTGTCTTTCGTTTCTGACTCCCTCCATTTGCTCTTTAGCGGATCTCACAGCACCTGTGAAAGCACAACGCATGCAAGTAGAAGGCAAAAGCCTTAAATTCTCCATGGTGCATCTACTGTAAGCCCCTGCTATCATAAATCTGAACCTTTAGATGTCAGAAGGACTATGCTATAATCAATTACTTAATAGGAATACTATTTTGGTTTAGTTTTTAATCGTAAGAATGTAAACGAATGCAAAAATTAAAAACGAGAAAGTTGCCTGCATCAGCGAGAAAATGTTTAGCATATTAAAGAATATTTTGGTTTTAATTACATTTGATGCCACTGGGGGGCATCATCTCTAAATTGCATCTTGACAGTCAGAATAACAGGCAGTGCCAGTGTGCATCTCCCGGCTTTTGCCGAGCGTTCCCAAGCTACGCGGCATCTCCGCCGAGCCGGTGGGCGAAGGTGACACGCGGGAGAAGGGAACTCACCGCCTCCAGCCGCTGCTGGGACAGGAATAGGGTATGCCTGCCCCTTCCTACGTCCTCGCATCAAGTCCTCCGTGCGCTGCCTGCTCCAACATCTAGCATCAGTCCCCAGCCTGACGGAGAGCTGCACCAGTGCTCCCAGCACGTCAAAGAGCTTCCGCCATCTTTATTCTATCCAACATCTTTCACTCTAGTTTGCACGTTATTTTGTTAATTGAGTGTATCTGGTCTCCGTGCAGGAAACTATCAAATAAAGTCAATGACCGACTTAAGACTTATGTTATTTGTATGTAGGTGTGTTTTGAAAATTGTACTGACTTGACTTGTCCACCTTCATTTATCCATCCATTTATGACATGAAGAAATTTCTGTATAACATAAATCTAGCTGTATTTGGTTGCCAGTCAGATACTACTCATCAATATAAACTGCATGTAATATATGAACTCTTACGACTGATTAATAAGGAACAAACGGGATCAGTACGTAACTAACACTTAGTTTCTGGTTAATTAATACATGTAAAGTAAGAGTATATTAGTACATTATTTGCACCCTCAAGTAAAGTATTACAGTTGAATCATTATAAATTGAGATGTTCACATTCATTATGTGGCATGTAGAAGTAATTTGAAATACAATGAATATTGACAATAGATTAAACTATCCTTCCATCTTACTTTGGGAAAACAGAGACAGGGACACACTGGATGGGATGCCAGTCCAACACAGGGCACAAAGCAGGGGACACCCTGGACGGGATGCCAGTCCATCACAGGGCACAAAGCAGGGGACACCCTGGATGGGATGCCAGTCCAACACAGGGCACAAAGCGGGGGACACACTGGATGGGATGCCAGTCCATCACAGGGCACAAAGCAGGGGACACCCTGGATGGGATGCCAGTCTATCACAGGACACAAAGCGGGGAACACTCTGGATGGGATGCCAGTCCATCACAGGACACAAAGCAGGGGACACACTGGATGGGATGCCAGTCTATCACAGGACACAAAGCAGGGGACACACTGGATGGGATGCCAGTCCATCACAGGACACAAAGCAGGGGACACACTGGATGGGATGCCAGTCCATCACAGGGCACAAAGCAGGGGACACCCTGGATGGGATGCTAGTCTATCACAGGACACAAAGCGGGGAACACCCTGGATGGGATGCCAGTCCATCACAGGACACACACAATATGGTCGATATAGAGATGTCAGTCTGCCACTCTGCATGCCTTTGGACTGTATGCCTGGTGCATCATAGGGATGAACATGCAAGCTGGACAGACAGAGTGGGATGGGGGTGTGGATCCTCATATCTGGAAGTGTGAGAGGGCAGCAGATGCCCCTAAGCAGTGATGCTTCTCAACATAAATCACTGCTACATCTGAACACACATATCAATACTCAATTTCTTCATGTTTTTTTTAATAGAAATGTTTTCGTATTTTTAAACATAAAATACTTCACAACCACGAATTAGAGAGCAACACCACAAGGTCAAGTATAAAGGTATCATTCAAATTATCACAAACAATGTCAATGTAATCAAGCACCAAAATACTGTCAAATGTTTAAAAGTACATTTTAAGTGGAGACAAAATTCAATAATGTACCAAAATACACATCTAAACCCAATTATAAAATGTGAAAGATTAACAAGAACAGAGGTAAAAAAAGTGACCAGTATTATGTATCACTCAATTTAATTGTATTATCAAACAATCTACACATAGAAACTTCAACAATTTAAAACATTGAAAAATTATTTTAAAACTGTTTTTTCTTAAACAGAATGAATCAAGGAATGAAAATTTGATGTTAAAAAGTAGATTAGAACTACAGAATGAAGAGCTGGTTTGGAGCTGAGACACTTGATGACCCATCCTCATTATATTTTTGTCTAAAAGGAGTAGACTCGAAAAGTTTTATAGAGTTGTCTGAAAAAGAGCACAGGAGATTGATTTTAAGACTTAACACAAAAGGACAGAACAGAAGAGCTGAAGACACACTTGCTGTGCAGCAGAAGAACAGTAAGTAATGGCCATTGTGACAATCTATACCTGATCTCTCAGCAAGGACCACATGGAGAGTTAATTACTATGAGGAGACTGACTTCTGACTGCAATTATCAAAAATACCAGCAGATCAAGCATGCGATTTGGTGCAAGTTTGAGAAAGAAAATGGATCCATGTGCATTGATAGCTGCTTAGGAAGCATCCACAAAACAAACAAATTTGTCCTCTGCATTTAACCCACATATGACATCACAGTGGACAGCTATTATTTAGGAATCTCTGCATGGGGGATAGAACCTTACATAGGGTACCTTGCAGGCAGGGGATTCAACCCAGTGACCTTTCAGTCACAAGTGCACTTCCCTAATCAGTAGGCCACCACTAGAGAACTTGAGCATTGTTCACTTTAATACATCCACTTTATACGCCAAGTGCATTCTCAGAGGAAAACAGACACATGATGGTGGCTCTGTCTACTGTCATTATGACCCACCATTATGTCATAATCACCACAGCATTGTTCTATAACACTTATAGCTTCTTATTCAATCCTATCCTATCCTGTCCTATCCTGTCCTATCCTTTCAGGAAGCATCCCTCACACATCAAGCAAACACAATTACAGTAATAGTATGTGTTTCACTGCTACCCATGTGTGTACATTATCTTAAGACACACACTTTGATAGAGAAGACCCTAAAAGTCCCTACATGAAATACCTTTTTAACAAACAAATTTACAAAATACTTAAGATTTAGTGACGCTATTTCCACTGAATGTCCTTGTGCCGAAATCAGAACAAAGTACTATAAATATTCAAATGCAATGTTTTTGTGTCTTGATGGGCAGGTTTGGACATTACAAATAAATGTCAGCTAGTAAATTAGAAACCAGCTTTTTTGAGTTAAAACCTAATGTTACTTAGTTAACATAGGTGTTTCTGAAGAGACAGTCAAAGTAACTAAATTCCAAGGCTGATGTAACATAAAATTCATCTTCCAAATTCATAACTATGTCAAGTCACAGGGGCCTTGAGCCCATCACAGGTTGGGCTACATCCTGGATGGGATGCCAGTCCACCACAGGGCACAAGGCCGGGTACAGCCAGGAGGGAATACCAGTCTGCCACAGGGCAGAGGCTGGGGTACACCCTGGATGGGATGCCAGTCTGCCACAGGGCATGAGGCCGGGTACAGCCAGGAGGGAATACCAGTCCGTCATCGGGCACATACATAGTCACACTCTATCAGCAATTTAGAGATGCCAGTTGACGTAAACCAGAATATCTAGAGCAAACCTACACAACCCAGGAAGAATATGCAAATTCCACACACACAGAGCAGAGGTATTCAAACCCACAAACCTGGAAGTTCAAGGCTACATTGGTACCCATAAGAGTTAAAACTGTACAAACATTTTAAAAAGTATCTCACCCTACAAAAAATGGCAGGCAACCAAAGACCACTGCTAACAGACCTTACAACGAAATCCCTAATAATCCAAGTATCAACATGGTGTCCCTTCCTGGAAAATACCCTCCCTCAAGTGCAGATGACAGATGAGGACAGCGAGGAAGGAGCAACTATTGCTACAATGAAAGCAGGCAGTTTGGGAACCTGCCACCAGTGAGCTACCTGGCAAGGCAACTTACCTATGTGAAAAGGGCAATGCATTCTGGGGTGGCTCAGGTCGGGGCTCTGAGTTGGGGGTAGCATCCGGCGTGGCCCTCTCATCGTCAGTGCCATTGATGCTTTCTGGGGTGAGGGGCGACTGTACATCCCCTGTGGCTGACTCCTTCGAAGAGCAGCACAAATGAGGATTAATTAGAGAGACTTACCGGCACAATTACCCAGTAATGAATCCTTACCACTGACAAACCATTCATTCTCACTGCAGATATTTCCTAGATTACACTCACGCATAATTGCATGATAAATGTAAAACCACAAAGCTTGGTTGGACTATCAAAATCAGACTACTTCTGAATAAAATCAAGTAAAATTAAGGGACAGTGAAAATAAGAGATGTTTGCAAATAATTAACAGTGCATTACTAGCTTAGACTTAACAATAGCTACTACCAAGGAACACTCCCTGCAGACATGCCCATCTGTCACCTAAATATTAGATACACCTGTTGAGTGTTTCCTAAGGGTAGTGTAAGATCAAGGGTAATACAAGGATCTCTTCAAAGGAAAACCTCTCTGATGTATTGTACCTGCCCCTCTGGATCACTGTTACACTTCTTGTTGTTGTGATATGCAGACTGTCTTTTGGATTTCTGAGCAGTACTTGGTGTCCCATCTACCTGTCCTGTTTTCTGACCCTGGCCTGACTTTTGGAGTTAGGACTGTGGATTACATTTCACATGTCAATGGACTTAGCTATCCTAGTACAGGATCAGCTCAGCAGCTGGATCTCTCAACTGATTCATTACAGTTCAGAATAAGCCAAGGATTTATTCTCCCCTTAAAGCTGAGTTAAACAACAGTTGATGATATTAAAACTTCAAGTATTACATGGGCAGAAACCAAGCTGCAAGCAAATTCATCTCAGAAAAAAACCTCACAATCACAAATTGCATTATAGCCTCTATGAGAAAGTTGAAATGTGATAGAAACACTGGATAGAATTTGTTACAGTTCAAACAGAATGAATTGGATTCTCTCATGCCTAATGTTCAGTATGAAATTATTATTATTATTATTATTATTGTTATTATTATTATTATTGTTATTATTATTAGTATTAGCTTTTGGGATGCATCTTTTCTTTCATTTTTGTTCCTTTATCTTGACCTGTTCAACGATATATTCATTCAGAACAATGCCCTCGATGAACTCATGATTTACAATCGACCTGTCACCTAACTCCTGGTTGTCTGAAAACAGTCGTCCAAACATTGGTGCTAATTTGTTATAGAATTTAGTGTCACTCATAAGTAATTACAATTAATGTAAAAAAGGGTAACCCTGTACTGGTTAAGGAGTATTGAAGATAGATGCACCGATGGTTAAAAATAGTACTTAATTTACAAGGTTTTTATCTAATCATTTATCAAGTTATTTATTACTATTTTGTCCTAAATAAATAAAATTATACATACTGTACCACAATACAGAAAGGTATACAGTATAATACAACCATTCCTCCTCCATAACCATCTATCTAGTACAGGGTGACATTAAGCCTAGAACTAGTCCACTAGGCTTTATTCATATGAATATCTGTATTTTTTGTAAGTCAGCCTTGGATGGTACAGAATGAGCGTGGGACTGCACCTGAGATGGTGTGCTGGTCAGCTCCATTTTCTCCTGGGACTTCTCCTTGGCTAATCGCGCCGCCTCTTTGAACTCTGCGAACTTCTCGGCAAACTGTGAAGAGTCCCGCAGAATGCATGTACATGTTCACAGGTGTTCGTGGCGGACAGATGGGAAACGTCGCAGGAGATTGAGAGCCATGGGAGGGACTCTGGGTACACGCCAGGCATTTGTTATACCAATAACTAATACTCGCTAACGGTGACTCTTAATGTGATATGAGCTTTGTGAACCAAATCTGCGCATGATAAACCCAATTCTGGGAAGTTTGGACTGCTTTGTGCAATTTAATCCTCACAATGTGTTTATGAATCAGGTGCAGGGATAGTCCAACTGGGAAAAGAAAATAAATCTTTTCAGAATGATTTTCTATTTACGCAACGCAAACACAAATGGTTACAAATTCAAGCTATTTCATAGAAACGGAGAACTGTGCTCAGGCCTAGAATGGAATAGTTGTGTCCCTTGAGACAGGCTCCCAGAAATGGCTTCTGCACTTTGCTACAGCAGTGTCAGAAGGAGCGCACTAACAAATGAAGTCTGGAAAAAATAGTCTTAATGGCTAAGATTGGCTTGCAAAGTGACTGCAGCAAATATAATGATGCTTTAATGTAAAACTGACACTAATGATATGTGCAGAATATGCTTTGATCTCAGTTATAGCTGTATCAGCGCATGCATTTTCATCTGGCAAGTTCGCTTTTTCAGTTGCTGCATGTACGTGGGATCATGCTTGCAAGATAATGGCAACACAGCTGTCTGTTACTTAATCATGCTTTCATAAAGCTCACCACGAATATGGGGGGGTCATTGAAAGTCTTAAAAAAATACCAAGTCACAGTGGAAATTTTCACCTGGCAAACTAAACAAAGTCACTGGGGTGATGGTTGGTGTTGGTGCCTGGGATTTTTAAAAATAGGGCTTAGTTTAAGTCCCAGTTTAGTTCAGAATGAAAGCTGTAGGCCAGTCACCATGGATATGGGACCCTGGCAAACTAATGAATATGGCACTCCAACGTTATAACGTTATAAAGGTTACATCTGTTGTCAATGGGTGTGAAATCGAAGGTCCAGTCTGATATTAGTGCTGTCAAGAGATTAGCTGATCATCGAAAGCTCCTTTTTATTTAGAACGACTAGCAGTTGGTTAAGAGCTGGGTGTGGAGCTGAAATATGCTTCTATTTCGAGCGACTGCTTGCCGTTGCTGGCTGCACGCGGCATGTCTGTGTGAGGGAGTAGGAGAGGCGGGCTGGTGCGTGTGCATGCGGCTGTGGGCGCTCTTGCATAAGTTTGAAACGCTTAGAAAGTAAAAGAAAGAGGTAGCCGCCTCCATTCACCCGGGCGGTGAATCATAGCGTAAGGGGAGGAGAAAGAGGAGGAGGAGGAGGAGGAGGAAGTGGGGTGGGTGCGGACGTCAGCCCCCTGCCAAAGCGAGGCCACCCACCTTCAGCAGATGATTCTCGGAGGAGAATCCCAGCCCATACACGGTGTTCGCCCGGCTGTCCGCCCACTGGCCGAACTTCTGTGACGTCTTGGTGAAAGTCATGTTGGGGGTTATGGTGCTGTTTATTATGGCCTGCGGAGATGAAGGCGGCCGCCCATTCAGGATGCTGTGGGAGCCCACCGACTCCAGACACTTTTCACAGTGAAAAGCATGAGCACACTTACAATTCACCTTATCTCCACTTTTAGATGGGAGTAAATATCATCTTATAAATCATAAAAATGCACTAAATTCTGTAACAAGATCAATCAATGTTATTGGTTCTTAGTTCTTAATTATTCCTAAATTATATTTTACTATATGAGTATTAACCATATACATTTTGTCTTCATAAGAATATCTACCACGATATTTATTGCGTGTGTGTGTGTGCATATAAATGCAACTAACAATGTACATATATATGTACAAAAAACATACATAATGCATGTGTTTATATATCTCTATGTAATACTTCTGCATTCTATACATGTTACAAATAATACGATATTTTGACATGAATTACTGTTTCTGAAGAAGACATTATACATTTCTGCTATAAAATCTAAGATAGCTCTAAAAGTAAAACACAAAAGACACTCAGATTCTGATGAATATTATTGGCTGTTCTGATCCCACACTCAGGACCTGCCCTTTAGCTGAATCAATGCTACATAAGTTTGTATGTCATTCTCTTAAGTACAGGCAGACGGCACTCAAACTCCGCCACTCGGACCGGGAGCAGGATATTGGAGGAATTGGACACAAAATCCTTCTTAAGTGTTCAGAATCCCCTCCGGTCTGTGGAGGGGAGGCAATATGCGCTTGAAGTTGGCAGCGTAAACCCGATTGGAAGAGAAGAGGAAGAGAGTGTGCGAAGCTGGGTGAGGCTGCCGAATCGCATCATTCCAGGCAGCCAGAGGGGTGTTAGGAACAGGGTGTCAACCTTCCTTCAAGGCTCCCTGAGTTTCAGCTTGAGCAGAGACGTGCCCTTGCCGAGATTTAAGGCTGCTGATTATGTTCGAGCTCGAAGGCACCGGACAGCCAAGTTATTAAGTGTTTGGAGTTTTGACCCGTCTGGCAGACTCTGAGAACCGGTGTCAGAGGCAGCAGTCAGTCAGTCAGGAACGCTCATTATGTAACGCTGTTCAAAAATGACTCATCAAGGACCCCTCAAGACGAAAATAATCATAGCATTATGCCACACACACACCCACGGACAGTTATTGTATCTGTTGCCAGCTGTGAAAAGAGTGTCTAAAATCTGCATAACTTCCTGAATGCTAAACCTTAATTATTTGGGGAAATTTTTGTTTATGTAGGTGTGAGTATACAGTATCATCTCTGTATTCACATATGTCTGCTTTTCCCTGACTTATGATGTGCTACAATCTCTCAAGTGCAGTAACTACATATTCACACATATACATATTTACATTTTCTACTTGACGGCTCATCTAATCCAAAGCGACAAACATAATAATAAAATATATTACTCACAACTAAACCCAGAGGAACCTTCCTTGTTTGCTTTTAGAGAGATGTTTATCTGCCCTCTGACTAGGGTTTCTCCCTGCGTCGGTTGGGACACAGCCAAAGCTACCATCTGATTGACTAATAGTCATCTGCAAAGCTTTTTTCATGGGTGAACTCACTATGAACTCAGCATTACTTGAGATGACACAAACATGGCGTGACCAAGAACTCTCAAGAACACACTGCACTCACTTGCAAACACTCTCCTAGCACATGTCGCTTACCCTGTAAATTTCCTGCCCAGCACTGTCACATTCTGCTTCCACAATGTGCCGGTTCATCGGGAACACCGGGCACATCTTGTTCTTTATCTAATGAATTGTTCATATTGTACTCCTCCCATTTTTCTTCCACCGGTTATCCGAGCTCGTCTGAAATTCTGGACATTTGGTGAAGTACTGACATTTGGCTAGCAGTAAGGGTTTGGCAGGATATTGGCAGAACTTTTGTGCAACACCTACGCACAACATCAAGGTCATAGTGGCCCACATCATCAGTGTCTGAGTAAACGGCCAGGAGCTACAATACTCTCATCTCTGTCACTCTGGCAAACCATTCATTCATCAAGATTCACTGAAAATCCACCCCTTCAAACCTCTACCCACCACAAACTTCAGCCCACGAGATGATAGAGCTTCTGAGTTTTGTGCCTTACACAACAGCTTAGTTCATGATTTTGTAAATCCCATAGACTTCTATGATATCCTTTTGATCTATCTTATCTTTATGTGCGAAGGTGAGGAGGATGACATCGGGCTATTGGTTTTCACCCACTGTGTCCTCCACATCTTGGACCTGGGCATCTGCTCTCCACCCCCCGGCTCCTGCGCAGAGGGGCCTAGCACACTTGCTGATAGAGACACAGCTCATTCCCATTCGACTTGGGCCAGAAGTCTCAGGACACATTCTTCAGTTGTTTCCCAGGCCACCCTAGTGGCCAGGTTCCGCGATAAAGGCCTTGCTCAGCAAGTGTCACAAGCCCTGCTGGGAAAACGGGGGGTTAAAACGACGCGGCCCAGATCAGAGGCGGGTCTCGCTTACGTGACGTGCCGCTCGCGGAATGCTAAGCGGGCTGCTGGCACGGCATCGGCACGCAGGCTCCGCGTGAGAGCCATGACAGTTGTGGTGTTGGAGAGGAGGTGTGTGATGAGCAGATTTGTGCTTCACTCTGGGGATGGGGGGGGGGGGGGGGGGAATG
>JABFEB020000113.1:10985653-11001630 GCA_019775895.2 Stomatorhinus ivindoensis
TACATTAAAATCTTTACTATGCACTAGTAGGACTGAAGCATAATAATAATAATAATAATAATAATAATAATAATAATCCAAACAACCAAAGACATGCAGCTAGGCTAACAAGTGCCCTGCCACACAAAAGGTACTCAGGGTGCATCCCTGGCTTGTACTCAATGCTGCCTGTGATGGTCCCCCTGACCCTGACTGGGAAAAGTGGTTAGAAGATGGATAAATGGATGGATGGATGAAACACCAACAGTTGTATTAATCACTATATAATTATTAGCTATAAAAACGTACTGCAATGTGAAATAAAAAATATTATTTTTCAAACACAGGTAAAAAGATGAGTAAACACCTAAGGACATATGCAAAATAAGTTTGAGTGATGTGTGTGGTTATTTCGTTTTTTGTACAAATATAGGCGCTTTACTGAACTATTGACGTTAGTACTATCTTGCGGCAGCAACAATGCTACTAAGGGTTTACAAGACTGTAACTGTGAAGGGTATTTATCTTTAAAAAATCATATTTAGAGAAAGTATCATCAATCATCAATAATAATACATATAAACATCAATCCATCCATTCAACTTTTTCAACTGACGAAGGTCGCGGAAAGAAGTGCAGTTTGGCATAAAAATTAAATGCGCACAAAAACAAACTATACGGTAAAGCACTATGACCCGGAACAGAATTGTTCTGTCAACGATTTCCAGGAAGTATTGAAAATATACTGCTTGTCAATCAACAAACTGGTTGGGGCGTGTTAGCTAAGCTTTTCAGCTTAATATTAATTTTGAAGGAGCTAATAATTCGCAAATGACATAAGGAGTACTTGTTGTCAGAGATTAAAGCGTTGAAGAGCGTTTTTGGCTGGAATCTTTGTAAGTCACTTGTTGGTGTAGGCGTAATTTTAAGTAAAATTTCAAGTTTGGGGGTTAGTGCTCATTCTCCTAAGACCTTCTTGGTGATGTCCTATTGAAGTTTATTACTTTATTATCTTATCTGTCCATATTGGCTAAGTGTGAGCATCTAAAGTTTTGTCTGGACAAGCTCTTGGCATTTAGCATCGTAGCTGTTTCCACTTCGCAACCTTGTATCCTCGTTGCATCAGATGAAAAACAGTGTTATACATTTTTATTTCCCCGGTTAATTCTGCATAGTATTTTTATCCTTATTTTACAATGTGTTGCGTATCGGGTTATAATGTAATGAGAGAAATTATTTCTAACGTTTGAGGAATGATTGAGATACAATGTAAGTAAGGCATTTTTCTTATTACGCAGGTAGCAGAATAAATGTTTAGAATCAGAAGGGGAGTATGTTCCCCCACTCTTCTATTTTGGGGTGTCCGCCCTTCCCACCTAAACCTGGGCAAGTCAATGGACTTCTCTCCCTACCTGTTGTGTTCGCTCAACAACAAATGACAGCTTCTCCTTTTAATAACAGAAATAAGTAAGTACAGGAACAATCACTATGCCAAACATGTTTGTAAGACCACGTGACTCTATTTCTGCGTTTCATTCCAAATATTTTGCCCTGGAATTAAGTGATTATGTAAAAGTTCTAAGTAAAATTTCATACACTGTTGTTTAATTGGATCCTGACAGTGTTCTGTTTAATAGGTCTATATTTCGTTCTTCTGTCTCAATATTTTCTCTTTGAACAGCCTTTCACCCTTTCCTTTGAACCGTCATTATGACTGGAAGCCGGCTCTCCATTCATCTCCTCACGCTCTCAGTGTGCCCCCAGTGAGAATGAGCAGGAAGTAAGAGATGGTCCATATTCATCTCTTGTGTTTTACTGTGCTCCTACCACAGATTTTTTTCTTCTTTGGTCATTAAACAATTTAGAATGAATCTTTGCATAATTAAATTTCACCATTGATACATACTACAATACACATACCACAATACACTTTGTTAAAGAAACATCAAACTGAAAGTCAGAAATTAAAGTGGAGGCATCTGTGTCGACGTCTTCTAGGAGGAGGAGCGATGATTACAGATTGTATGACTTGAAGCGACAGCGCTTCGGTTCTCCAGGGTGCCATGAAAGGATATCCAGGGTGGCCACCCCTTCGCCAACACCTTGTTCCATCGGGGCTCATTTGCGCAGTGAGAGTTGCGGGCCTTCTGTCAGCCCACTTGGGTCACAGCAGGCCAGCTGTGTGCCTGCTCCCACGGGGGAACCCTGCCACAGTACCCCTGACTCTTTTCAGGCTGCTGCCACCGATAAGGTAATGTCTCCTTCAGTTTCCCCATGTAGGGGGGCATCCCTAGTCCTGCCCTGTGTTACTGTGTTTTCCGTCTACACTACAGGAATACACTGCAAGCTATACCTTCTAGGCATGCAGTGATCCAGATCTGATGCATGTGTGAGGAATCTATTTTACTCCCAACCAATGATAATGCAGACTTACAAAGTACTGAAACTGGAAGGTGCAGTAGTGCCCCAGCTCACGGTATTAGTTGGTGATTCTTAAATATAAATAGAAAAGTTACTACATTAAAATATTTAATTGTTGTTGGTATGACAGATTACCTGACCGTATTGTCCAAAGCTGATTTTAATAGCAAGCAGCTGCACTTAAGATTCCTGTTCATGTCCCACATCCTGGTTAAATAGACGTTAACTGTGCAAATAAAACTTGTCCAGTTTTCATTGACACTGTTTAATTTCAGTCACTGGTGTGAATGTGCACAAATGCAATGTCCTGTTGTGCCATCAGCTTAGTCAGCAGATTATGGATCTATTTCAAGCCTGCCAGCAGCAGACTGATGACCTGGAAAAGAAGGAACTCTGCAGGACTCAGCTCCAAAGGGAAATCCAGAGGCTTTTTCCATGTATGCCTGAAAACGGACACTCCTATGTTGTTGACTGGAACCCTTCAAGGTCACTGTGCTTACACTGTGTCTCCCTTTCAGATTCCAGGCTGTTCTTGGCTGGTTCTTCCCTGAATGGCTTTGGTAGCCGAAGCAGTGATGCAGATCTGTGCCTCGTTGTCAAAGAAGGAAACGTGAGTTTATATTTTCGAGGCAAAGATGTTCTTTAGGTCACACATCTTACATCATGATTATGACTGAACAAAGAATGTGTATTAGCATCTTCAGAAAATGTAAGCCAAGCTGAAAGTGCTGTCTCGCCGGTATTTTTTTTATTTTAGGTGAACCAGAGAACAGATGCAGTTTACATCCTCAGTCTGGTTCAGAAAATGCTTTACAAGCTGTGTAAGTACTGAGCTACTGTGTACTTTACTGGAGGTCAGGAGCATTGCAAAATGGCAGAATGTGTCTTTTGTGGTATAATGCTTCTGTATGAGAAATATGCTTTGGACATAGTTTTAAGTTTTCTGTAGTTCTGCACAAATCCAGGATTATTGTTTGACCAGAATGGTGTTTAATGTATGGTAAACCAGCAACATGAACTATCCACAAAAAATGTAAAAGTAAGAATATCACTTGTTTGTGCTGACATCTATTTTATATTTTTGGATTATCCTCTGCCGCGATTGACATTTATGGAAAATATATTTCTTGGGTATATTTTTCAAGTTAGGTTTCTTTCCCCTTTTCTCTCAGCATATATTGACAGACCACAGCTTATTCGCGCAAAAGTGCCCATATTGAAATTCAGGGATAAATTCAGGTAGGCAATTCTTTCACTATAAGTGGCATGACTATAGCTTATAGATATTTCCAAAAAATCATATATAAATACATGAGAGAATGGAATGTTATTTCTGTGAAAAAATAGTGCTTTTTCTTAAAGAATTTTGGTGTATCCCACTTGGGTTTTGTATCCAAAGAATGCTTGCAGAAAGTACAGTTCAGAGTCATTGGTTGAATTGGCTGCATTTCATTTTTGACTGCCACATTAAAATGAATTATGACAAAGGTTGAGTGAATATGAATTTGAAGTTTAATGAAAGGCAAGTTACAAGCAGACAGACTTATAGCATTGTAATAAATGTGACGTTTTTTGATTTCCATCTCAGTAGTGCTGTTAAACTATATTTAATTTGCTGTGAGATTCCCACGTTTGGGATTTTTAAAGATATAAAACAGGCTCAGAAAATGTCGCAGAAACATGGAAGGGGACATTTTTATCTTCATCGTAGGTGGCTGTTACAAGGTCACCAAAATGTACGTTTAGATCTATTGTATCCTGTCCTTTGCATTATGTGCTGAAGTATATTGCTTTTTGGGGTGTTTTTAATTGATTGAACGTTATGCAAATACCAGCCCCCTGAGATGCAATTAGCACCAGATTTATGGAAGGTTAACCTATGCAAAATAGTCTTTTTTTTCTGCAGTTCATTTTGTTTCAAACAGGCTTGTCAATGATTGAAATTAGGGCATTTCCCCTGCCTCTTGGTGATTCTGGATAAGTGATAATGTAAAATTGATGGATTGATAGGCTTATTTTTTGTAAGCTTTTTTCCTGTTTTTGTGGAGTGATGTGTCAGAAGAATTGGTCCATATTATAGTGGTCTATGTTATTAACTTCTTAGCAGAAATAAGTCACTGTCATAACTGTGATGGTTAACACAAAAGACTGATCTGCGCTTTCAGGTCCTGTAATTTTTGGCCACAGAATGCAGCTCTGTGTATACAAATCTCTCCATGGTACTTGAACAACAGTATAAGTTTTGAAACTCTTTAGCTTTATAACACCAAGAGTCTTTTGTATGATTCTGACGCTGTGGAGGACATTGAATTCATGTTTTTTTTTTTTTAAACCTACAGTCATCTCTGCATTCCGGATGTTAATAATACCCATAATCTTTGTTCCACAGTGGTGTGGAGTTTGACTTGAATGTTAACAACATTGTCGGAATAAGAAACACATTCCTTCTAAGAAGCTATGCATACAGTAAGTTCAATATAGCCAAACTAAGAGCTGACAAAAACACATTTATTAAATGTTTCTGATTAACCCTATATCCACTGAGCATAACCTTATCATGATAAGTGTGGTGTACAGTAAGTGAGGTTAGTGAGGAACAGAAAGCCAGGTCTTGTGTTTTGCCTACTTCCATTTTCACAGTTTTCTTTACTTAAATTAAATTACACTTATAATAACTTATCTCGACATTTATGCTTAGTGTTTTAAATAAAGGACAAAGAGATGTTCCATAAGTGTTAAAGGTACCCATGGCTGTGACATATTTCAATACAAAGAGAAGGATCCCTTGCAGTACTGTTAAGAACTTGATGATTTCACCCTCAGCTGAATGTCGCGTTCGTCCTGTCGTGCTTGTCATAAAGAAGTGGGCCCAGCACCATGGAATCAATGACGCGAGTCGTGGGACTCTTAGCAGCTACACTCTGGTACTGATGGTTCTGCATTACCTCCAGAGTGAGTAATATGTCTCTAAGTTTTGCCTCTTTGTGCTTGGTTTGCCACTTGCATTATGTTGGCATTTATTTCTAAAATGGGTGTTTAGCTCTTTTTTTGTTTAATTTCCAGCCCTGTCTGAACCTGTCATACCTTGCCTTCAGAAAGATTATCCCGTAAGTTATGCTTAAGTCACATTCTGTAGTTGATGCTTTTTTGTTGCCATGGATCCTATTGTGCCTTACTCACCTGGGGCTTGTGGAAGTTGTTTTTTTTTTTTACAGAAAAATGGTCTGAGGGCAGAACAAAAAATGATTGACTCAGAGAGATAACCAAGTAGATTTTAGAGGAGGTGGGTCCAAGTAACTAGAGGAGGACCAAGACAGCTGATTGGTTGGTCCCACCTCCTTTAGTTGGGTTAATTTTAGTTAATTGATACATTGGTTGTAACTTCTGAAGTTTTAATTTTTTTTTTTTCAGAACTCTTCATCTTAGATGAGTTGAAATACTGTGTGAATAAATGATGCAGTATGAATGTAGGAATAGAAATGTCACTTTAATTTTTAGGTCAACTATATTTTGAACAGCCAGTTACTGTAATTTGACCTCTCTGACTCCAAATGATCCTGTGATTCATAATCGTTCCATATATCTGTCCCTATACTTGTATAGCTGTTTGATCAGGAAGAGTTACATATGTAGTGTGTCATACATAGTCTCAGTATCTGCTATATAGACTGAGTATCTACTATTGATCTTGCAGCTGCAGTGTAATGGTCATGTGAATATGCTTTTTGCAGACAGTATGAAGACACCAAATGATCACCTTTAATGCCTTTTTATTGTATTAGTTTAGAGAGTCATTATAAAGGATTGTACATCCTTTTAGAATCCCTTTTGACTTGGTACGGTGGGCCAGTATGTGCATGCATTAATATGTCTGACACAGTTCACTTCAAATTGTGACATCTGATGAAAAACTACTCTGGCTAGGAATGTTTCAACCCTTCCATGGAGATCCACCTTGTGCCAGAGGGTCCGAAAGACATTCCTCCATTCAAATCCAAGAACCAGTCTACCTTGGGGACTTTATTCCGTGGCTTCCTGAAGTATTTTGCCACTGAGTTCAAGTAAGAGAGCCCTCTTTCATAGTCCTTTATCAGAGGTCAGCCCAGATTTGTGAGCTGCCATTCTTTGTTCTGTCAAGTCCTAGGTGTTGTACATCTGTTAAGTCTGAGATGGCTTGAAACATTATTGTACCAGAAAAACACTGAAATGACTGATAATTCTTACTACTCCTGATACTTTGGTGCAGTGATATTAATATGTATCCCATTTAATGAAGAAGAACTCCAGACTGTAGAAATTAACAGGCTCGAATAAAAGGATGGTGAGTTGCCAAAATTCATTAAATATAATATGACCTTGGTGTGTATTATTACCGCACTCTGATAGGGGGAGGGGGAACTTGCCCTTCACAAAATCACTATGTTCCTGGCTAGTCTGCTCTGCCTCATAAATCAACTGGAGACTCGATTGCACCATGAGATGGGTTAAGCTGTCTTTGACAGCCAGCCAACTCATAATAATATGTGATAACGCCTTGGTCAAAAACAGCCGTTCATGGCTAATGATGGACTTGGTAGTGAATACTGATTTTAAAAGGAGTGGTTTTTGTATTTGTCATCTTTATTTTCCTATTGAACGTAATGAGAGATTACCTTTACATTTTGTCTTGCGTATTAGTCTTATGTAATTTAGGTGGCGCTGTGGCTCATTGCATGGCAGTGTCGAAATTTGATTCCCAACCCCGGCCTGTGGTTGTATGGCTTTCCTTCGGGAACCTTGGTTTTTTCCGCAGTCCAAAGACATGGAGTTATGTCAGTTGATATTTCTGAATTGCCCGTGGTGTGTGTGCGTGTATGTGTGCCATGCAAGACCAGCAGCTCACAAAGGGTGTCCCCAGCCTCGTACCTCGACTCCTTGTTCTAGATAAGCGGGGATATATGAATGAATAGTTGGATTTTTGGTGCAAATATATAATATCTGCAGTTAATTGTGTAAAGTTCCTGTATGGTAACTCATTAACGTGATTTTTACATGATTTAACACATGGTGTTAAACATATGGTTGATGTTGGTTCTCAGATCTCTACATGGGGACCTTCATTCAGTCCAACACAAGTCAATGACTTTGCATTGCTCCTTGTATTTGTACTGGAGAAAATCATTCAATTTATGAGATGGTTGTGTATTCTTAAAGAGTAGACTAATCATACTGACTTTAGGCTGTTCATCAAATGCTAATCCACTTAGAAAGCAGTAATTAAATCAAGTTGAATAAAGACGGTCCTCTGCTTATGAACTTTCAACTTACGAACAACATACAAACAGAGAGGACTGTAAGTCCAAATTGTGTTCATTGAGCTCCCGTTTCCTGTCTGCAACATAATTTTTTTTCTGCGTGCCAATTCCACCTAGTATGACTTCTGGCCGCTGCTCCCACCATGCAGCAGAGCAGCGTGCATTCTCACAGCATCCTAGTTCTTTGTACTTGCGTATACCCTTAAAATGATGTTGAATAACGACTTAGATTCCAAACGGCCGTTCGTAACTTGAAATATTTGTATCTCATTCTTAAGTAGTGGAGTGTTGGTATCTTGATTTTTAACAGACATTTGAAAGTAGGTCTGGGTGACATATTAATAAATTATTGTATTTTGATTATGAACATTCATATCGTCAGTTTGAGCTATTTTGTGAGTTTTGGGGTAAAGCCAAAACACTTGTTTTCTTTCATAATTAATTCTTATAATGCACTTTTTATTTAAATTGTTCTCTTGTGTTTAGATAGCAGGTATGTTAACTTGATTTGGTCGAAAAAAGTCCAGAAGTGGTTTTACAGACCTATTTACAACCCTATAATTTGGCCCTAAAACAAAATAGGTTTTCCCTTATTTGGTGGGTTCATTAATATGTTCATGAGCTCTGCTCTGATTGGCTGGATTACAGTGTGGCAATGTGATCGCTGACACAGAATCAATTTGCTTGCATGTAACTGTAATAGTCCCTCTACAGCCTAAGCACAATCTAATCATAACTTTTTCAGCATTGTAACATGTACATTGAAATATTTTTTCATCATGCGCAACAAATGATTTTCTGATGCTAGCCGTATGCGAGTTTTATAAAGAACTCAAAAATGCAAGCTGAGTAGCTTGTAAATGTGTTATTTGTAATGAATTTGGAGTTCTGCATTAAGTCTTTTTTTATTGCATTGTTGACAAGATATTTGTTTCGTTAACCGAAGTAGGCTACTGGAAGTACAGAATCCCTTTGTCATTGTCAGTATCATAGACTTTGTAGTGTTGTTTACTAACTGTTTAGTGTTTGCGAAGCTTGAGTACGTTGTTCCAAAAGCATAGTTGCTAGCAATGTAATTAGGAAGTTGCGTAGTTTGAACCTTGCAACTGAACTGTTTTGTATGTGTATGTAAGTTGCTAATGGGAGCTTTTGGGAAATGTACCCCTGACTTGCCTCTTAAAGATGAACATCAACTATGCCTGTTGATAGTTTGGTTCCCTAGAAAGGGTATAAAAAGTGCCAACATCCCCATCACAGCCTCAGATGGCACACTTGAATACAGCCTGCCATTTTCATGGCTGTCCTCTGCTTCATTTTTCTCAGTGCCTGCAGAACTATTAATGTCTGAATGCGCATGTCCAATGAGCTTATTTGTGGGCTGGCATATATTAAGGTTGGGGGCATGGTTAAGATCAAGTAAGTCTAGGAATTTGAAACAGCTCATTTTACTTCCTTATTTTACATATTCAGGAATTACATTTCAAACAGGGAACAACAGTGTTTGAGATTCACGGTATGTAATTTCCATGTACCTCCATGTAACTCTCCTTTTTCAGCTATGCTGAGGCAAAATTTCTGGCACATTTAAACGACATGCATGAAGGCTTGCGTCTGTTGACGTAATCATTATACCGGTCACATGCTTCATTGCTGTTACTAAAACAGTTTGGTCATCATAATCTGAAAAACTCAAAACCACCTGTCATATTTTACCGTTTTCTACATATGAACTTTAGAATATTATGATAAATATCGTTACTGTGAAAATCTCTGAAAAAAATCGTGATATATTTTTTAGGACACATCGACCAGCTGATTAGCAACCTCAGAGTACTGACCATTTCTTCTGTAGCTAACAGAAAGAACTACTTTTTTGCATCACAAAGGATAGCTATTTCCCAAAAGTGCTGTTGTGCAAAGATCATCATGTAGCACTTCCTGTATGAGAAATGATGACTACTAATCAGCCTTCCTCTGTAATCCTACTATTCAGAAATTCATGTACTGGCGATGCTACTTTGCTCATCTGTCTGCAGCCTGTGAATGCGAGAGCATGCAACCCAAAAGTAAGAATGTCTTTGAGAATTTTGCCCCCAAAAATTAATTATGATGTTACAGATTGATGCAGTTGATTTGCATCCTTAGTTATTGATTCATCATGATACATAAGAACATAAGAAATTTACAAACGAGAGGGCATTTGGCCCGTCAAGCTCGTTTGGGGAGAACTTAACCAATAGCTCAAAGTTGTTAAAATCTTATCTTTCTCTGATTTAAAGGAGCCCAGGGTTTTAGCTTGTAAAGAAGCGTTTTCTCAAATTCAGTTTAAAATGTTCTCCCGCTAATATCCACTTTTGGCCATGAGCTCTAGTATTTAAACTTATATTGAAATAGCCATTTGGCTGAACAGCATCTAGACCTGTTAGAATGTTCTATACCTGGATCATGTCCCCCCTTAGTCTCCTTTGCTCGAGGTTGCACAGTTTCAGCTCAGCTAACCTCTCCGCATACGACATTCCTTTAAGACCAGGAATCATTCTTGTTGGCCTATGTTGAACCTTTTCCAAGGCAGCAATGTCCTTTGTAAGGTATGGTGACCAAACCTGCACGCAGTATTCTAGGTGGGGTCTTACCAAGGAGTTGTATAATCTCTACACCCTGCGTGTGCACGCATGTGTACAAGCATGTGTGTGTATGCACACGCTTGTAGTATATGTTGTTTTATTTAAATAGATTAACCATTTTGCAAAGGCAGTCCCAAAACTTGTAAGCATAATGATTTCACGTAACTGTGTGTACATGTACAGTACTTTACTAGATAAGGTAAGCTGACCATTTAGATAAATGCTGATTTACTATCTTACTAATAAGCAATGATTTGTATCATAAATTAATCCCACTGAAAACTCAAACTTTATGCATAATGGGGGTTATCAGGCATTTGTGGTATAATCCAAGTTCAATACGTATGAAAATTTATTATGACCTTAGAAAATTCCCATGCATGAGAAAAATGTCATTGGGGAGATGTGCTTTGTGTTCTCATTTTCTGCTTGATGCATATGTAACTGTCAGTGTGAGCTTAAAAATAAATGGGATAATCTCCAGGAACAGCTATAATTTATTCAGCTGTCATAATCCAGATGTGCCTTTAGCCCTTAATTTTAATGAATACTGTTCTTAACTTAAATCATTTAAAATCTTTTGTGAAAGTGTAGAAAAAGCTCATTTAATGGAATATTATGTAACACGTAATATGTTATTCGTAAATGCATGTTATTTGTAAATATGACTGACACTTGTCATTGCAACTTTCATAACTTCCATCTTGTATAGAAAATCGGTGAGTTAAGGATAAACTAGAGTAAACTATTTCCTAATTGTATTCTGAAATATGCTCATATGTTTATCTGTGCTTCTGCGTATAGCCTCTGTAGACTAAAAATGAGAGCTTTAGCTTGGAAGTGATGTCACCAATTTAGCAATGAACATTCCTTATGTGAAGCTGACACACATGGTTATCTGCATGTCAGAGCACCAGTCACGTTTTGCTCTGTACTGTTCTGGGGTGACCTTTCTAAAAAGCTTTGTAACACTAAGCAGTTAGTTATCTCGTGCTTCAGATCAATCATTAATTGAAACGTGTTTCCCAAAATCCTTCATAACTAAAGTAGTAGTTCGTAGATTTACTAGTGCTCCAAGCCACTCGTTATTTTCTACTTTCTCTATGTTCTCGTTCTTTGTTTTGAATTTTTGCCTGCTGTCCTGGCACAGAGACATGGAAATTGGCTGAAATACTGTAGATGACAAAAACATATTGAAATTCTTTTTTAGACAACGTAATAATGCTAATGGTATAAGATCTCAATATCACAATATAAAACTAGAATGTCGACTATAAACTGGCACAGACAGGCTGATTGTTGTAACACCTGTATGTCATTTGAGCACATGACCGGGTCGCTCACCACTCAGAACTGACTTGAATGACCCTGAAAATCAAATTCAATTCATAAATTGGTTGCAAACACACTGCAGAATTGCAGTATAAGGAAGTATAATTAAAACTGAATTGATTTCACATAAATTCATATACATAGTCTAAGTGCAGCTTTAACAATACAGTTTAATACTTCAATATGAATTACCCAGCATGTTAACATAAACGGCATACAGTAAATCTCCCCCATACCCCAAACACGCGATCACGAATATTCATGGCAGCAAGAAGTACCCGTAGGCCGTTCTCCCCTGATCAAGCACCTTCCTGAAAATCTGTGCATGTCACTGTTATTCATAATGAATGCCACATTTGAATTGTCACCTATAGAGTAAATAATCTAATTGTGATTTTGTGTACCATGGCACTTCAAACAGTCATAATAGTAACCCTATCACACCCCTATCTATCTGACAACCAACAGACACTGATAGGAAATGCAACTGCGTGGAGACTCCTCCCAAATGGTAACATAAACAGTTAAATATGCAAAATCAATATATGTATGCATATGGAGAAGCACTTAGATGGCTCATGTATGCCAAATGCATATTGTTAGAATAGGCAAACACAATTACACAATGTTTATCACTCAATTCAGGTTTACTCACTAGTACATATATAAGGTCAATATATACATCTATCATCTTGGAAGTAAATATGCTATGTAATTATTTGTTTTGTTGTATGATTGCATTGAATTTAAATGAATTTAATTCTCCTAACTGTCATTCTAATTCAGTCTTACAGGATGTGGCCAAGTCAATTAAAAATCCAATTCATAACTTCTGAACAACCCTGATTAGTTACATAATGAGCCAACCAATCAAACTTGCTATGTGTTCAGTCACATTTTTTGAAATGGGAAGGTGAATCACCCCTCGCAACCAGCAATGGCAGAGAATTGTGCCGTCATCAGAAGACGGCATTTGAGACAGTGCTATCCAGGAAGCCAAGATGCTTTTGCTGATGATCATGAATCCCTTGGATCATCTCAGTAATGAACAATTCATAGTGAAATAAGGCTGGCCTGGGGTGAAATAATGAGCCTCCTTGGTCTGGTGCAGGATAAATTGAATAGAGGAACACACTAGAATTTGCCCTCAGTGCACTGTGCAGTTTCTGAGGTCCTGCGAACCTACAGATGCACATGTCCTCCACAAGGCTGCTGTTTCTTGCATTTGTGCATGCAGTGATCAGATTTCTGTTGCCTCGTGCGCACAAATACATACAATATCCAGCAGAAGGTGGATATCTTGCATAACACTAAAATTGGTTTTCATGCAGTTGCGAGCATACCTGGCATCGTGTAGGTGCAGTGGATGGAACCCTCAACCCTGTTCGTATTTTCAGCCCCTTGAATCCCACCTGCCCATGTCGAAAAGGGTTATTGACACTAGGCCAGCAGTCAAGGCCATTTTACAGACATTGTAAGTGTAAAGTGGCCTGGGAGTACACGTGATGCTTTTGTCTTGTCCAGATTTGGAGTTAGTCACATGGCAAAGAATGGTATGTTTATTGGTGGCTGGTTGTTGGGAGGCAGCAGGTTATCTGCATAGTAAACATCTGCTGACTCCAGTGTTGAATCCCCACACCGTGGCTGAAGAGAGGTATAACACTGCACAGCAAAGAACAGGGACTGCTGAAGAGCGTCTTTTGAGCATGTGGAAGATTATGGTGCCTACATAAGTCCTTGGGAGCTCTGAGATTTCCCCCTGAATGCTGCTGTGTTGTGCATATGGGTACTATGCTCCACAATGTTGCAGTGATTATTTTATTGAAATATATTTTCAGCCATCTCCTCAATAGGTTGTTTTAAGGTTTCTTTAAGAATTGATTTTTTCCGTTTGCACGCTTTTAAAAAAAACAAAAAAAAAACAAGGAAGCACGACCACATTTTTAACCCAATTTTTTATTTTCAGCAAATAGGTAAATTTATTTTGGTCTTAATTTTGGTTGCTTTGGTGTCTTGATTTTTCTTTTTTTTTTTTTACACATCTGCATATGTCTAGGGTGAAAATCATATGACCTATTTCATCATTGAAATACGTGGGACTGGTTTTCATGTTATTGGCAGTGTGGGATTTTCTCACGCGGAGTCTGGGGAGGAGCTAACAAAGTACTACTTAACCATGGTTCATTAATTCCATGGAATAACGAAGGTTTTTGGGAAACGCATGTAGACCTCACCAGTTCGTTACCTATGTTGTTCTTTATCTTGTTCATTATTCACTAAGAACAATCGCTTTCGGGAAAGTCACCCCATATCAGTTTCCTTAATGTGCTTAATACTGCACTTTGGAACTAATGAATTGCATATTTGCATTTCCATGTGGCATTTGTCGTGATGCATATGTTGTGACTGACTACCATATATACACACTCATCTGCATGTGCATCATGACTCCTATGCATGCATGTCCTGCTTTGATTCCTCTCTGTATCATATATGTATCCTGAAAGCCCTCGCTGTTCTTGGAGTCCCTGTGATCTCATTTAGTGTCTGTGAACCAGGTGCAGAAAAGCAGCGTTTTAAATTGCTCTATAATGGTGTGAATTATTGTCCAGTCTGTCATGTTTAATCCCTGTTTATCTCCAAGTTGAGCTCCAAAATAGCCAATAACCTTAAGTGTAGCTTGCCATGTACCTGAGTCTAAAGGGGAATGGCTTGTGGGCTTGAAGCCTCACTTGAGCTCCCCAGCTCCTGTTTCACATTGCTGAGGTAATGGATAGAAGCAGGTGACACCCTAATACTGGTCCCTTGGCACTTCCAGTAGCTTTTTTGATGAATGGCTTATTTGTACATGGAGGCTCTGGTTATAAATTAGCCCTTGAATCCAGTTATATCCATTTGGTTTTGTTTGTTTTATTCCACCCTTAAGGTTCACACTTTTTCCTATTGTTAGTAAAAATGTAAATGTTGTAAATGTAAAAATAAGTGGATTTACTCATTATGGATGATGATTTATGAAACCTGTGGTTATGTTTTCTTGCAACTGTGAGGGAATTGCTTTAATTTAGATAAAATGATAACACTTGACTTGAAGTTGTCATCTATAATGCACTATAAATACTTTGATAATGCATTTTAATGGTGGGTATAACGATTAATAAAGCATTACAGCATCTTCTATTGACAGTCATAAGGCATTTTAGAGTTAATTTAATGCTTCTATAATGTACTATAGATACCTTCGTAATGCATTATAATGGTCAGTATAAGAATTAAGGATACCTTATGCTGCATTATGCAGCCATCTATGATGCGTTATAGATGACAGCTTCATGAAGCATTCATAATGCATCATAAACATTGTTATAATATGTTACAAAAATATTCATAGATTCTTAGAGACATGGCATTGTTACCGTTACTTATCTGTATCTGTTACCGAAAAAAACTTAGCAGAACTGAGAAATTTGCATAATATTTAGCTATAACAAGGTTATGTCATCATGGTAGCCCTGTCTGTGCCTGCAGGTGGGACCGACAGATGATTTCAGTCCGCGAAGCTGAAGCCCTCCAAAAGCCCAGCTGCAGAGAGTGGAAGGACAAGTTCATTTGTGTTGAAGGTTGTATTTCAGTCTCCACTGAAAAATAAGCACAGCAGAACTTCCTTTTCAAGTTACCTTGCTTAAGGAGATTTTTCTATCTATGTATATGTACAGACACGATGACACAGGGTTTTGAAGTCATCTCATTTGTTTCAGAGCCCTTTGACAGATCCAACACGGCACGAGCAGTTCATGAGAGGGTTCAGTTTGACGCCATTAAAGCAGTGTTCATTAAGGTATTCTCCCTGCTCATTCTGGACAACACAGGCTTCTCTGCTTCATCACCCGTTCTTCTTGATATTAACCAAAACTGCTATTGTGTTCTTTTTTGCATGCATAAAAAGAAACATATGAAATATACATTACTGTGCAAAAGTCTTAGACTCTTAGACTTGGACTTAGAAAATTTTATGACTGTGTGTAAAATTATGATTTCATTGGTGTATCACTTCAAAACCTCTCCTCAATTCACCCCACTATTTGCAGTAATCAGTGTGTCACAACTAGCGTATTTTACTTGAATAATCAATGTTTCTTGAAGTTAATTCACTAATTAATTCACTGGTTAATTCAATGGTGGTGAAGTGTGACAAATACATGGAATGATTGGGACGCCCCAGAGTTCTTTTAGCCATACAGCAAAATCATGTCTGTCTATCTCTCTGTCTGTCTGTCTGTCTCTCTCTCTCTGTCTATCTGTCTCTTCCTCTCTCTCTCTCTCTCTCTCT
>JABFEB020000113.1:11001730-11015012 GCA_019775895.2 Stomatorhinus ivindoensis
CTCTCTCTCTCTCTCTCTCTCTGTCTCTCTCTCTGTCTATCTGTCTCTTCCTCTCTGTCTCTCTCTCTGTCTATCTGTCTCTTCCTCTCTGTCTCTCTCTCTCTGTCTGTCTGTCTCTCTCTCTGTCTATCTGTCTCTTCCTCTCTGTCTCTCTCTCTCTGTCTGTCTCTCTGTCTCTCTCTACGTCTCTATGTCCCTATCTCTGGCTCTCTCTCTCACATCCACGGTCAAAATTATATCTCAGTCTCTGTCTCTCATTTTGTCTATCTCTGTCTGTCTCTCTCTCTCTCTCTCTGTCTGTCTCTCTCTACGTCTCTATGTCCCTATCTCTGGCTCTCTCTCTCTCTCTCTGTCTGTCTCTCTCTACATCTCTATGTCCCTATCTCTGGCTCTCTCTCTCACTCTCTGTCTGTCTCTCTCTACGTCTCTATGTCCCTATCTCTGGCTCTCTCTCTCACATCCACAGTCAATATTATATCTCAGTCTCTGTCTCTCATTTTGTCTATCTCTATCTCTGTCTGTCGATTTCTGTCTACATATCTCTATCTCTCTTTCTCTCATGCACACACTGTCAATATTATCTTTCTCTGTCTTGATATGTCTCTCTTTCTTTTTCTATCTCTATCTATCTCTATCTCACACTGTAAATAATATACTCCACTCAGCCACAGCATTTACACCACTGACAGGTGAAGTGAATAACATTGATCTTGTTGCAATGGCACCTGACAAGGGTGCCATAATATATTATGGTGCTTTTCCACTGGCACACAGGAACCAAGCCATATGAGACTTGTACCATGAAGAGAGATTTGTTTTGGTTTGGCACTGCTGAAGGGTCGGCTTGGTAAAGGCGTGTCAGGTTTGGAGAGCAACAGTGACATGAAACTGAAAATATGCATATTTTCTATTCATGCAGTGTACATCATGATTTACCATGTTAGCATCAAATTCTAGCAGAAATAAAATGTATTTGTGTAAATTTACATTATCCATATCCAAATCCATTCCATTCAGGTACTCTGTAGTGTTTCCTTAAATAGGAGGTTGGAAATTTTCAAGTTCTGAGTTATTGGCAATACGACTATAATAATAATAATAATAATAATAATAATAATAATAATCCTTTCCTACAACTTGATTGGTTTAGACACGCTTTGGTTTAGGCCCTGCTGTTAAGTATGCTTATGTCAGTGCAGGTATGGCTTGGGTATGGTTCACATTTTTTTTCAGCACAAATTGCTAAAAAAGTTAATGCTGGGTGTTATAGTAAGGTTTCACAACACAATGTGCTGGACAAATAAGTCTGATTTACGGAGGGCTCAGTTTGCAGCTTACAGGATTTAAAGGATCTGCTGCTAACGTCTTGGTGCCAAATACCACAGGACACGTTTAGTGGTCTTGTGGAGTTCATGCCTCAGCCAGCCAGAGCTGGCAGAACTACACAATATAAGGGATGTGGTTTAATGTTGTGGCTGATCGGTGTCATGTACAAAATAGATGACCAAATAAATCCTTACTGCCTCGATAAATAGCTTTAAACATAATTTTCTTTGGCAGCCTCAGACCTGTGCACAGTACTGTAAATCTTAATGCTAGTATATTTTTGTGCAAGACCAGGAGTTTCTGCTGTTTACCTGCTGTATGGTTCTGTGAGTGGGTCAGATTTCTGACAGGAATCGTTGGTGTACAAAAGTGTCTTTTTAAAAAGCATTACTCAAACATTGCAATGAGACGGAAAATAGAACAAAATAAATTCTCTATTTCTCTAGTCATGGCAGTTGCTGCAACAGAAGAAGGACTTGAATTCCATCTTGCCATTGAGAGTGACGATACAAAAGTGTTGAAAGTCCTGCCGTTTATCTCTGGATGCTGAAGGGCCTGCTTGCTAGCAGGACATGGACAAGAATCATCTCTTCAGGGCTTTTCCAGATGTTTTAGGTCCCTGTTGCTGGTTGGTGACGGTACATTTTTTAGCTGAACCTTTTAGCTGGTCTCTTGAAGGCTGTGTCATTGCACTGTTTTTGGTTTCTTTTTTTTTTTGGAGTTCAGTCACTTTATCCAAATGTTAAAGAAAACACACAAATAAGAAACCCATCCCTCAGCTAAATGGCAGAATTATGTGTCTACCTGTGCTTAAAATATCAGACCATGGAGTTAATGTTATGCTTTAGGTTTTATTTTTTTTGTTTGTTTGTTTTTTAATAATTGGCTTTGGTGTATATACAGTAATGTTGTCCTGCTTCAGGCCATGTTTTTCTTATACTGTATCTCCGCTTTGTTTATATGGAAAACAGTCTTCACTTTTTTGAGTGTCCACTTTTTGACGAAACATTGTTTTATGAAATATGAAAATGATACATAAAAAATAGATCCTAGGATGGTTCCATAAAAGTGGATATAAAGTAAATGGGTTAAAAACAGTATTCTTATTCTATAAACACATTTCTATCATTTTTTGACATAAAACTGCATCTTGGGTAATTTTTCCTGTTGAAGGCGACTTTGGAAATCACTATGTAATAAGTCTTCAGCCATGTCAGTGTCGTCTGATATAGTGTATTAACTGAGGCATTTTTCAAATTTCTTCCTTTGACGTTAGGATCCAGTTCATGGTGCTAGTGTACTCCATTCAAGGACAGTAAATGGGCCCAAACTCTCCTCTTTGTGGCGAATTGAAAAGCCATTTGGGATGGAATGGTGAATGGAATGATGCGTCTTTGTTAGAATCACTATTATATTCTTGAGGGACTTCAGGTGAAGTGAGTAATGTGGGTGAGCGTGTTGTGTGTCTGGTTGACCTTGACTGCCTGTGTTTCGTACATTGGCAGGTCCAACCTTTTACTGTATGCAAAGACTGTAATTATATGCTTGCCCTTTTTGTGTATGTCCTACAAGCTCCCATTAGATGTTAACTTTGTCTAAAAAAAAATTAAACTTATGAAAACTGAAGTGCCATTTTTTTCAGTTACTGTGAGTAGAATGGACGACATCAAATAGTATTTGTTATTGTACTTTTTTGCAGGCAGATCATTAATAGAATTATGGACGTGCATCTGGTTAATGTACATTTTACAGGAATTTTCTTGAATGTGGTGTCATTTTATAAGTTGTAACCTGTCCTATACATTTTGAATGCCTCTTTACTTTTTGTTTAATCTGCAGGAATAAGGCTTTAATTTATTTGAAGAACAGGAACCAAAGTGTCAAAATTAACATTTTTATTCTCTTGGATAAGAAGACACTATACTGGAATCAGAATTTTTCAAAATAGGCAAAACTTTTTTGACGTGTTCAATAGGCAAACCTTTTTTTTTGCAGTTGAAAATTCAGACTACTGTTAGATATTTACTCACCATCGTTGCATAACCATTTAATACCATTTTACATTTTGCTCCAATTTTGCAGCACGAGTTCTAGAAACAGAAGACAGGATCTGTTGATATATTACTAAGGCTGCATATTACGTGTGCAGATCGAGAGCAGGGACAGGATACGTGCAGCTTTCTATTTAGAGAGCACGCTGTGTCAGACAAAATTCCCTTACTTGGAATAACACAAAGTTCACTGCGGATTGGAAAGCGTTCGTAAAATTATTCAAATAATTAAAAACGCAGCTGTAATGGATACCGGGTTAGAAGAGGGGGAACAAATTCAATCTCAGCCGCCACTGACTGTTCTAGGGGATGAATCGATCGGAATGGAAATAACTGGTAAAGACGACGAAGTTGAGGAGATTGCCAACAGGTACCATGTTTAGCGCAACCAATCGCGTCATGGAAATGACAAGAGATATAGTGAATTTCCGTGCATCAGGGACGTATTCGCACATTGAAAGCGTGTAGGGAGGCTTGACCGAGCACCCTTGAGAGGATTCAGCTAAAATTAATTTTGAGTAATTCATATACGTTTTTCATATGGTGATCGCCTGCATGTATAAAGTAACGTATATGGCTGACTGTTCAGATAACCTATAAATGAATATGTGACAAAACAATTAAAAAACGTAATACTCCAAGAATGACACACAACATTTAAAATTATCGTGTTATATCGTCTATGTCAATGTTACTAGGTCTAATATTCTAATTAAATATTGGCTAATATCGGCTTAAAGTATACAGCTTGAATATGTATATACTTTAAGACTCACGGTGAAAATAAATTTAAAACCATTAGTTGATTTTGTTTACCTGGTACAAATATTTGTTGTAAATATTCAGAACTACTGCTTTTTCCCTGTTCTGTCCTCATTGTTCCTTTTTCAGTTTGAAAGAAATTGTCCATGACCAAGATGTAAAGCCCAAACTTCAGTGTATCATGGTGGATCCCTCTTTCTCTATGGTGACAGTCCAAAGTGAAGACAGTGCAATTGTGTGGGAGGCCATCTCCACTGGTGACAGATGCACATCGCCAGTAGTCAGCAGCACCTCAGAAGGTTACTGCATGGAGAGTCGTGGGGCACCAGGTCAAGTCATTTTTGTCATGGACGAGGACAAGATGAGGAGAAAAATGTCAAGCAGCAAAAGCAAGCCTAGTGAAAAGTCAAGCAGACCTGTAACCACACCTAGTGAAAATGTCGCATCAGAAAGACCAGCGATGATAGAGTTTTCTATGCCCAACATAAGGCCTGAAAATACAGATGAATATTACAGGTTAACAGACCCAAACAAGGACAGAGATCAGGCATTGTTCAGTATTATTTCTGATGGCTCTGAGATTCTAAACATTTTGGTTCCATCAAAACTTTCAACAGTGGATGAAGAAGAAAGTCTTGTGATGGCTGATAACCTGTTTTATTTAGAGCACAGTCCCAAGATCAAAGCAAAGCAGACGATTGAAGAAACTCTGGAACCATATTTTGAGTTCTCAGGTGAATCTAACTTACAGAACGATGAGGATAACACGAATCATGACGGAAAAAAACATTTACAAGATCCAACGGTGGATTGTCTGCGTTCTCCGGGTTCTCATGGTAAACAAATGATAAAGGCTACAACCAACAGCGCTGATTATTTTGAGAAATTTACCCTGATGGATGAGTGTAATCCAGGCGAATTCCTGTCTGGCACAGAGGAGTACATTTGCTCAAAACCAAGTGAACAAGAAGAAATACCTGAAATTGAGTGTGCTCCAGAAGGGCGATTAGATCACTTTGCAGCTTCCAGCGACATTGCAATTGCAAGTGAGTATATAGATGACATATTTTATGGAAGTACTTCACTAGATGAAAGCTATGTGATGAATATGCAAGAAGAAGACAATGAAGCACATAAGCAGCCAAAATCCCCACTTAAGGAAAGTGGTTCTGATTTGTTTGGTAGTGAGGAGACGACCCTCTCTCCAATTTTTCTATCACCGGGGCCAGCAAAAATCATCGACCCCATTCTTCTCGAGGAGCCAGCGGCAATGTCGTTCTTTTACTCTGATCTTTATGCAGAAGCAGTGGGAAATAGAAAGAAGGAAGATTCAGAGTGTTCAGAGGAAGTGGAGAGCGTTTCCTCTGATTCCTTGCAGAGAAGGTTATCAGATGCAAGTGATATTTGTGGATATTTTGAGAAATTTATTTTAATGGATGAAACCCCTGTGGTCGAAGGTGAACCTGTGACAGATATTTACAGAGGGGATGGATTTGACATTGGTGTTCTGATAAGTGTACAAGCAACTGAAAAGGTAAGTTAACTTGTGGGGTTATAAAACATGGTTATTTTATTCCCAAACAAGCAAATAAATTATTTACATTCTAACTGCATACTCATGAATTAATCTTTGCCAATTATTAATAGAAAAGACCACAAATATAGTAAAATAACATTAAAACTAGCCATAGGAGCATTGAAAAATGACCAAAACAATCTAAATTTACCATTACATAGGAGAAAAATCATTTTCCAAGAATATAATTACATTCAAGAGGGGAAAGGTTTGTGAACCCTTTGGAAATGTACTTTATCTGGGTGTATAAATGACTTCTAAAATATCATCTCAGTCTTAATAATAAAATAATTGTTCTGTGTATTCTTTGTTAAGTAGGTCTTTATTTTGAGATGAAAATTAGATCACTTTCAATGCAGAATTCCCGATAATTCCAAAGGATGCAATTGTAGTTGAAGTACGGTATTTAATAGCGTTTTTCTGGGGAATAACCATCACGTGGCATTCCAAAATCTTTCACTAACAAGAAAGGGGAAGAACAAAGGCTGAAATCCATGATGACTCAAAGTGTGATATTCCCACAATGAGGAACACTGCAGTGTAAAATAAAATTACTTCTTTAAGAAACTGAATTAACCAAGCTGTGATTTAAACATTCATGGGTTGGACTGTCCTCTGAATTAAGGAATGCCAACATATTTTTTATATAAGACTATAAAATTATATTATATAAACTTTTGAGGTTTGTAAGGTTATGGCCCATAGTTTTATTTGTAGGCGATAGAAACAATGTAGATTATTCAATATGGATAAGATGACCAAAACAGAAGTAAATAGATTGAAGACCTTCATAGAAACAAGTGCATAACACTCCTAGCTTTATCCAGTCTATATTATCATGCTGGAACTGTAGCTTGCAATTTCAACTACACCTGAGTCTATAGAAACCTCCCTTTTGCAACTACTTAACCCTCTGGAGACAGCGATGGGATAAAACAAAAATCTCATCACACTGTTTAGAAAACTCCACAAGTTTCTGTAACCTTCTAGTAAGGCATTTGGTGAACACAAACACAGTCATGAGTCTACGCAGCATACAGCTTATGAAACAAGTATGTGTATTTGTAGGCTTGTGTGTATGGTTATCTAAATTAAGGGTCAAGTGTTTTAATTTTACACACAGGCTTAAATAGCCTGTATAAATAAATATTGTAAAGGACATTCAGCAGTCAGCTAGAACTGCTGTGAATGTGCATTTTTCTTCTTCAAATCTACATTTATTTATTTATTTAGTAGATGCTTTTGACCAGAATGATAAGATGAAACTTATAATGACTTAAATGCTAATGTTTAAGTAACAAATGACTTAAAAGCTTAAGTTAAAAGAGAACAGCACTGACATTCCTAAACACTGTAATTCAATGAACTGGCATCCAATCCAGTGTGCACCTATCCTAGTGTGCTGTACTGCCTGGGCTCCAGCCCCAAACCCCAACCCCAACCAGTCTGAAGAAGCATGCATGTGTGTTATTCAATGACCAGCATCTAACCCAGTTTGTCTCCTGTGTCATGCTCTTTCATATGTAAATATGATTTTATAGAGTCATACTGTCACGTCGGACAGGGTGTCGGCAGTGTGAGGCTGGCAGAATGACAAGTAGCCAGGATATTCTGGGTCAGCACGGGGTTTATTCGAAGACGCAGGACAGGCACAGCAACTTAGCACATAACACCAGAATGACCAATCTGGGGAGACGGACTCAGACGCGGACTAAATATGTGAGACAGGTACAGACTGATAGACAACAGGCGAAGATAATCAGGCATGAATCAACAACAGGTGGTTTCCATCAGGATCGGACACGAGGTAACGAGGGGGGTGTGGCACACAGGAGGCTCGTACGGGTGGAACATGACACAAACAATATGCCACCATTTATGGGGGGACTGGATGCCTTTACCAGGGCTGAGTTCTGCATTTTCAGCCTCTGGGGTGTGTAACTGTTATCATAGCGCTCAATGTACTTAATACAACAACAACAAAAATAATGTGATGCAAAATCAGCATTAGAGAGTACAGAACATTTACAAAAAAAGGTGAAGCCATTTGGCCCATGAAACCCATCTCAGTGTCATATCTCTGCACATGTCCTCCCTGTTATAGTCCTAACAAGCCACGTCTTTCCCTCTCGTCTTGCCTCTCGTTCCTGACCCTCCTGTGGAAATCACTCCCAGTTGCATCTTGTTAGTTCCCTCGTTAGTTTCATGCATGGTTCAAATTACACAGTGGCTTTCAGGGGAGCCCTATTTTCTAGTGTGCATCACAACTTCCCAAGTCACATGCACACATACATATATTGCGCGGCAGCATGGTTAAAAATAGGAAGACTGCGAAAAACATTTGGCTATTACACCTGCAGGCAGTTAATTTGGTCAGTAATATTTCATACAAGCACCATATCAACATAAGAACCACTCAAGCAGTTTAATAGCCTAGTCAGAGCAAACAAAAAACAAAATCACAGAGTAGAGGGGCACAGGTAACATCTTTCTGCTCCTCATACACAGCCCTTTAAGAATGACACCTTTAAGAATCACTTGAACAAAAAAAATCTGAGCTTCATTTAGCTAACTTGTTTTTAACCACAGTGAAATAAAACAGCTGTCTGCGGTTCGCAGCTCTCTCTCTCCCTCTGACCCTCACTGTCATACTGTTTGTTTTCTTAATTAATGTCTTCCATTCAAATACCACACCTACACACCGAGGAGGATTTATGTTGGCTGTGTAAATCTAAAAATGCAAGTGTAGTGCTGCCACGTATGGATGTCCACAGCCGGAATTATTGGAGTCAGATGTTCAGAAAATAAATTGTAATGAGCATATAAACACACAGCATTAACATATTTATACAAAATAAAATATAATACAGAAATGGACATTGTTTTAGAGGTCCTCCTGAATGTCTCATGGGGGATTGCAAGGGAGCTCATGTCCTTTTCAGTTGAGCCGAGTTCCCCTTACTCCACCCATAATTCAAACCATGGTCTCATATATATGTGCTTCCCAGTCCTGTGTTCCCCGATCTGGTCATTGACGTCGAACCCTCTTGTTGCCTGTGCCCTTCCTTGCTCGCTTCTTTCCATTTTTGATCCCTCCTGATCCTTTTTGTCTCCAGTCTCTGTTCTTTTGAGTCAAATAAAACCTCTTTTGTTTTGCTACCACATCTGCCCTTGAGTCTTTCATCCCGTAATTTGTCACACAGTGATCTCTTTGCCATGCAACAAACCCAACATGTACTGTATTTTGGTTTAGAAATTAGTATCTCCAAAATTTGACTGTTTCATCCTGCTGCATTGCCTGCTGACTACCGCAGTGGTGTCATGCTGAGTAGGTCTTTTTCTATGGCCACAAATGTTATCTGTGTTATTCTGGGGGATCCCTAGATGTTCCCAAGCCAGCTGGGAGATATAAGCCCTCCAGGGTCTGCCCTGGGACCTCCGCCCAGTGCCACATGCTTGGCACAGTCACTTGGGAGCCATCCATGTGGCATCCTTATAAGATGCAAAAGAAAAACCCCTTCAACTAACTACTCTCGATCCAAATGAGCAGTGGCTTTAGGTGGAGCTCCAGCAACCCTTATCAGCAACCCTTATCACCATGGACATCCTCAGTACCTGTAAAACTGAAGTTGCTGAGCCAATCTGTCTGTCAGCCACAAGCTCCCTCTTACCGTCGCTAATGAACAAGAGGTACCAGAGGTACCTGAACTTCACTATGGGGAAGACTCTCCTCTTTCACCTGAAAACAGAAATCCGTTCTTTTCCTCACTTATACACATGGGCTATTGAATTCAAAAATTAAACTTTTAAACCTTTGTTTTCAGAAAGTAACTTGAGTGGTCTTCATTTCCAGGATAAATTGTGTGGACTGATATCAGTGTTAAAAGGAGGATCAGAAAGAACTGAGGTTTCTGTATCTGACCTGGAGTTGGTATATGGTGCAGTAGAGGTAAGATATAAAATATTATGTTTCCATGCAATACTATATATATATCGAACTTTAGCATATTCAGAAACTGGGATTTTGTGTTGGGGTTTCATTTACAGAAGTACTGTGCAGACCCCAAACAGTCTGCAGACAAGCAGAACGAAGAGACGGGGAAGAAAATAATGGATCTTTACAAACAGATGACTGAATGCATGGATGAAAATAAGACTTTCAAGTTGGAAATGGTACAAAGTGAGATTGGCACTATCAAAGACAGCATGAAATCAGCAAGGGAAGCTTTGGAGATGGAGCTGATGAAGATGGAGGAGACTGTTCAAACATCCAAAGCTTCTGTAAGTTTTGTATTAAGATCTTGCATTTGATGTGTCATATAATAGCTGCACATTTTAACCAGTCAAAAGTAACAGTGGAAGACAAGTAAAAATGCAGGCCCATTCCAGTTCTAATTTCCTCCATATATTTTTCTGTGGAGCAACAGTTTGGGAGTCAGCTTGTAAAATTACCCCATAAATTATTGCTAAAAGTAATTCTGTATGCCCAGTGATCCAGTGAATATCAACTTAAATCAGTTGCAAGAACAAAGAATTTCAGATGGACTCTTGTCCGTGTTACGAATTTCGAACAGATTTTATGAAATTAAATTCCTATTGATCCTATTGATTTTGTACATTGATGACCACAGTTCTGTATTCCTTATCGGTATTGAGGAGACTAAAAGTTTTCCCTTTCTATGCCTCATTCTTTCACCAAGAAATTGGCAAAAGGTAATTGAAATGGGTGTTAAGAGGATCATTCTGCTTCTACGTCGGTCATATCAAAAGACATGGGACACCTGCGGATACCAGAGAGACTGAGTGGTTTGAGGAGAATGATGTGTGACATGACATCGTGACCACCCCTGTCACCAGATCTCAAGCCAGGGTTGAGAGATTTTGGAGGAACAGCTTGGGAAATGTGTTCTTCTACTGTCAACAAAGCAACACAGAATGGAATTTCTCATGGAGCAAACCTGAGTTCCCCAGCACATGTAAGGCGGTTGCTCCGTAGAGGTAGAGGAGGTCAAACCTCCTCTTTTTTAAAATTAAATAATGAATCACGTAACTCTAAAGTAACTAAAGTGTTATTGTGATTTAAAAAGCTCATTAAGAACATAATTCACCGTTGCAATATTGTTAGCCACCAGCTGCCATTGATGTTGACGTTCATTGAGGCCGGGGGCTTCTGTGCTGGCCCAGCAGCGTGTTAAAATTTTATGTTTGTGTTTTAATTTGACAGTTATGTCCACATTTTTTATGTGCACCGCATGTAGCAAGTAAACATAAACAAAACATTCAAAATCTGATGGTGGCTCTAAAGAAACTGGAACATAATTGAACTGGTCTGGGTTGGGGGCCCAGTTTGATTTGATATACTTCCCTGGCACACCCCTGATATTTGTGTGTTATGGTGTAATTTACACTGTTGTGCCATTTGTACCTGCCTTCTCAATTGGACTAGGGCTGCACGATGACTGTAAAATTACAAATGTAGCAATGTGATTTTTTTTGGGGATAAATATTGCATTATTTATAAAGGAAAAATAAACTACAGCCTAATAGTCTGTCAAAGAAGTCGGTGGTGTTGCCGATAAATCACTTGCTTTTGTTCAATATCATCTCTATTGAATGCAAAATGTTTCCATACAGTGGAAGTCGAATGTCTTTTGGCGACCAGTTCCTGTTTGCTCATTTTTGTTTACTTTCCCACAAACGCACAACACTGTCTCTGAGTGAGTCAAACAGCAAAGATGAAAATGATTATGATTGGCTCGTGCAAAAGTAGCAGCGGTAAACTTTACAACTTTAAACATATAATAGATAATCTTGAAAAAGAACAATAATTTGAATGGCAAAACTTGCTAAGTTTAGCTTTCTGTGACAAAATAAAAATATTTTTACCGAAAAAATACCATATGCCAGCATACAATGTCTGGACTGTATGAAAAATGAGGTACTGCCCAAACCTGATCTCAACCCAACTGACTATCGTGGTCCTTACAATGTGACAATTGCATGCACATAAGATGTGATGTTGATATTGACATTGCACATTGTGCAGGCCTAGATTGGATACAGTGCAAAAGATGCAGTGGAAGCAGCAAATTTTTTAATAAGAATAATTAGGACAATAATACACAAGAAAACTTTGCATTACAGAGCCTCTATTAGAACAGAAGTCTCCAACTCTGGTCTAGTTGAGCTACTATCCAGTAGGTTTTCTGTCTCACTTGGCTTCTGATGAGCCACACCTGTTCCTAGAACTGACCTGAGACCAGGTGTCACTCATCAGAAGCCAGGTAGGATAGAAAACCTACTGGACGGCAACTCTCCAGGGCTGGAGTTGGAGACCCCTGCTCTAGAATGACATTGGGTTGGCTTTAATAAGTGTTTGACTTTTAACAAAGTAGTACATATACTATGTACTAATAATACATGAACTAATATTTACTATTCGATTATACACTGTGCATTTATATCGTAAACACATTTAACTAAGCTTGGAGTTCATGTGTTTTCTTTTACAGCCATTGAAACCTTGGCAGTACTTTGGGAATCTTGTTAGAATTAAAAGCATGTATTTATATATGCACTTGTATTTTATGCTGTTATTCATCTGCGTTTTAAATGTGATTTGAGCATATAATTTAATATTAATGCCATATTTTACCCATGGTGTTATCTATTAGCATTCCAGTGAAGTACACAAAAAACATTATGCAACTTGAGCTATTAAAAAGTCGAATAGCATCGGAACCATCTGAACATTGTACATCTGTAATACTTTGATTTATTATTTTGCAAATTCCTAACCCCCCCCCCTCCCTCATTACTCTTGCATGTTTACAGGTTTGCTGTGGTAAGTCTGTAAAATGGGAAAAAAAACAGATAAAATATACGTCAACGGAACGTTTCTAATCAGAGCGTTGTGTAAGAAAACATAAGAACAAATAATGAAATAATGTAACTTCAGCGTGGGGAGGTTGAGTGAATGTGTGAATTCCAGTGATAAAAAAACATTTACCTGCTGCAGCCTGATTTACAGTCTCTGAAATGGAGGAATATCCAGGCAATTGATACCATCTTTTTTAACATATGTTAAACATGTTAAACATGCTTGTAATTACAATAAATTTGACTTTGCAACACTCAAATACTGCTGTATTGCATTATTATGCCTTTAATCTATGTATAATCCCAGTTTCCCACCATATTAGGTGCTGTGTCTGACAGGTCCCTCATCCATAATGTCTTTACGTGTCATTTTCTTGAATTGTGTGACTAGATACACGTAAGCATCATAGAGATGTAGAACGTCCATCATATTAACTGATAATGCAGACCAGACGTCTGGTTAAAAAAGTCTCTTTGTCAGTGAGACTGTCCCCTTATACTTCATTCACATTAGGGTTAAAAGAGTCTCTTTGTCAGTGAGACTGTCCCCTTATCCTTCATTCACATTAGGGTTAAAAAAGTCTCTTTGTCAGTGAGACTGTCCCCTTATACTTCATTCACATTAGGGTTAAAAAAGTCTCTTTGTCAGTGAGACTGTCCCCTTATCCTTCATTCACATTAGGGTTAA
>JABFEB020000113.1:11029247-11049370 GCA_019775895.2 Stomatorhinus ivindoensis
TGGAATAGTCTTCCTGATAACGTAGTGCAAGCAGAATCCTTGGGTTCCTTTAAATCAGAGCTAGATAAGATTTTAACGACTCTGAGCTATTAAGTTCTCCCTAAGCGAGCTTGATAGGCCGAATGGCCTCCTCTCGTTTGTTTAGTTCTTATGTTCCTATGTTCTTAAATCATCTTTTCAATCATTTCAAACAAAAATGAAATTTTCAGTCTTGAGATCTGCATCTTTAAAACAATGCAACTTTGGCACTTTCTTTGACCTTCATTGTTAGCTTTTATGTAAAAAAAACCCCAAGATGGCTGATTGATTGGTGGCACCTCATTGGACGTGGTGCACAAATCATCTATCTCTGTTTCCAGTGTCTCCCTCCCACTGAAGTAAATTGCTCCATTTGTTTAGAGCCTGGAACAAATGTAACAAGTTTGTTTTTTTGTCCTGTTTTCAGCTATTAATGGAGGCTTTGATGCTGGATGCCCCTGCTGTGACTACAGCTTGCGTATTTCAAACTCCGGGGGTCAGGCGATTGACATGGATGGCCTAGGAAGAGCAGCTGGTCTTAATTTTTGAAGATGGTAGGAGATGGTGTGGAGCTGATTTCACCACAACCTGTGCAGTAAAAGCCAAATGCTGCCCACCTCAAGAAACCCCGAATGTGGGGAATCTACTGGGCTTGTCTACTTTTTATAATCTCCCACAGTTGTTTTTAATTGCCTCCCATTTGGTTACATCTTGTCTCCCAGTTGAATCTGGAGGTGGAGGAATGCAGCTTGGAATCAAAGGTCGAACCTTTACAGCATGACAGCCCCTAAGACCCTATGAATGACAAAGACTTAAAGGAAGATGATTGGATTTATTTTGTATTTGTAGTAATACACTGAGAAACCTAGCTGTGTAATATGTTTTAGCTTTACCATTGCAATACAAGGGATACTATATAAGTAACAAGCGATTTATTCAAATATGGTCATATCCACTGGAGACAACGCAATAGCAATACAGAATTGTTCCTTTTCTCTTATGAAATATATTCTTTTTCTTAAGGGCTTCTGTGTATGCCATGTACAAAAGACGTAAATGGAAGATGGTGCATGTAGCAAGTTTTTAAAAATAGAGGTAATTATTAATGACCCAGTTTGTGCAAACGAGATTTCATAATATGCACTGCATAGTGGACAGAAGGGCAATGGCTATAATCAGCTTAATTTCCTGCATATGGCTTCAAAGAGAGGACCTTCCCTTTCTGTAAAAGGCATTAGCCCCTTCCTCCTGGATGGACATGGCAGGAAATAAAGGTTTCGGTTTCAAACATTTTGTGTTGTCCTAAGGAATGCATTTAAACAGGCGTGTCATCCACGGCTTAAAATTCTGCATGGTTAGCAAATTACACCCCCTCTCTAGGAAGTAAAGTTTTCCATATGTTTACACATCCTTTTAGAAAATATCCCCTACTGGGGTCTTACACCATGGTTACACATTTAGCAGCATTCTTATGCTCCCAGCAGTGGTCTCATACCCATAAAGATTACTATGCAGTTAGAAGTGAATTTATTGGGTAATGCAATAGAGGCTTATATGAATAATGAAACAGAAACCTATGGGTGCCCAAGCTATATAACCTTATGTTTAAGCACATGTGCTAGACAGGAACATATTAGTTGGTTATATATGTATTCTATGTAGCCTGAGTTGCTTATTCTGTGGCCCATAAGTATACAAGATATGGGAAAGAATACTCTACCATAAATAAAGTCAGCAACTCCCCTTTATTGTAAGTAAATTTTACATTTTAAATAATTCCACCCTCTGCACATTTTCTACCTTTGAGTGCTTTTATGGTCAAGGAGAAGAGATCTTTTGGCTTCAGATTTTCTCTCATCTTGTACCCGGAACGGAACACATACAAAAGAGGTACAACATGTGTCAGATTATCAACTGTTGAGCTAATGGCTTCCATGTGGCGCTCATGCTGCATACCCCCTGCCTCCACCAGAGGCAGCAGTGAGTTCATTTAACCTCCGCCAGGCTAAATGGAGCGCAATGAACATTGCAGCAAACACGTGTAATGATTGTACTGCTAATCCGCTAATGGTATAAAGGTGGCAACCCAGCATCCCTGTTTTATTGTTAGTTTTCAAGAAAATAATAAAACTAATTGTCTCACTTATGTAGAAGAACAATACAAGTGCTCAATGGCAGCTGAACACAGCTGTTTTGTCTGTGCATAAATGCAATGAAATGATAAAAAATATCTCAATAATCATTATATAAACTAAGCATAAACCTGTTTGTTTAGAGTCTATATAATATAAGCAGAAAACATGTATTAATATCATATTTCTATAACAGTGTTTTTTTTGTTCAGACTTTTTCCTTTCTGAGTATTTGACCTGATTCATATGTATAATACATGCTTTAAGTACCAGAAACATCTGCAGCTTTTAAATCAGAAAAAATATACCTTTGACATCATCCAAATCCAATTAATATGCAAGACAAGCTGTACATATAGTTAGAAAAGCTACCAATTCATGTAACCTGAGGATACAATATAAGCAGCCAGAAAACTAGATTGATTTGAGAAAGTTAACTTAAATTGTGCAATGGTAGTAAATTGTGCAATGGTTATGGTAAGAGACTTCTATACTGATACCTAAGTAATATTTTAATGCATGATCCCCACCTCCCACATACTTGAAAAAATACCTCACACCTCCAGGGCTGTGTGGCTTAAATCTGGCCCCCGTGTCTTGGAGTTTGGATGTCTGCCACTCGTTTGCATGGATTCCCTCTGGACACTCTGGTTTCCGCCTACATTTACAAAGACATACTGTTCTGAATCAGTGTTCTAAGTTCCCACGTTCCTGTGTCAGTGCTCTGCGTAGGTGCAGGAGTGAGTGCTTGGCAATGGGCAGGCGTCCCATTACCCTCTCTGAAGAAATTGACCATAACAGGGACATATTTTTTGAAAATAGGTAGATGTACAACTTTGCATACACCCACATGTATATGCATATTCCATACCTGAGTATGCTTCATTTTTAAAAGGACTTCTATGGTGATCATTTTCAAAGAAATCCTAAATATTCAATCAAACATGCAATTGCAATTAATGGCAGCTCCTGACGGGCTGCATGCTGGCACAGCGGTTACTGCTGCCTCACAGCAAGAAGGTCCTTTTTCTGTGGAGTTTGCATGCTGTTCGTGTGGGTTTTTGCTGGGGGCTCTGGTTTTCTCCCACAGTCCAAAAGTGTGTGTGGTAGGTTAATTGGTGACTCTAAGTTGGCCCTGTGAGTATGTGTGCCCTGTGGTGCGTTGGCGCTTGCCCAGGGTTGGTTCCTGCCTGTGCCCATTGTTCCAGGGATAGGCTCCGTGACCCTGGTTGGGATTAAGCAGTTATGGTGATGGATGGTGCCTCATAATTCAACTTGATGTTATTCTAATGATCTCCATAGAGCACTTGCAGTGTTTTAATATGGTCATGACACAGTTTTCAGTGCCATTGTCCTCCGAATTGATCTGCTGTATTTATTTGTTCAATAAACTATTTATCTCATGCATTCTTGTTCTGTTGTCAGGCTAAAAGGGTTACAATCCTCTGTTCTCTTCTATGTCTTCTACGAAATCTAAACCTCCAGACAAAATGCCCCCGACGTCTGATATTTTACAGCTACAGCATTTTAGACCTCAGTTCCTATCTCATGAATACTGCAGAGTTCTATTTTCTCCTTATAATGTGGATTCCAGAACTAGACCACATACCCCAGACATGGCTTAAAGTGCAGTATTGTGTAACATATACTTCAGCTAATCTTGATTTGCTTTACAACCCAACAGACTGCTTCTCCCTTGACTGCAGTGTGGTGTCTCCTTCCATTTCATGTGCTGCTGATCTGTGCTTTTTCTTATGACATATTTTCAATTTATTTTCCATTTCATAAGAACTACAATACAGAAAAAAATGTCTGATAAGTAGAATGCATGCACCGCCCTATTATCTGATTTTCTGATTGGGGTTTGCATTTTGCAAAATGTCAACAAATGAGGCACATTGGAGGCCAGTCACTGAAAGCACAAGTCAAAATTCCCATAATAACACTTTATTTGAGGGCGCACAATTAACTTAGTGACATAGATAATACTGAAGTACAAATCAAGAATTAATATAGTAACTACATGAAATACATAAAACGTTCTGATTGCTTAATGATTAAAAAACATATCAGTAAATGCATGGTGGTGCAGTGGTTAGCACTGTTGCCTCACACCTCTGGGACCTGGGTTCCATGTGTGTGGAGTTTGCATGTTCTCCCTGTGCTGTCGTGGGGTTTCCTCCGGGTACTCTGGTTTCCCCCCACAGTCCAAAGACATGCTGAGGCTGATTGGAGTTGCTATATTGCCCGTAGTTGTGCCTGTGTGTGTGAATGGTGTGTGAGTGCACCCTGCGATGGGCTGGCCCCCTGTCCAGGGTTATTCCCTGCCTCATGCCCATTGCTTCTGGGTAGGCTCCAGACCTAGTGACCCAGTAGGATAAGCGGGTATAGATAATGGATGGATGGATAAATGCATGAAATACATTACTGTTAAGACTACTTAATGATGAATAAACATGGAATCAGTAATTTAACACTTATTTCACCACCTTTTAAGCTATTTGATGCTGTTGGGTTTCCCCTAGTATTTATGGTTATTTCCTATACAGAAATTTCAAGTCAATAATGCAAGGTACACAGACTTGTCTCTGCATAACCAGCACAAGTTTTTACCAGAGAGAAACAGGTAACACAAGTTAAAACAGTTTCTTATGCTATATTATTAAACATCCTTATGTATAAACTGTAAAGTCATATTTGATACATTGGCAAATTGAAAGAGGGTGAGGATTGTTGAATGTTCCTGTTTTGAAGGCATGCAGCAAAATCAAGGTAGTGATACTTCCTAGCCTGCGACTGAGTGAATAAAGAATATATTTGTCACAATTTTTTATGGTTTTTCAAGGTGAAAACGGACACGCCCATTTGTGTCTCAGTCTTCATATATTTCTTCTTGATGCTCAAAGTAGGATCAAATAACTCGCCTTTCAAACAATCTCCAATGAAGAATACCTTAGAACCCATACAGACATTCTTGCGTAATTCTGGATTTCAAAGTAAACAGAACTGCTTCATTCTCAGACAAAGCAACTTTAATTTAAGCTACAGGAGAATAATCTTGCAGTTAGGGGTTGATGTAATATTTCCTGAGAGATGTAGGCTGGGAATATAGTACAGTGAAGTAGTGATTTTTTTTCTATATTTTTTTCTATTTTTTACATAGAAGAGTATGACGTAATGTCACAGAGAGCTATGGTTTATCATTTGCTTCAGTTCTTAATAGGTTACCCGCCAAATCATCTCTACGGCAGAGCAATGTTAGCAGACTTACTGGGACAGCCCCAGTTTGTGCTGTCTGTACATATAATGAAAGAGAGTGTGAATCTAAAAGTATAATTTCAGCCAGCCACATCCTTACAACAAGCCAGCCAAACCTTTCATGGTTCTTTACTATGTGGCCAGTGAAACACCCCTATAATTAATCTGTTGTGCAAGAGACAGGGGTAACACTTTGAAATAAGAATAGTATATACAGTATATTAGCATCTTCCCATTTGTCCAGTGTATTGCTTTATTTTTACATAAAGCTGATTTTAAGGAAGTACTGTCGTATGCATACTTAGATATGACAATGCTGGAGAATAAAGCAAGAGACCTTGAAATTGATCATTTGCGGCTTATAACAGTCTGCCCTGTACATTGCCAGCACATCACTGAGTACTGTGAAAACCAACATTAAGTAAGTCTAAAGGTTCAGATGAGCTCATTGACCACATTAGAACATGACCCAGCACAAAATTCAACCAGCATAGCTTTTTAGAATCCGTAAGTTTCCAGGGAACTGAGATCATGTGGTTTATAGAAACTACCCATCACCATGTCTTCCTTTCTTCCAGTTAAAGAGGTCATCACTAAAGCAGCTGTTCAGGTATTTAAAAGAAAAGTTATACATTTCAAATAAAACTGCCTACTGTTTGAGTCAGCACCCCTCTGACCCTGTCCTACATGTCCTGTTCCCCTTTGGCCAGCAGGTGTCGCTGGTCATCCTGCTTCCCTCTCCTTGTTTTGTAGCCGTTTAGCCATGGTGTGTTTCCCTGTCCCTCAAGTCGCTGTGTAGCTCAACAGGTTGTTTATGCACCTTGGAGACTGAGCCCTCAGGCTATGGGTTTGAGGCTGGCTGAAGACCAGTGTCAACTATCATTAAATGTTTATTGGTTTTCTGTTTCGCTACTTTTTGTTATTATTTATCTTTCTTTGCCTGTTGAAGGTTTACCCTGCTCGTGCCCTGTTTAATTCTCTTCTGTCTGCTTATGTTCTTAATCTTTTTTTAGTGTTAGTTCAATCATAGCTGAATGTGTTTAAAATATGTGTGCAGATATGTTTTATCCGATTCATTTTGTGTTTGAATGCTACAAAAACATATTTCAGTGTAATTTTTTGAGGCCAGGAACCAATTAATTGGTTTTCCATTATTTCTTATGGGGAAAATTTGACTAGAACTCAAACATTTTAGGATTCGATCTAGAGTTATGAATGGATTATGTTTGAGTTCTGAGGTACCACTGTACCTAAATAGTGACCAACAACTGAAAGGTATCACGATGAACACAGAATGTTGCTCTAGTTATCTAATTGTATTCCTCAGATTGGATTGAACTGGCCTTTTGCAAGGCATTTGTTTGTTGCATTTGTTAAATGTCAGAATAAAGAGAGAGAATTTTATGGATTTTTTAAAATTACTTTCATCAGTCAAAAATTTACATACACTTCCTTAGTATTTGGTAAAATTGCCCCGAAACTGTTTAACTTGGGCCAAACGTTTTATTCTTCCACAAGCTTTCTACAATAGTTTGCTGGAATTTTGGCCCACTCCTCTTGACAGAACTGTTGTACCTGGGTCAGGTTTGTAGGCCTTCTTGCTCGCACTCGCCTTTTCAGTGCCGCCCATACATTTTCTATGGGATTGAGATCAGGGCTTTGTGATGGCCACTCTCATACCTTGACTTTGTTGTCCTTAAGCCACTTTGTCACTAATTTGGAGGTATACTTAGGGTCATTGTCCATTTGTTAGACCCATCTGCGTCCAAACTTCAACTTCCTGGCTGATGTCTTCAGATGTTGCTTCAATATATCCACTAAAGCAGCCCCACAACATTATACTATCAGCCCCATACCTCACAGTTGGGATAGTGTTCTGAGGCTTCAAAACTTTTTTCCTCCAAATATACCGTTTATCATTGTGACAGAACAGTTAAATTTTTGTTTCGTCAGACCACAAGACATTTCTCCAGAAATTAAGTTTTGTCCCCATGCAGTTGCAAACTGTAGTCTGGCTTTTTATGGTGCTTTTGAAGTAATGGCTTCTCCTCCCAGAGTAACCTTTCAGCTCATGTCGGTACAGGACTCGTTTTACTGTGGATAATGACACTGTCTTACCAGTTTCAGCCAGCATCTTCACAAGGTCTATTGTCCTGGGGTTGAATCGCACATTTTGCACCAAAAATTCCTCCGTTTCCTGCCTGAGTGGTACGACGGTTGTACATTTCCATATTTCTTGCGTATTATTGTCTGAATGGATGAGCGTCTGGAAATTGCACCTAAGGATGAGCCACACTTGTGGAGGTTCACAATTATTTTCCTGATGCCTTGGTTGATTTCTCTTGATTTTCCCATGATGTCAAAGAACAAGACTCTGTGTTTGAGGTGTGCCACCAATTAACTCAAATGGAATCAATTAACCTATCAGAAGCCTCTTAAGCTCAGAATGGAAGTTTTCTTTTTGTTTAAAGACACAATAAACTTATTGTATGCATACTTCTGACTTTGATGAAAGTGATAAAAAAAATTAAAATACATAAAAATGATCTCTTTCTATTTTTGTGTTTTTTTCTGAAGTGTATGTAAATATCTGGTTTCAACTGTATGTAGAATTATCATGGAACTGTATCATTTAACAGAAGAATGTAAAGGAACTCTACAGTTTTTCAGTGATAACATGTTATCATGCTGGATAAAACCTTGTGTGTTACACAACACATGATGTAAAGCTTGTGTTGGACACATTATATGGGTGAGATTCAAGCATGGTGGTGTGCCCCCAATATGTATGGGGTCGCAGACTGGTCTTGCTCTGCCCGAGCTGAGCAACCGTGATGTGATGGTATCCCATCATTGCTTTATTATGTTCTCCCCATGTTCAAGTATTCTGGTTTCCATTTGTACTCCAAAAAAATGTAGTTAGACGAACCTGCATTTATAAACTGCAGAAAGTTCAGGCACAGAAAGAACAAATCCAGACCAAGATTTTGTTTCAATCAACCAGTTGAGTACAAAGAATCCCAGTCGCAGGGTACTCAATTGGTTGATATAAAATCCTGGTTTGGATTTCGGAACTTTCCACCTCTGAAAAATTGTTCCTAGTGTGAGTTCCCTGTGGTGGACTGGCATCTATATCTGCTTTGTGATCTGTTTGGTCTGGGCTGCAGGCTCCTCCCACTCCCATTACCTTGTATTGGATAAAAAGATGATTGATGAGTGCGTATGTGGCTCTGTGCCCGTGATTGGAAGGTTGCTGGCTCAAATCCTATGGTCAACCGAATGATTTCACCATTGGGCCCTTGAGCAAAACCCTTAACTCTAATTACTCCAGGGACCAGCTGACTCTGCTTTCTCAATTGCACGTTGATTTTGATAAAAGCACCAGCTAAATAAATATGTATAAATGTACCTTAAAAGTTTAAGTTTGCACCTAAGATGTCAGCTGGCAGTGAGCTTCACCTGGAACCAAATGAGCGGCTGCTCCTGGCCAATATGGACACTTAGTCGGTTTAAACAAATAAAACAAAATGCTTGAAACCATCAGAAATAACCCATAAATGCTTGAGACCTTCCCAGATGTGCACATTTTCCATTAGGTATTTTTATTTTTTATATAAAAGTAATAAATTTAAATAGACATATTTAATCAATCTGGGGAAGCAATTCAAGCTGTCATCATTAACACTCTAATAAGTCTTTGATTCCTGGCACATGCAATGAAGAATGAGGTATTTTTAAAGCTAGTTTCTCTCACTTTTGCTTAAAAATATATATTTAATGCAAGGAATATGAATAACCTCATCTTACATATATATGCACACAGAAAGTAAAAAGGTTAAATATGTTACACCTAATACAATGCCTAATATACATCCATAATAATGTAAATGGATTCGTGTATATATCCATGTTTATACTTGGACGGAGATTCCATCATAAAACTAGTGGGAATGGAAATGACTTCATCAGCTTACCGTTCATAGTAGCTAAGTCTGGCAGTCAAGGCCTACAGTACGTTCAGAAACTGTACAGGAGTGTTTTACTGACTTTTTTATTTGTCTAGTGTCTAATATATCCGAGCTGTTAAGAACAGGCAGATAAAATGTTGGCATTGACTAAAAAAGAATACAAACAGTTAATGTGTTGTTAATGTATTGTATTTGTAACAATTCTTATAAATGTTTAATACTGTAGCTGCACCCCCGCAATATTCATGGAGCTAAAACACCACGACATCCATCTTCCAAAGGCTTATCCTGGTTTGGGTTAGGGCAGGATTACCGAGGACATGGTACAGTACCTTTCTCTGGCAACACACACAACAAGCATATTAAGAGATCCCTGCTAGCCTAACCTCCTATCTTTGGATCTGGGACACAGAAGGTGGGGTTGAAATCCTTGGCTTTCGAGGTTTGGGTAGTTGCATTGTCTTCTGTGCCAGCCCATATGCTGGATTATATGTAACTTACTGCAATCAATTGATCAGATGGTTGCAATCAAAAGACAGTTTTCATACAGACCTGCCAAGATGACTGGTCCCATTTAATTAAACAGCTGACTGATTAAGATCTGGAATTAAGATCAATTGTTGTTTGCTTTATAACTCCAAAACTAAAACACTGAAAATGTTACTTAAAACGCATAATTGTATTCCTATCAAAATAAAATTATTAAAGGTAATTATTATGCTTCCCAGATGTCACTAGATTATATGTGTATAAGTATAGTATAAGTCTTTCAAAATATATATATTTTTTTGCAATCCGTCATAAGTCATGGTCACTTGACAAGACAACAGTGATAGATCGATTTATCAATCAAAATAACAATGAAATATTCAAATACAGACCATTAATCAGTTAATCACTGGACACATATGGAATATTTATTTCTATTATATAACTAAAGTATCTTTTCAGAGAAATTCCAAGAAATGTCCCATGAGCAAGCCTTGCATAGTACATACCTAGACTATTACTTGGTTCTAACAAATGGGAAAACAAAACTTATTTGTTTTATAAGAGAGTTTTATATTCTCTATGTTTTAACTGTGCGATGCTTATATTATAAACCTATAAACATCTGTCAGTGCTTATAGACTTTAAATAAGATTTTTTTATATACAGAAATATATTTAAAAATAGGTTGCATTTTATCACAAATATAGAAGGTTATTAATGATATCTTGATTAAAATTTAGTTTGAAACTTGAAGTAGCTGTGATGTTGCTATGATGTTATTTACATTGTCTGTGAAGTAGATAAAGTTTCGGACAACTCAGAAAGCATTTCCTAAGTGAATGCATGTACACTGTTTAATGGGACATTATAAGAGAGTAGTATAAAACAATATATTATACTCCTTCTTAAATAAAGGCTGCATCCTTATTTGCAAAAAGGCCTTTCCAGGTTAAGCCTACATCCATTTAGTGCATTTCTTACATAAAGAAAATGTTGCAGTTTCTGGGGTTTTGTGTAATTAGAGAGATTTCTGAGAAACAGGCCTCCATTAGTTGCCATGACACAAAAACAAACTTCTGCATAAAACAATCATGTAAACTTCGAGATGAAACAAGTAGACTTCAAGTGAATTTTGTTCCCTTTGAGGAGCAAATTGTCTAAATTAAGCAATTAGTATTCATATTAATTTGAAATAGCTTTAATATATTTAATAGCTCCTCAATACCAGAAAGAAATATAATTAAAAGGTAAAATGTAATCATTTCTACAGACAGTTAATTATTGCCCCAAATATTACTTAACATTTATGTCATGTTGACTTAAAGCCTCACTCCTGACTATTATAGACTCAGCACAAAAAATACCAGACATGATATATAAATATACTGTATAATAAGGGTCATAATCAAGTACTCAGTGTACTACCTGAACAGCAATTTTTTTATAAATGAGCAAAAAAGAGGATAATATTTCAAACTGTGAAATGTCAGTCCTGGGGATCTAATGGACTCCGGGAAAGTCAGCGTGAGGCCGTCTGAAAAAGGCATCAACCCCACCGTCAGCCACTACTCTGCTCCTCTTTCAAGGAAGTGCCCTGCCTCTCCGCCAGCTGGCCGGGGAGATACCTCACCCCGTAACTATGTCAGTGTGGCCTCTCTCCTTTTATAAGGCAGCCAGACTCCCAGTTCCTTTCATTCACAGCCTCCGTGCTTCTAAGGAGCACTGCTACTGGGTGATATTGGAAGTCAGCAGACACTGAGGAGTATGGGTTCATTTGTGGGGTCAATCCTCCTCTCACAGGTGCTGTTACAGCTGGTCAGCAGAACACATGGTCAAAGTACAGGTCAGTACATTTGTTTTTTCATATGCCTTAAGAATCACAGTGAGTACCATGCATATACTTTAAGTACTGTAACCTCCCTCTTCAATACATTGACATTGTCTCAAACTCAATAGCATTATCTGTTGATCACAATAACGATTTAAAATTGAATCCTTGTTGTCTGAATTGGTTGTAAATATGACATTTGCACTATGTATCAGCAATAGCGGCATGTTGATACAATGGCTGGTTATAAAAAAAAGCATGTTTATAGTATTTTGTTGACTGCCATGATGGATGCATTATGTCGAATTCGGCATGAAAAAGTATTATGTCAACACTTGGAAACGATATGTTGATTTCATCATAAACATGTCAGTACAGCAACTATATCATACTGGTACATAATTAAGCACAGGGAACAAATTTTAATAAATGTTGTACTACATCACCATCTTTGGAGTAGCTGCGGCACTCTTCCTTCACACAGAGCATAATGTTACATGTTGTAAAGTTCAGCCAGACATTCTCAGTGACTTCAGTACCCCGTGGGCAGTTTCGGTCACCTGTCTTTGATTTAGTCAACTGCTCTTGAGAAATCTCCCACTCAGCAACAAGCTTCGGTGACTGGAATGTTCAGATCTGGACACTCAAAACAATGGGTAGTGGTATCTTCTGCTGTTTATCTCCATGTGTTTGCATGCTGTTTACATGTTTGTTCTATGGGGATCCTGCTGCAGTTCACAGAAAGGCAGTCAGGTCAGTTGATCTTATAAAATGTCTGTAGAATGCGACTGATTATACCCTGTGATGGGATTGGCGTCCTGTTTCCTTTTACGCGCCTTATGCCATATGCTGTGTGGGATAGGGTCAAAGCCCATCTTGTGATCCTGTACTGGAAAAGTGGTTCAAGATGGAGTGCATTCCTTAGTATTTGGAATTGTACAAAGTAGAGTGCATTGTTTATTTTGCATGGATATTTATACATTTTATCATCTTTTGATATTCATTTATCTCTTATTTTACCTCTTATCTTACCTAAACCAACTTGCTCAACTTACTGAGCCTTAGGTAGTCACATCTCCTATACATTTTTAAAGATACTCATTTAATCCTATGTTGTAACAAACTTATATGTAAAAGCAGCATTAGAGTTGTTTGTGCAAATATGTCAGAATTTCTAAATGTTACATGTTGCATTATGAACATTATTCTATTCATCCATCCACCCATCCATCCATCCAGAAACAGCAATTAACCAAAAGAAATTCCCATTGGCCTTGGTCACATGAAAATAAATCATTCTATTCAATTATATTCTATTCTAAAGAAAGATATTTTGTTGCGTATTGGACAAAATAAGCTAATACAGCATTTGGAAAAATTTAGCTCTTATACTTAACATGTAATTTCAAATGTGTTTGCATATTGCACATCAGTACATATTATTCAGAACAAAAATTGTCGAATGAATGGACCCACCAATTTGTTAGGAGATGGAAAGAGGTAGTTCTCAAGGAATGAGCCAGGTTGTCATTGAACCAAGCATGACCCACTCCTGTCAGAGAGAGATGATTAAACAAAGCTTTAGTTAATGATGAGGAATATTTATTTGCCCATTTTATGGAGGCTTTGTTCCTGGGCCAAGTCATGCTTGCTCAAAGATTTGGCTATCTGATGGCAAACGTCTTTCTGCATGAGCGTAAGACAAAAACTATTGGCAGTTTAAACATATATTTTAGTGTTCATTGGGGTGCATTAGCTGCAGAAACAGCAAGCCCATGCCTTAATTCTGTGTCATTTGAAAGATGCTGAAAGATTAGTGAGTTTATTGCGAGTAAAATGTGTCTGAAAGATCAGATTCTAGGTTATTGTTAGTGAAGACAACATTCCTGTAGCATTTGTTACCAATTTGTTCTAATTACCTCATCTGTTCATACCTGACTACTCATTTGTAATGATCTCTTATTCACTGTAATTCCAGTTTATTCATTTTATTTGTTATGCTCTTGTATGCTCATACTTTTGGTTATAACAATGCTGCTTAGTCATTTCTAGATTATGTAAGGAGTATTTGATTTTATTAGCACAAAACATAAAAAATATGTCTGTGTTTTTAGAAAATCATCCATGAAAGTATTACAACAGAGCAAAATTTAATGAGTCATTAATATGACCAGAACCATGCCTTTTACTATAAATAATATTTAAATTTAAGTTTAAATAAGGAGAACATATATATTAAGCAGTGACACACAAATGGGGTAAACAGGACAGTTAGAATAAGCTCTTTTAGCTACTGAAAAGTTAGACATCTTTGTTTTTTCTTTTGAAAGGGAAAATATGTTCTGTCTTTGTACAATGCATGTTTTAGAGTGTTTTTAGGACAATGTAGACAGCAGACATGCATTCATAAAGAGTCTTCATTGTGTTAAAGTTGTTTCCCAATATAATACAGCTTCTAACTTCTGTTGTTTGCTTTGCTTACTATGCAGTCTACAATCTTCTCGCATCACCAGAGTGCTTACCAGACCTCCTGCAGGAAGGGCTTGCAGCCCAGTCTGTGAATGAAGTTTTTATTCTCACCTCATTCAGCCTCCAGCCCAAGACTGGTTCCACAGTATTTAGCCTTTATAATCCAAGAGACAACAGCAAATTTTTTGAGTTCACAGTTCAAGGGAAGCTGAACAGAGGTATGACTCATTTATTATGATTAACAATAAGAAAATAAATTTTCATCCAAAAGTTATACATATCTGCCAAGGCCATATAGTATAATCATTTTTGCAAGCACATTTAACTATAAACCGTTATACTTGAAGCTTGAATGGATCTGATTAATGAAATATTTTATCTCACAATTACAAATAACTCAAGCATGTGGAAAAAATTAAATTAAATTAAAAAACTGACAAACTGTCACCTTTGTCTAGACATACATTTGTAGTTAAATAGCTACCAGGTGGTTTGTGAGCAGCCTGCGGTTCCAGCTAGGGCTCTAATTAAAGGGAAACGCTTGTTTTCTGGCAACAGCGACCCTGCGCTACCTAAGGAGCGACAGCAGAACAAGCACAGTCACGTTCAACAATGTGAAGCTTGCCGACAGCCAGCGGCACGCGGTGATGTTCCACCTGAGAGGCCTGAGGCGGGAGCCCAGCAGTGTGGAACTATACGTGGACTGCAGGCTCATTGAGACGGTTAAGGACATGCCGGCTGCCTTCAGAGGGCTGCCTCCAGGACCCAACTTGGTGGAGCTTAAGACCATGCAGCAGAGGACACAGGTCAGGCTTACTGTCGCTGTGACCGTCATCATTTAGTGCAATGTATGCAGCATATGTAACTCCTGTGCAGAGGGTCTAAAATACTCAACAACAAGGAATATAATAAATTCCACTTTTTCTGTTACTTCTTCCTTGTCTTAATTGCCATAAATAGTGGAATTTATATAGCTTCAGTATTATATCTTATACAGCTCTGGAAAAAATCAGACCACAGCAACATATTTTGTTTCCCTCATTTCTCAATTTATGGGTCTGTGTCTGTGAATAAAAAATATATATAATATATATATTTGTACCTGCAGCCTGGCTCTTCTCTGTACCATGCTTTATGAGTCTTTAAGGGCTTCTTGGAGTCCTAGCAGTCATCACTGTCCTTGCAGAGCACTTCACACCTGCACTTAATGTTTCCCATTCCTGTTGAAGGTCACTTAATGTCATCCTCCAATTCATGAGAAACAGTCGGATAAGTTAGCGATCATCTCTACCATTAGGAAGTCACTTCGGCCCTTTACCTGGCTGGTTTCTGGTCGTTCCCAGTGTCTCCTGCTTCACCTTATTCTTGTGTTCTGCTGGCTTACAAATTTTGAACCTGGAAGCAACCTGCAGCTCAGTGTAACCCTCTGCTAGCAACCACAATTAAATCAGGATTTAAAATGCGGGTTTATTTAAAAATATAATGGTCTCTTCATTCTTTTCCAGAGATGTATATGTATATTATTCATATAAAGTGGAACTTGTGGTTTTAATTGTATGACAGGTTGCTTATTGTATATGAATAAGCCCAGATGCCAAATAAGTAGAAGGAATTATGAATTATTCATTCATTTGTCTTGTAGGGGCAATTTAAACTCTGTGTTCCATGCCTGCTACCCAAAATACACTTTTTTGTTGGCAGGATGGAATAGAGGAACTGAAGTTGGTAATGGGTGATTCATTAGAAAATGTCGCTTCTCTCCAAGGCTGCTATCTACATCAGAGTGATTCAGTCCAGGCCTTGGGTAAGTGTTGGTGAAATGTGACACCCTCCAATACTGTTTTTATGTAGCTTATGATGAAGTGATATTATAATTTGGCCTGGGTTTTAAGGATTTTCATAAACCTAAAACTACCAAATATGTGTTAAGAAACATTATCTGGTGATATTTATCGTCCTGATCCTGATTCATTCAGTAACCTAGTCATTATTAACTAAATGGTATTTCCAGAAAAATATCATTATTATACCTTTTACCTTAGCTTATCGATATAAGCTGGTAGGTAATGCCATCATGGCACTGTGCTGGGTAGGTGGAATGGCTCATGGATGGGCTGATGTAGATAATGAGATTTTTCCACACAGGTATTAATACCAAGCAGCTGGCAAACCAAATGCTTGATCTCAGCAAAGTGATCTCAGAGCTAAAAGAGGTCCTTATCCAGCAGGTACCCTCCTTAACTTACCATTGCTCTTCTTCACAATGCAAGCTATCATTATCCATTAATTTTGTTTCGGTTTATCCTTAGGTTAAGGAAACCTCTTTCCTCAGAAACACCATCTCGGAATGCCAAGCCTGCGGTGAGTTAAACGTCAGGCTGCTGACTTTAGTCATAGTTTGAACTAACTTACAGTTGACAAAGCGCAGGAACCAGGGAACCTAAGAAACACTTAGGGGAATCAGCACAAGGGTAGACTAGAATCAAACAGGACACAAGCAGGGAAAACTGAAACAGGTAAGCAAAGATAACTAATTACAAACACTAGGGAATAGAAAACCTATAAATACAAACAACTAGTGAAGCTGACCTAGAACTGATGACCAGAGGCCCACAGCCTCTGTGCCACACACTCAACCTATTGAGCCACACAGCAGTCTGGGGAGCCATGAAAACAGACAAAGGTCCAGCCCGAAGGCAGAGGAGGGACCAGGATGACCAGCGACACCTGCTGGCCAAACGGGGAAGAGACATGAAGGGCAGGGACAGGAACCAAGTGCTTGGTTTAAATATCCAATGGAACCAAGCATTTGTATTCAAATTCTCCAGAGTCTAGGAATCAGCAGTACGTTGTTATACCATTTATTATCAGTCAAAATCAAGAAACTGGTTTTGATACAGTTCTGGAAAAAATCAAGACACTACCCTATATCTGCATTTGTAAATCCTGGTTTAATCCTGGTTCTGCGGGCAGAAGGCTACTCTGTGCAGCAGGCTGTTTCTAAGTTGAAAACTTCTAAGACAGCAGTACGCAAGTACAAGTTGAAGCAGGACACACTGTGAATAATTCAGACACGCACCCGTATATTGAGAAATGAGCGAAACAAAAACCGTTGCTGTGTTCCAGAGCTGTATACTGTATATGTTAGACGGTGTTTTACGTTTTATTTAATTTAATTTGAAATGTCCAGACTAGAAATGACTCGTTCAGTGCCATCTGATTCCATCTAAAGGTCTTGGTGGCACCGAAGTGGAGAAGCCAAAGTGCAGCCCTGACACGTGTTTCCGAGGCAGTGCGTGCTTCGAGACGGAGAGTGGGGTAGAGTGTGGCCCGTGTCCTGATGGATACACCGGAGATGGATTCAGTTGTGATGACGTGGATGAGGTAATGTCTCCTAGATTACAGGGTGATATTTCTTAGCTGGACTTTTGGCCCATTCACAATATATGTAGGCGGTGTTTAAAGGGGGCTACTCAATATTAAACTCATATATGAGTACATGCTCTTTTGGGTTGCTTGGTATGATTGTATATAAATATATACACACATATACACACACAGCACATTGTGAAGTGTAGCATAGACTGTATTATAGCCTCCTGAGACCCCACCCATTCATTTATGTCCATTGCAGTGGACATTTTATTTTTGCATCTATCTTTTCACTGATGTTAGGAAACATATTTATCCTGTTGTACACTAAAGAGGACATGCTGTGAAAATAAAAATACAAATAAATTTGAAAAAATCTAAACTGTAAGATGTCTTATTTCCTCCAAAGACAAATAAGCTAAAATTGGAGGACACTTTTTTCCTTGGGTCTCAGGAGGATAGACTGTGGCTGGACTTGGCTGCACGAAGAGCCCCGAGAATTTTACACATGGGTCAGCACTTCGGTTAGACATCCGTATTTAAACTGCTTTAAAAAAAATCTTTTAATAACTCTTCCTGTTCTTGCGGAGGACCACACAAAAAAGCATTCTAAAATGTTTGCATTTCAGATTACTCTCAAGTGTCTTTAGGGAGACAATAAAATGGACTTGGAATGCTGAATCTTTATTATCAAACTCATAAACATCAATGAAAGTACACAGTTATGAGCAAGTCGATTCTAAACATTTTAGAAAAGGTTAAAGTGCTTTTTCTCGGTTTCTATGTTTCTTTTTCCCCTTGCCGGTGAGCTTATGTGCCGCTGCCTTGTGTTTTCAGTGTCAGTTTAAGCCCTGCTTCCCTGGAGTCCGCTGTGTCAACACGGCCCCCGGCTTTAGGTGTGAAGCCTGTCCCCGTGGCTACAGCGGCCAGGCAGTCCAGGGAGTCGGCGTTGCCTTTGCACAAGCGCACAAGCAGGTGAGATTTCATATATAATGACTTAGAAACTAATAATAACACGGATTCTGTATGAAATTCTTTAGGAATAATATTTGAAGAAGAATGAAATCGCATTCAACACTTTAATCATGGATGTTTTCGGCCACAGTCACACCTTACAAATTCTTGAACTGCATGCAGCACAGCACTCTCTACAATAGGCTTCCTCAGTGCCAACTACCCCAGGCTCTGGGCCTTACAATTTCTCCCAATCATCACTCATTCCATCAATCACTCTGCCCCCTAGGGAAACCCCCAAGAACAGCAACATCAACAAGCACTATTTACAATAAAAATATAGGCCCATCCCGAGACCAGATACAAGATATTATTTTATTTCTATTAAAAATAAGATTTTCGGTTGTTTTAAAGTTTAAAAATAGTAATCAGTGTTGTGTGTGTGGCTCTGAATTTTTTTTTTTTCATATGAAAATTTGATTGATTTCTTGGGATGATTCATAATCTTGAGATCTGATTTACATTTGCTGAGTGTTTATAATGTGACCCGTAGGTGTGCAGTGATATTGACGAGTGCAAGATGCTTAACAATGGAGGCTGCACTGCTAACTCTCTGTGCCATAACTCTGTGGTAAGGATACTTTGGGGCGGGCAGGGGCATTACACATAATCCCAAAAGTGCTTGTGTGTTCATATTTGTGTATGACCTCTGGTAATAAAGATTACTGCAGAGAAGTTATCTTAAAATGGGTAATTGCAAACTGAAATAAATATAGATTTGTGCACTGAATCAATTGCAAGCATTATGGTAAATGATTTAATTATTCGGTCCCAAACCTGCCAAGTATCTATTAATGAAATTATGATCATTTTCAATGGAGTGAGCAGAAGTGATGCTAATCTTTTATTGGCTATTGGATTGTAGAGCAGTACAGAGAAAAGCAGCTGCTCTATATTAGGGACTGACATGTGGTTAAAGGCTCTCACAGCACTATTTGCTCCCCAGGGTTCGTACCACTGTGGAGCCTGCAAAGCCGGCTACACAGGCAACCAGGCTACGGGCTGCAAGCCTGAGAGGGGCTGTGGAAACAGCTTGCGGAACCCCTGTGATGCCAATGCCCAGTGTGTGGAGGAGAGGGATGGCAGCATTAGCTGCATGGTAAGCCTTACTCTGCCCAGGTTAGCGTGCTGAAGGAGGCCCAGGGGCCGGGTTCAAGTTTTTTTTGGTTTTGCCTGCTGTGCATCAGAAGTTAGATGAAAAAGACTCAAAATTTTATTCCAGAGATTTTAGAATTCTGGCTCATTTGCATTACTTGTTTGAAGCAGGGTTTCGCGGTTTTAGAGGTTAAATATTGTTTAAACTGTATAATTAGGCATAAATCAGTGATGCTTTGAATTCAGTTATCTTGCTTGTGGAATTAATTAGCAATCAATTAATTACTTGGCTATCAAAGGTGGATATTTAAACTAAGCAGTTGAGTACTTTGTAATGGTGAGCCTTTATAGTCAACTGGGTTCTGAACCTGAACTACCCACCTGTTTACCATTTACTACAGGTGTACAGTAATCCCTCACTTATCGCGGGAGATAGGTTCCAAGGCCGACCGCGATAACTGAATTTCCGCGAAGTAG
>JABFEB020000113.1:11096891-11111220 GCA_019775895.2 Stomatorhinus ivindoensis
TATAGTGTGACACGGTTCCATGATTCTTGATGAATGTGGGTTGTTGTTATTCAGCCTGGTTCTATGTGCCCCTTTTTAACATTGAGCACCCACCCCTTCAAACATCCCTGCACGGCCCTGGTACAAGTTGCCAGTCCATTGCAGAGCACATGGACTTACATACACTTTACTGCAGCAGCAAATTATTTCCCAGTTCTAAGCACTAATTAGCCTACTTGCATGTCTTTGGACAGCACTGGAAAACAAGAAAGCCCATAGGAGATCCAAGCAATATGGGGAGAACATGCAAGCTCCACACATACAGAGCAGAGGAGGGATTCAGGCTCCCAACAAAAGAAAGGTGAGGCAGCAGTGCTATCCCTGAGCAGAGTCATTTTTTGCACTCATTTGTTACATTTTCAACCAAAGGGAATCAGTTCGTTATGCAATTATTTATCTGGATATATTACATACCCAGAACCAGAATAAGTGGTTGAAGTATGAGCTGGTGGATGTGTCACTGCCTCCTCATGGGTACCATAGTGTGAGTTCTCCTGGGATTCAAACAGGCAGTTTTCAAGTTTAGGTTTTGTGTTCTTAACCACTATGGCCCAGTTGGTATTTGTCACTTAGGTTACACAGATGACCGATCTGGGAAAGACTGACACAGACATGGACTAAATACTCAGAACAGGCAGGAATGAATTGACAGCAGGTGGCCACGATCAGGAACAGACACGAGGTAATGTGGGGGGTTTGGCACAAACAAGGCACAGACAGGCGGATAATGACATAACCCCCCCCCCCCCCCCCCCAAGGTGCGCACTCTGGCCGCACCTCAGCGAAGGGGCGGACAAGGCAAGGGAAAACAAGACCTGGAAAACAAGAGCGAGAGACAGGTTAACGGGAAACTGGGAACACAACCAAGAGACAGAACTGGCACAGGGGTAACAGCCACAACAAGATCTGACATAGGACGGGGAATGCGGACAGGCAGACTAGGTACTGGGACAGAGGGGGAACCAGGACAGGCGGGACTAGGAACGGAGACCGAGGGGGAACACAGACAGGCGAGACGAAAGGGCCAGGAGTGAACACAGGAGCCGAAGGGGGACGAGGAACGGAGACAGGAGACCAGACAGGAAAGGACGGGAAACCTGGGGAAGCCTGAGGAGCCCAAGACGGGCAACGGGCGGCGGCCGGAGGGGCCGCGGCTGAACCAGAGGAGGGAGCAGGAGGGGACCAAGAGGAGGACAGGGAGACAGGACAAGGGACAAGAGTCATGGACGGAACTGGAGAGGGCTCCAGGAGAGGAAAGGAAGGAGCCGGATGGGAGACTGACAGAGGGAAGGAGGAAGGAGAGGTTGCTGCAGGCGACGGTGTGGGCCTATCCGGCAAGGGAATGACCAACCGACGTGCCGCCGGAGGAGCAACCGCAGGCAACGGCGAGCTGGCCCTGGGGATCCCGCAGGTGACCACCAGGACGCCGGAGGCGGGGCCGAGGCCGGGTGACAGGGCAACGCAGGGGGATCTGCCGGAGAGTGACGAGGTGGAGCCCCTGCCATGAAGAGCAGGGGACAGGGCGAGCGGGATCCAGACCCCCCATCTGTGCCCCCTCCCCTTGCGGGACACAGACAAGCGGATCAGGGGCCGACCTGGTCCGGATCGGGGCTCAGGTGGCATAAGGACAGGAGTTACTGGTCCTAGGGTCCCGGGGGCAGGAGTCTCCGGGGCTGGAGGCAGAGGGCAGGGAGCCTCCAAGGCGAGAGGCACGGGGCCGGGAGCCTCCGAGGCAAGAGGCCCGAGAACGGACACCTCCGAGGCTAGAGGCCTGGGAACAGAAGTCTCCAGGACTAGAGGCGCAGGGGCAGAAACCTCTGGGACTAGTGGCACAGGATTACCAGTCACTGGAGGGACCGCAGGATGAGAAACGGCTGCAGGCTGTGCAGCTGGTGGAGCGGCGGCTGCAGGCTGTGCCTCGGGCTTCGAGGCAGGAGCCGCTGCAGGAGCCTTGGGAGCCGATGTGGGAGCGGCTGCGGGAGCCGCTGCAGGAGCCGAGGGTGTCGAGGCGGGCACTGGAGGGGGCGTTGTTATAGGAATCTCTCCGGGGAACGGGGATTCCCCCTGATCATCATCGGGGAGCCATAGGGGACAGAACGAGGCGATCCCCAGGGAGATCGTCTGGGCCTCTTCCTGAATCCTTCCCTTCCGCCTCGTCTTCTTTCACCGGCCTGAGGTACTTGGCGGAGGAGATGCTGCTTCAGGGATTTCGGCTGGTGGATCTTCCTCCTCCTGCGGGCTGCGCAGTAGCGTTTGCTGGGCTCTTTTTCCGGCAACCCGCTGCAGCAGTGTCTGGAGGTTGGCATGTACCTCTTGGACGGGGTATGCCTCCCCAGGTGGGGGAGCCTGGCTCAAAAGGTCCCCACTCTGGCTCGCCAACTCCAGGGCCAGGGGGTCCCCCTGGACCTCCAGTTGCTTGAGTCAATAGACTACTTCCTGAAGCAAGCCAAGACGCTCAAAGTCGGCTTGCTTCGTGGAGTCTTTCGGGAGATCGGTCATTCTGTTACGTCGAGTCGGTGTCGGTGATGAAAATATTGCATGTTTATGCTGAATTTTGTTTTTGTTTTGTGTTTGTATTATTTGTTTATGTGTCTTTTCCCCTTGGACAGGGTTCTTTTGCCTTTTGTCAGGCCATCAATGTAAATAATTAATTGCCCTTAGTGACTTGCCTGGAAAAATAAAGGTTAAATAAAAAAATAAAATAGTTATGCAAATGTGGAGTAATGGGGGTCTGGATCTAATTTTAAAAAACAGAGGGTGCAAGGTAGGGGAACACCCCAGAGGGAGTGGTAGTCCATTGCAGGGTATATACCCTTTCTCACAAACTGCAAAGAAGCGCAAAGCAGGGGAGCAATTTGAACCAACAACCCTGAGTGACATGCCTACTCACTAAACCTTGTGACATGCGACAACATACCAAGAAAAATCAACTGAACCTGAACTGACAAAAGAGGTCTGATACATATTAATTATATTATTATTGTAATATGTTAGTAGATTTTATGCTACATTTATTCTACATTTAGACAAAGGTACTATACTATGCCTGTTGGTGGATAGCATAATGAATACATAATATAGTTAAGAATGGAACAAATCTGATTTTTGCTCTAGTAGGCGTGTTAAACATCAAAGACAATAATTCTTCTTCACAGTATTAATACTATTCAAAATTTTAATTAACTTTGGTGAGATTCCCTGTAAATTCGAGAATGATAAAATTAAACTGGACTAATGTAAAAGTTAAATCTAGATTTTACTTCCCATACATTATTAAAAGCTTACTTAGAGTAAAAGACTACGCATAAATATTTCTACAGATTCAAACCACGTTTTATCAAACATACAAAAACCATAATGGCGTGAATCCCAAATCATATACATATCATTGTGTGGAACTGATTACTCTCAAATCTATTTACATAAATGTAAATGAAAAACATGCTAGTTTTGAGGAGCAACATGCGAGATGGGTAGGACTATGGAGCGTGACGTAGTGTACCGATTGTACGCTGGGGGCGCCAGCGAGCAGCCCGCGCTGCTGCATTCTCCGGCCGTGTGCCGCGCGTATGAGATCATTATCGGGAATCGCTGCAGGACGGGTCAGCCAGGCAAACATTTTGAACTCTGTCTGAGACAGCAAAGGATGAAAATTGCGCCCGAGCTGCTTGCTTACCCCCCTATGGTTCATCCATAGGCGCCTTTTTGCATACAAGAAATTGCGTCAGGACTCAATTTGGATTTTGGATTTACGGAGAGTACATTTTTTTTCGTCAGGCTTCGCTGCAGATGAAATCCACTTCATTCCCTAATCATTCCTCGTCCAGGGTTTGAGAGGCAAACTATGTAGCCTTCTGACTGACAAGTGGGACGTATTTAAAGCCGCGGCATATTTTTTTTCCGGAAAAAAAATAATGAACAATTGATCTGCCTTCGTCCACGAATTTCGCCGAAAACACTGACGCCAGTGGTCTGTCATCCTTCGCGAACTAAATGTTTGTATTTTAAAACGAAGTCAGCCTTGAATAGACGCCATTTTCGCCCTTCTCTCCTGGAGGCTTGCTCCGGTTGACACACGCATCTTCGGGGTGGTGTAGTCGGGGTGTCATTTCGCTTGCTGACCATGTCCATGTAGACGGATGGCAGCTTTATAAGAACCACAACAACAGCATCGAGGAGCAGAGGCAGTCGGAGCGGTCGTCGCGCCGCACACCATGGGTTAGTATCGATAACGGGCATTTTTCACGCTTTGGGAGACTGTTCCAGAACATGCGGATCCGTGTAAGTGGAGATGAATGCTGGTTTCAGAGTATTTGGTTAGTAAGTAACCTGTTAGTTAAACCTGCCGAGGTGATGTCTACACGCGAACTTTTCCTTTAGCTCTAATAGTGAAGAATCGAGTGGAGCTGAGTCTTGTTTTTGGCATTTTAAAAAGGTAATTTATTTAAATGAGTGGAAACAACCGACGCGTGGACGAAGGTGGCTGTGTTGTAGCGGTCAGATTCAGCGCAAGTTTATTTTGCGACGAGCGGCATTGGATGACTTTCAGTGTCGTGACGTCTGTCACGTTTTGGTGATCGTATGCGTTTTAAAAGTTTAACGGGAGAAGTTTGCGGTTTATTCTCTGTTCCGTATGCACATCATTGTCACTCGGTGGCTGGATTTATTTACTTTAAGATGCCGACGGGGGCGGGGGATTCTCCACGGAGGGCATGAGCTTCGAATAAAAACGTAGTAGCGGACGTAGCTTACAATAAGGATTCCTCCTTATAAAATATGAATGCAGTTTTAGTGCCTGTAAAACACGTAGGTTGATAAAGTCGTTTTAATGACCCATTAAATACGGTATAAATCTTGTATCGGGTATTAATCGTATATTATTTGCTTGTTCCGACAGCCTGTAATCCTAAAATTGTACATAGTGTAGCAACTCTTTGGTATATTGTTGAGGGCGATCAAATGTCGGTTGTTATAAAGAGGCGCCTTCTGAACTGATAACATAACTTCTGAACTGATGGATTTAAATGTTAAGTATACTGTACTCAGGCGATAGTGAGAAACGGTATGAAATTTGAAAATGTTTGTGTATATGGCTGTTCTTAGTGCATTGTAGTCAGTCTGTTTTAGTCATGAACAGAAAATGTCCTAGCTTAAATCTTTATATCAAAACGTCGGCTAATTTTTAAAAATAGTTTTAAATTAGATTGCTTTCTGTGTACTCTGGGAGAGGGTTATCAAAAAGTTCCTGGAGGAGCATGCCTACGCACTTAGCATAGTTATTAAGGTTTGAAAGCATTGGTGCCATGTCTTTAAGAAGTACTGCATTTTATAGCTAAAATAAACATCGTTGCGTGTATGTTTTAATGCTAACTAACAGGTAATTTTGACAAGAGGAGGAAGGTTGAGTGAAACCCAGAGTGTCCCCCTGCAGGTGCATAGTACCCTGGCAGTTACTATAAGATGCCAGCCGTATAGTTTTGTGGTTTAAGCTTACGGGTATCTTGTAGCTTAAGCTTACTGGTATTTTAATTCCAATTGCATGTCGCATGGGAGGTCAGAATCCAATCTGGTAGGGCTGCAGCATCTCCTTGCTTTTGCTGCAGTATACAACTCGGTTATTTCATTAAAGTTATTTAGAGTTTTAGTTGTGAATCTCTTGGTATCTGAGAGGTAACTCAGAATCTGGAAGATTCTCTGGCTCCTGAGGAGCTGATGCTCACTATCCTGGTGTAAAATGAGAGGCCAAAAACCATATAGTATGGATCTTTGTGGGTAATACAGTCTCCTCGTATCTTAATTGTGTTATACCACTTATTTGAATGTGAAATTAATCAGACATTCCGGAGGTAAATGTGTAGCTAGAGGCTTAAAGCTGATTTCACAGGATCTCACCACCAATTTGCAATAGCTTGCACATACCTAAATGACAGATCCATCATATTGCTGGCAAGATGGTGTGAGGTTCAGAATTGCATTACTGTTTTTTAATTGAAATGTAAATTTTCACAATGCATTGTTCTTACTAGACTTCACACTTTGTTCTCTCAAGGATCATTTGAGGAGTTCAGTGGCACAATCAAAGATTTATATCTGCCACTAGGGATGGGTAACAATTATTCAATTGGCATAATTCAACATGCTTTTTCAGCGACTTTTGTCATTAATTTACTTACATAATGATATTTGTTCCAGGAGCTTATCGATAGTATAGGTATTGCCCAGTCTGGACCCGGTACCATTTCAGTACTGGTTCTCGATACCTAAACCCGTCTGCCGCTCTTTCAACACACTATTATTGTTACGCATCATCAGCACACTGTGGGCACACTCCAGCTAACTATATAAATACCCCCATGGGGGATAAACTCCCGCTGATGTTCATCCATAAACCCAGTTTCAGTAACTGCTTATGCGTTTTAGGACACAGTCACTGAGAGTCTGTCACTGAATAGAAGTACTTCAGCCATGGTACACCCCAGCTGTGGAGCCTGGGCAATAATATCCCCAAGACATGCTGGGAATATTTACATCTGCCAAAATTATATATACATATATAAAATTTGTTAAGCTTTCAAAAAACGTGAATAATCTATGAATACAGTACCAAATAGCTGTAATCAAAAATTGGAAGAAATTTGTTTAGGTTATCTAGTGTCAGTTGTCCATGAATACATCCTGTTTATGTCAGCTACTACCTGGAATCCTGCGTAAACTTTTGTTGTACTGCTAACAATACTAGCTGGGACTAATTCTGGGGCAGAATAACCAGGAGTTTAAAGTATTATTTTGACTTGTATTCTCTGCGTTGAATGTAATTTCTTTTTGATTTGTATGGAGCCTTGTAGTTGTTTTAGGTAGTGTTTGAGTGCAGCACTATCTAAAGGGCAGCCTTGTGGTCAGGTTCAAATACAAATGCTGTATTTTAAATTGGTTTTAATTGCTTAGTTACTCAATTGAATGTGACCTCCATTGTTGTCATGCTGGTTGCTGGGAGATAAAGAATTTGATACCAGGTCTTATCACTTACCACTTTTGGGTACACCATGGACATAAACAGTTCAGTTCATTCATGCTTACCTAGGCTTGTTTATCTTATCTTGTTTACTTGCACTCTCTGTATATGAGTGACATTGTATAAAAGAAGTGATCTAATGTTTTGAGTCTCCAGCTATAACTCTGCTTCCTTACCATGTAATATCCTCCGGAAATCTCCTTGAAACCTTGGTATTTCTTGTGATTATCGGATGTTTGTATTGGATTGTTAGCTTCAGATTCACATTTATTTATAGATAGATTATTGCACTCATGGCATGTCTTGGTTTCAAAAGTTGTAAGTTTCATAAGTCAATAAAGGTGATTTGTTCACTGAATTACAACAGACAGGTTGTTCAGAAAAAGGACGGAAAGAGTTTTAATGTAGTATAAGGAACATTGGCTTTATATTTGCACACACAAATAAGTGAAATGCTAATTAAGAGCATATGGCCTTTAATAATGGCAGGGACATGAGAAGAGGAGAGATCAGGTAGAAGCGCTGCTTTGGCCGCTGTTCACGTTTGAATATTGTGAAATTCTTTGTGTATGTATACACATACCTATTATAACTTTCGTTACTAATTCTGTGGTTCAGGATAAACCATACATTATAGTTTTAAATTTATGTCTTAAACTAGATACTCAACAAAGGCACGATGCAGCCAAAATCAAGATTTATTTCCTGTCTTTGTATCTTGCCTTTATTTATTTAAACATATAGTATTAAAGATCAGTTCAGCAAGTTCTGCCTTTTTTGGGGGTTTTTTCCTGACACCCGATTTCAACAGACCCATAATAATAATTTAGAAATGTTTCCCGTGTCTTCCATTAAAATTGCTACATGATCTGCAGTCCTCTAAATCTGTCTTTCAGGTAGGGAATTGTACCTTGTGCCAGTCAAACAGATTAGTGTCTTTGAAGTATGTATACTAAGCGTCTTCAGAGTCTGAATTTTGGGCCTGATATATATGCAAGATAAATAATTATGGGTTACGGAGTGGCATAGCTCTTAGAAATTTCACGTCACACCTCAGAGTTAAATCCAGCACCTCCTGTGTTTGTCATATTTCTGTGATCTCCTAGTGTTAGTGAGCATTTCCCTTGGTCATCTCCAACTTGGTCCCACAATCCAGAAGCCTGCTTTTCAGGAGTAGTGGCATTTTCAAAATTTGCCCTTTGGTTTGTATGATGACGGCTGCAGGAAGAAGGCAAACCATGGGCCATTTTTAAAATTATAATCTGCAAACCGCAGCTTTAAAATGAATGACTTCCTGAAATGTTGCCGGGGTGAAACTTGCCCAGAATTGATTCAGGATGTACACACTCAAAAGGAACATTATGTACTGTAATGTAGGCATGAGCCTGAATGATCAAACCCAGAGAGGGTGCATAATGTTGCTGAGGAAGTGTGGAATGTGATTCACAAGTTGAACCTTTTTCTAAACCTGTCTGCTAGTATCTATTGTCTCTGAAGATTGAATCATTTGTATCCTGTCATGCCCTCAGATCAGAAACCAAAATATTGAGCCATGGATATGTCAACGATTTAAAAAAACCCATTAAACTCATTTTTCATAACAAACAGTATAGTAAGAGGAAACCCCCATTTTGCTGTAGATAATAGTTGGCTTATTATTAAACCATGCCAACAAGAAGTAACATGCTCCTGGCTAGGATATGTAACTGTACTCAAAAACAAGTATAAAATATTTACACCAAAAAAAAAACAGATATGGGGGCATTTATATAAAAAATAGTGTGGCAATGGTAGCAGAATAATTTGCACATTAAAAAGTATTTTTAGTCATGCTGTGCAGTCATTGTACATAATCTTTTATGGAATCAGTTTACATTGAACTTTGCAACATTGCACACATTTGCATTGCCTTTAGGGCTAATTTAATGGTTGCTTGCATGGAGGTCAGTAGTGGAATGCTGATGTAATTTCCATTTAATTACTATGAGCAATATGAATTTCAATCCATAACAATTGGTCTGGCACATTGATTATCTTGCTAAAGCATTCATATAGCCCTGTAACCATTCAAAAACTGTATCTTACAAAGGCTTATAAGCTTTCTATATATTTTCACATAAAAGCAAATCATTGATTTAAATGATTTCACCTCTCATCTGTGGCTGTTAGGGATGTAAAGATGCATCATAATGAAATGGTTATTAAGGTGGCGATTCGATACATTGATTTGTGACATAATCAATATTTGTATTTTAAAAAGAAGATACTCTTATTCCCAGACTGCATGTTTTCTTGTTCATGTGCAGGTAGACACATGAAAAAGTAGCAGTGCTGGCCTGCAAATTTCTGAAATGTAGGATGGCAGGGGAAGGTTCATTAGCATTTATAATAGAGCTTCCATCTGATGGTCTTTGTTCAACAGTGATGATCTTTGCACTATGACACTATTAGGATACTTTTGTATATCAAAGTACTCTAATGGTTAAGACAGTCAAGGACATAAGAAATTTACAAACAAGAAGAAGCCATTCAGCCCATCAAGCTCGTTTGGGGAATACTCAACTAATAGCTTAAAGTTGTTAAAATCTTATTTAGCTCTAATTTAAAGGAAACCAAGGTTTTAGCTTGCACTACACTAACAGGAAGGGTATTCCGTATAATTACACATTGTGTAAAGCAGGGGTGCCCAACTCCAGTCCTGGAGGACCGGGGGTCCTGTGTAGCTTGGTTCTTTCCCCGTTCCACCATAAATGATTCAGCTCAAGAGCTGTGTGGTAATTAGCACAAAGAGTTGAATCAGGTGTGTTAAATGACAGGAGACCCAAAAATGTGCAGGGCTCTGGCCCCCCGGGACTGGAGTTGGGCACCCCTGGTGTAAAGAAATACTGTCTCATATCCAGTTTAAAATGTTCACAGGGTTGGTTCCTTTGCTGCTAGTTCACCTTGGTGTCATCTGCAAGTTTTACTAGTTTACTGTATATGTTGTTGTCAATATCATTAATGTAAATTAAGAATAACAGTGGTGCCCCGCGGTACCCCACTATGAAGGCAGGCCCACTGTGATATTGTGCCTTTAATAACTACCTGCTGCTTCTAGTTACCTACATGCTTTAATTTTACATTTATGTAATTTTTACCAGAACAGTTCACCAATATTAATAAAGTGTGGAGCAGCTTTGACATAAATAAGGAAGCTTCATCAAAGTGCGCAAATTCTTTCATCAATCACTTTTTACACAATTTATTTACTCTGAATTTGCATGGAATGTTAATGATTTGCACTTGTGACAGGGTTTCCATGCAAAGGAGGTTGTGACAGTCCAATATTAAACCGACTTCCCAGCAGATTCAAACTTTTTTGGTCTTGTAGAAAACAGATAACATGTTGTTATTAAGTTTACTGCACAGTGGCCCATTCTGCTATGCTGTACATTCTAACATGTCAAATACTGCTCACGTATGTACTTCCGCTCACACAAGGGTGTCAGTTGAACAGGCAGTCCTTCAATGCAGCCCAGAACACGTTCGCATTCACGCTGCTATAAGAAGATGGCCATATGCATCCCAGAGCACTTCCAAATGTGGTCTGAATGACTCAATCTCAATGCATTCCAATGCATTTTGAGTGCATTCACACCTGTAATTAGCGCTGTCTCATTGTGAGTGGATCACCCAGGTCGCATGTTAATACCAGGTGTGAACAGGGCCACAGATGAAACCAATCAGACAAATTAAGACCTTGTTCCTTATCTTTTATCATCAATCTGTAGGTTACTGAGGCCAATTCACTACACATGCAGAGCGTGTGGACAAAACATGAGGCTAAAGTGAAGTAGTCCTATAGCTTATGAAATCATTTTTTCATATGGATCTTTATTTTTAGTTATTTTTAACTTATGTTGAATAATGAAAATGATCAATTACGCACGTTTTCTCCTTATTGTAAATAAATCTTTATTGGCCTATTTTAAATGATGAAATCACTTATGTTGCACCCTTTGGCAATATAACTATTGCATGTGTGCACTTCATGATGTCACGATATACATCGTGTAGCCCTAATATAGCACAGAAAAAAAATCACATTTAAGTGTGGATTTCCTCTTTAAAGTGTTATGTCATCTGCAAAATAGTTTTTTTCAGACCTGTCAAATTAAAGGCTGCTGATCAAGTAATTTAGCCTGAAAATAAGTTGATTTAAACAGGCAGCCGATCAATCAGATTATATCTAATCAAAACATTAGAATATATTAATCGAATTGTGACAGAAATGAAAGATTTTCAATGCATCAAATATTATTCCCTTAATAATTGTAATTGAATCAAATTGCCTTGGGGCCAATGAATTACAACCCTAATGCCTGTAAATATGAACATAGTGGACTAAGAAGGAGATAATTTAGCAAGTTCTTTGGAGCGCAAATACTGTGTCAGCCCAGCTCTTATAAGGCAGTATCACAGTTATTGTCTCATTTGTCTTCAACGTAACTATTATCCCAGTTTTACACCTGTGACATTCTCTGACAATATAGCAACATTCTAAACCTATCCCAAATTTACCTGACAATAGGGGTGCAATGATTATTCGACATTGTCGACAAAAATCGACAATAAAAATAGTCGGCGAAATTTTTTTATTGTCGATAATTGTCACCAGACGTGTTTTTAAACACAGTGAGACATTTTCCTTCCTTTCTACCTTTGCAATACTACCACTATCCAATAGACTGCACCAATACACCACACTGGTGAGACTTGCTCTTGCACAAAAGTATTTAGCGACAGGTAGAAGAATGGAGGCCATGAATCGGGCATCGTCGCATATCAAACGCTTTAAAATCTGGGACACATGGATTAAAGTTTTCTGTCGCTATGACAGATTTCCGTCAACTGAGTGCACTAAAGGTTAATGATGAGATTTATGTAGAAAATGGGGGGGGGGGGGGCTGGAAAGGCTGTATTTCTTTTGTTTAATTACAATTAATTATTCTTCCTAAAAATAAACATTATGGTTTCGGCAGTTTGCTTAAACATCGACGGCTGCGGAGTAGCCTACAGGCTGCAAGCTATTTCCCGACACGTGTTTAAGATGCCAAACTTCATAGTAAGGAGAAAATACTGTAATTCCCCAGCATTTAGTGGCACATCACTCTCAAAGGCTTTTAATCCTCCAAAACAAAGACGAGATCTGCAAAAGGGTGAATGGCACGGGCTTCTTGTTGCTTAGCGTATCCAATAATAATAATAATAACAACAATAATAATAATAATAATAATGTTCTACTGGGGGACTTCAATGCTCATGTGGGCAATGACAGTGAGACCTGGAGGGGCGTGATTGGGACGAACGACCCCTCCGATCTGAACCTGAGCGGTGTTTTGTTATTGGACTTCTGTGTTCGTCATGGATTGTCCATAATGAACACCATGTTCAAGCATAAGGGTCTCCATATGTGCACTTGGCATCAGGACACCCTAGGCCGTAGTTGGATGATCGACTTTGTGGTCATGTCATCGGACTTGTAGCCGAATCTATTGGACACTCGGGTGAGGAGAGGGGCGGAGCTGTCAACCAATCACCACCTGGTGGTGGGTTGGCTCCACTGGTGTGCGAGGAAGCCGGTCAGACCCAAGCGTATAGTGAGGGTTTGCTGGGAACATCTGGCAGAATCCCCTGTCAGAACAAGCTTCAACTCCTACCTCTGGCAGAACTTCGCCTTGTCCCGTGAGAAACGGGGGACATTGAGTCCGAATGGGCCATGTTTCGCGCCTCCATTGTGGAGGCGGCTGACTGGAGCTGTGGCAGTAAGGTGGTCAGTACCTGTCGTGGCGGTAATCCCCATACCCGCTGGTGGACACCAGTGGTGAGGGATGCCGTCAAGCTGAAGAAGGAGTCCTATCGGGCCTTTTTGGCTTGTGGGACTCCGGAGGCAGCTGATGAGTACCGGCGGGCCAAGTGGAACGTGCCTTTGGTGGTCGCTGAGGCAAAAACTCGGGTATGGGAGGAGTTTGGCAAGGCTATGGAGCCTGAAATCTGGAACAACTTCCGGACGGCTTCGAGGAAATTCTGTTTCACCATCCGGTGGCTCAGGACAGGAAAGCGGTGTAGCATCAACACTGTTTATGGTGGGGATGGGGCACTGCTGACCTTAGCTCGGGATGTTGTGGGTTGGTGGCAGGAATGCTTCGAAGACCTCCTTAATCCCACCAACACGCCTTCCAATGAGGAAGCAGACTTGGGGCTGGACCTACCTATCTCTGGGGCGGAGGTCGCTGAGGTAGTTAAAAAGCTCCTCAGTGGCCGGGCCCCGGGGTTGATGAGATCCGCCTGGAGTTCCTCAAGGCTCTGGATGCTTCAGGGCTGTCCTGGTTGACACGCATCTGCAGCATCGTGTGGACATCTGGATTGGCAGACCGGGGTGGTGGTCCCCCTCTTCAAAAGGGGGGACCGGAGGATGTGTTCCAACTATAGGGGGATCACACTCCTCAGCCTTCCTGGTAAGGTCAATTCGGGAGTGCTTGAGAGGAGGGTCCGTCGGATTGTCGAACCTAGGATTCAGGAGGAGCAGTGTGGTTTTCGCCCTGTCCGTGGAACAGTGGACCAGGTCTATACTCTAAGCAGAGTCTTGGAGGGTGCGTGGGAGTTTTCCCAACCAGTCTACATGTGCTTTGTGGACTTGGAGAAGGCATTCGACCGCGTCCCTTGGGGAGTGCTGTGGGGAGTGCTCCGGGAGTATGAGGTGCCAAGCTTCCTTGTAAGGGCTGTTCGGTCCCTGTACGACTGGTGTCAGAGCTTGGTGCGCATTGCCGGCAGTAAGTCGGACTCGTTTCCAGTGAGGGTTGGACTCCGCCAGGGCTGCCTTTTGTCACCGATTCTGTTCGTAACTTTTATGGACAGAATTTCTAGGCGCAGCCAGGGCATTGAGGTTGTCCGGTTTGGTGACCTCAGGATTCGGTCTCTGCTTTTTGCAGATTATGTGGTTCTGTTGGCTTCATCAGACTGTGACCTTCGGCTCTCACTGGCGCAGTTCGCAGCCGAGTGTGAAGGGGCTGGGATGAAAAGCAGCACCTCCAAATCCAAGACCATGGTCCTCAGCCAGAAAAGGGTGGAGTGCTCTCTCTGGGTCGAGTTTAAGTATCTCGGAGTCTTGTTCACGAGTGAGGGAAGGATGGAGTGGGAGATCGACAGGCGGATCATGACAGGTCTGTCATGGTGAAGAAGGAGCTGAGCCAAAAGGCAAAGCTCTCGATTTACCAGTCGATCTACGTTCCTACCCTC
>JABFEB020000113.1:11112160-11132218 GCA_019775895.2 Stomatorhinus ivindoensis
GGATTCCCCCAGAGGAACTGGACGAAGTGGCCGGGGAGAGGGAAGTCTGGGTTTCCCTGCTTAGACTGCTGCCCCCGCGACCCAATCTCTGATAAAGCGGTAGATAATGGATGGATGGATGGATGGATGGATGGATGGATAATAATAATAATAGGGCATAATAATAGGCTAGTAGTAGTATATTTTAGATTTTCAAAAAAGATCGGAATAAAATGTAATTATTCTTGGAAGTCCGTGGTGTGTCATGAGTGTCTCATTTGCTAATAGTAGCTAAAAAAGGTTGGAAAACAGTGGAGAAAACCCATTGCTTAAATAGATAAAGAAGCTGAAGCTCAAGATTCAGGACATTGGCTCCGATGTGCCGCGAGAGCTTATGCTCTGTTAAAAATAAATAACAGCAGTTCTGAAGTCTGTTTTCTTGCTGTTAACCTAGGAATGGCAATGGGAACTGCTCCAAGTTTCCCGTATTTTGGGTCGGGATCTTGGGATTTTTCAGCCTACTTTAAAATATTTTTATTTGTAAACATAGGCTATATAATATATCTGATATGACAAGAAATCACCTATATACATCAAATGAAGTACAAATTAGCAAATGCATGATAATTTTTTGTCATATCAACACAAATGCACATAAAATACGTACGAATTTGCATTGTGATAGCAATGGATTGCCGCACATAACACTTTTAAAGGTGAATGCGTACTTGCGTACCAGTTATATGCATCTCTGATAACAAAGATTGTATCAGAAATTCAGCTCGGTATCGGCGCCGATCAAGACCTATTTGACGGGTCGGGTATCAGCTATGTGTGACTAATCCATGTCCTATACTTACTTACTTAGTTTTTGGCAATCTATAAAAAGAGCTCCTTTTTCTTGTTAAATCTGTTCGCACAATCAATTGCACGATAGCTTTTTCCCATTTTACACGTATTTTTTTTTTGCTGTATTCAAGTCGAACAATAATTTTATGTTAAAGGTAAAAGCTGGTAGCTAAATAGGAGCCGTTTTATAATTATGCAGTTTATAATCCGATTAGTCGACTAATCGTTTTAATTATCAATGACTAGTCGACTATCAAAATTGTCATTGGTTGCGGCCCTACCCAACAATAACAACGCATCCACACCCTGTGAAAATTTGCTTGCAATCATGCCAGTTGTAACCACTGTCTACTTGACGTGCACTTGATGCCATAGACTTCAAGTCGGCGAGCTAGGATATTGGGGCAATGGCGGTGCGTACTGCTGTGTTTGCTGGTCCCTGACTGGATGCAGAGTTGGTGTGTTGACTGTAAATAGTGTACCTCTCTGCAGGACCCAGGAAACACCACTGAATTGGCAAAGCTGAATGCATGCAGAGAAAGGAACCACTCAGAGATGATTGGAGAGGTGGTGGGGCACCAAAACAGAGGAAGCATATGAGATTATGTGCTGTCAGCAAAGTACTCCACAGGAAAGGTCTAACTACCAATAGTGTGGTATTCACAAAATTGACAGGTACTCCAAATAGCCTCTCGTCCTCCAGCTAGAGGGTTTGTTTATGCGGCGGGTTTTGAATGCGGAGTGTTTTCCCAAGCTTGCTTGCTTGCTTGCTTTATTTATTTATTTATTTATTTAATTTTCTGATGTGCCAGTTTTTTTTTTATAAAAAAATTACGTAGCTCAGAAGGGTAATGTCAGACACCGTTCTAAATGCTCTTGCCATGCTGTTTCCAATTAGAAATATAGATGCTTATCTTCATTTAATAACAATTTGTTTCTCATATAAACAAATCATTTGTGTGGGTCTTTGGGTTACTTTGTTGGCAAGTTCAACACGTTTTATGTTACACATTTAAAATGTTTTCCAACATCAGCCACATTTTGACCTCATTGTAGATCGATGTGTTTTGTATAAAAAAATATAACTATCTGTTTATAGATTGTTTTGAAAGTTTGTCACCTGGGGGTTATTCCATGAAAGTGGCTAAAGAAAGCCGAAAAAGTCAGACTCAAACTAGCGCCATCTCTAAACTTAGCTTCATGTCATTCCACTAATGCAGTACAGCTTTAACTAATCAAGGCTCATACAAGACAGACTTGCGTAGTCTCACCTAGTGCACACACTTGAGATATTTAAGAAGCCCAAATGAATGGATGAACTATAGATCGATCAAATAAGTCAGAAAACATGTAAAACGAGAGTGGTGTTTTATGGAGCTGTATGAAAACTACAAAGATATAATTGCTAAAAAGGCAATACTGTGGCCATAAAAAAGCCAGGGAGTTGGCTTGGCAAAGAACTGAAGACAGACTAAATGCGTACGTTATGTAAATGATACAACTGCCTAGTACAGTGTCATGGTGGCACAATGGTTTATTTGTTGCCTTACATTGTAAAAGTTCCTGGTTTGGGGAACCTTCTGGGTTAAGTTCATGTGTCATTCTTACTGTATAATGTTATTCTGTATTATTTGATCTCTGTAAAATACTTTCAATCGCATCCGTGTGAAATGTTCTGCACAAATAAATAAGTCACTTTCCCATAATCCTGCTTTGTGGAACACCCCACTGTTTTGCTAAAACGCTATGGGGAATTTAGAGACCCCAGTTATTCTAGTTGCATGTCTCTGGGAGTCAGCCTGAGAGACACAGAGAGACTGCCCACACATAATGGAGATAGGATGTGAACCCCCACCCCTGGAAGTGTGAGGCACCATGGCATCCCAAAACATCATTTCATTAATTGAAATGTTTGTAGCTGCATGTATTTATCTGTCACCAAAAATCATTTCAGTTGTAAAATTTCATGGGCCATAATAATAACGTGCTGTGCACTTTTTTTGTAAATTGTTGATGGAGTGGTTTTATTGTTGAATTTACTCAATGGAAGTACAAGATTTTTTTGTTAAATTAAGCAGTATCTGCTTGGAAACCTAAGAGGAAACAGGGAACAAAAAGTGGTTTTTAATATAATATAATAATATTAAAATAATATGAGGTACATGAGCCATTATCTGTAAACACAAGCATAATTAAGTTATGTTTTAATACTTTAAACAATAAAAATGACACTTTTATACGTACTGAGCAGTGTTGATTCATGTTCATTGTAGTATGAATTAAAATTATTTGTTACGCAGTTAAACTGCCATTTTAAATGTAATAGTACATTGTGTTAAATGATGTAATTGTTTTTCTGATTCCTTATATTACAATTTGGTGCCATTAGTTCCATTCATTGGCTGAAGAAACTCGACTATTTCATTGACATGAGTGCTTCCAGTTTGTATTCTTTTACTGATGATCTGAAAGGTAGGCACCTAGCAGGTCTGGCCTCCATAATTACATAGCAACCAAGTATTGCAGAGTAACCTTTTTGATTTCTTTTTCTTTTCTTTTAAGTCAAAGTAGGGGATTTGGGAACCACAATTTCAGATGCTTTGCTGCTTCTTTTGTGGTATGTGCTCTTTTTTTTCCAAGGAGGGCATTGGTCAGGTCAGGCCAAAGTAATTCTTTTGGCTAGCATGATTCAGCAGGATGCTGATCTGAAACGATCGTAAAATGGAGCTGCTGATGTTTGTTACAAAATTTTTAAACTGTAATGCAAATAAATGATCAAAAATCTGTTCTCAAGGCTTTTTATCTTAATTAAAAATTCAATAAATATCTGGCTTTGGAAAAATGGTTATAATGTAGTTTCTAGTCCTTGAAAGATTCAGATGATCCAAAATGGTCAAACCTGATTTATTTTAGACTCTAACTCCCTATCAGATGGGCATAACCAAATGATGAATTTTATGATAGAAATTATTTTCTTATGTACGTAATACAATGGATGTCTAATTCGTGTGCTTCCTACAGACCACAGTGACAAATGAAGTCAATAAAAATAAACACTCTATCTGATGATTAATAACTGGTAAATAAGTAAATAACAGAAAGGGTGCAGTAAACAAACTCTATGCATTTAAATGTGCAGGAGGTTGAACCTGCAGAACTGTGCTAGAGCGTCTACTGTAGCTGGTTTCAATGTGCAATTAGTTTTAGTTTTTCCTGTGGGTAAAAACTGTCCCTGAATTCTGTGCTGGTGTTGGCATACCTTTTTAAATTTGAGTTTATTGGTAATATGGTAAGGGTGCCACTACAATACCTTCAGTGTTGTCAAACTATTCAGAAACTGGATTTTTGACTTGCTTTAACTAACCAAGTATATCTGAGCTCCACCTTTAACCAGAACTCCATAGAACAACCAAAAAGAAAAAAAATTGGCTCAACACATGTTCAGTCTCAGATTTGCTGTACTCATTTCTAAACCCAGACAGCTGCAGATAGTTTGGCTGCAGATTCCTAAGAGTAACATGCTCATTACATGTGCTTTTGTTCTAATGTATGATTTAAATGTTTTTATGAGCTTGGGGAGGATTCACTGTAGTGTGTAAGGAATCATAGGGAATGTGCTGTAATGTTTATGGCCATAGAAACTTTAATATATTAATTTCAAAGTAAAAAATTAATGTGTGTAAAATAATCGGTGTAATTTTTTGGGGTAGGGAACCAATGAATTGGTTTTCCATTATTTCTTATGGGGAAAATTCGATCAGAACTCAAACTTTTTAGGATTTGATCCGGAGTTGTGAACGGATTAAGTTCGAGTTCTGAGGTACCACTGTATAGCGTAATGTGTATAAAGAGAACCATTTAATGTCTTATACATTTTGATTTATGTGTAGTGTGTTATTGTGAAGACCTAATTTATTTATTTACAGGTACTGGGATGTTAAGGTTCAGTTCACTTGTGGCATTTTATATATAGCTTTATATATAACCCTTCATTGCCTTTGTATATATACCTTTGTAGCTTCCTGTTCTTCCTGTGACCCTAACAGAGAATGAAATTCTTTCAGTTTATAACCTGACCTATAGATTGATGAACAGTATGACCATCTCTGTGTGAAGCGAATGATGTTGACAATCTAGTAAAAATGGTGCATGTCTAACTGTGAGATATATTAGACAGTAAGCTAACATTAGGCACTTTTAATTGACATGTTGAATCCAGAAGAAATGGACAGGGATGATGATGATCGTTGGAGTAATCTGTCATGACACACAGGCCATCGAGCACTGCTGCATATGAGTATCTATAGCCACAGACCAGTCAGTATCCATGCTGAGCCCTGTTCACCGTCACAAGCACCTACAGTATGGAACATCGGAACTGGACCTTGGAGCAATGGAAGAAGGTAGCCTGGTCTGAGGAATCCCATTTTCTGCTCCATCATGTGGGTTACGTGCTGAACCGACCCACAGTCCAACCCACAGCGATGTAGCCCCATACGGAGCAGGACTCCATGCACTGCGTGGTACATGACACATTACTCCATCATCAAAATTATTTGTCATTTGTCCCACTGTATCCCATATGTTGGTTTGTACCACACAGGAGAGATTTCATTCACATCTTTAATCGATGAGGCTTGGCCACCCAACACCCTCTCAGTGGTTTGTGGTTTTTCATTCCTCTGACCGTTCTCCATAGGTACTCATCACGGCTGACCATGATCACCCCACAAGCCTTGCCATTTTCAAGATGCTGTGACCCAGTAGTCTGACCATAATGATTTGGCCCATGTCAAATTCACTCAGATCTTTATCCATGACCATTTCTTCTGTATTCAACATGTCAACTATGAGTACCGAATGTACCCCAGATCTTGACATGCACAGTTTTTATGAAAAAGTCAACCTTATTTGCTTCTCATGGGGGTGGTCATAATTTATTTGTTCTTTGGTGGATATTGTATATATTAGGGAAGACTGGAATGGAGCAGGGCCAGTCATGGAAATTTTGTATGTTGTCAGTCATGGTGTAAAGATGTCAAACTATTTTAGGGAACGGACTCTTCCTTAAAATGTTTATATATATCCTCCTGACTACCAGGAAAAAAAAAATTCAAATTACTTTTATTTTTCCTTTTTCCAATTGTTTGAAAGGCAATAAGCCCACCCCTATAAATCTGGTATCATTTTAAAGTCCTGAATGTCCTCTTTAAAGCACAACAGGAGTTAATTAGGTAGCATGCAGGATATGGGAGATATTCAAGTTTACATATGTCCTCTAGAGAGGACAAATTTGAACTGCTGGTAGTCAGGAGGGTAGGTATTGCAAAGTCCAATAACCTTAATCATGAATGTATTATTGCTTTTTCTGGACCTTGCCTTAGCCTGTAAAGTGGAAACAAGCCTTTTGTTTGTTTGTTTTTATTTACACAAATTTCTGCTTCAGTTTATTTTTCATGCAGCATAGATAACTGGTGATACCATAATCAGTAAGTACATTTCCAGGAAAAAAGCAAGAAGACAGCTTAACTTTGGTAGTGCATTTGGAAAGGGGGAAGTGCGCAAGCATGACTGGGGAAAGTTGACTAAAATGGTTAAAGGCAGTCTAAGAAAATTATATACTGAGCTCTCTACTGCAGCTGTCTATTATATGTTGGAATGCCAGGGTTTTCAGGGAAACCACATAATTCATCTATGGGCAGTATCATCTTAGAATCATGATGGAGAACCAGGGAGGTGCCTTTACCACAGTGGATGTTGCACTGTCATTACTGCTGCGTTTTTGGATACTCCGCTTAGGCCCAGTTATTCTGCTTTTTTTCTATATACAGAGTCATATGTTGTACAGGGCCTGACTGATCTGTACAAAATAAGAGTTACTGACATTTGATCACATGCATCTAGCACAGGGCTCTCCAACTCTGGTCCTGGAGAGCTACTATCTAGTAGGTTTTCTGTCCCACTTGGCTTCTGATGAGCCACACCTGTTCCTGGTATTTACCTGAGAGCAGGTGTGGCTCATCAGAAGCCGGGTAGGATAGAAAACCTACTAGATAGTAGCTCTCCAGGACCAGAGTTGGAGAGCCCTGAGCTAGATGCATGTGATCAAATGTCAGTAACTCTCATTTTGTACAGATCAGTCGCTAACTTTTTCGGGAAAGTCTGACTTTCTTTAGCTACTTTCATGGAATACCCCCCAGAATTTCTTGCTTAGCTGGATATCTTGTTAGATTTAAGGTAGTCTGGACTAAATGAACTTCATCTTTGTTCAGTTACATATAGCTCAGCCTACCTTAAATCCAACAAGTTTTCCTGCTAAGCAACATATCCTGCTTTATGGACTACCCCCAGGTTGTTCTGAAGTGCTCCGTGAATTCAAGCATGATATTTTTATGGATTGCCACCAATGAAATGTCAGTTTGTAAAATTTCTTCCCTGCTAGATGTTCCACAGTCAACTAAGTAGTATTATTCTGATCCAGTATGACTATGCCCCTGTGCACAAAGCAAGGTTGGGTGAGGTTGGTATGGAAGAATCTAACTGGCCCTTACAGAGCGCTGACCTCAATCCTATCGAACAGCTTTCAGATGAACTGGAATAGAGAAATGCTCTTCTGGATGAATGGGCAAAATTTCCACAGAAAGCTTTAGCAGAATAGTGGTAGCTGTCATGGCTGCAAAGAGGGAACTAAGTCCATATTGATGTCTATGGATTTAGAATGGGATGCCATTAAAGTTCCTGTAGGTGTAATGGTCAGGTGTCCCAGTACGATTGTCCATATAGTGTATGTAACAGCGATAGGGTATAGTAATGGGAAGAAATAAGTAACAATGTTAACAACATAAGCAGATAGCAGCAGTGGGGATTTTGTGATAATACAATATGAATAAAATAAAGGTAATGGCAACGGTTTAGCATGAGGTAATAGTGGCAGAGGAAATGTTGGTATAATTGCCTGTTTAATACTCTTACTGCAATCGGGGAAAAAACTGAATCTGGAAGTACATGTGCGGTTGGACTTTTGGTATTTGCCAGAGGAGAAGAGGGTGAAACGTGACAGTACTGGGTGGCTGGAGTCTCTAAAGATGCTGCTTGCTTTTCTGAGGCAGTGCCTGAAGAAGATGTCCTGAACTGCTGGAAGCTGTGTGCCCGTGATTCTCTGTGCTGTCTTAACCACCTCTGCACCATGTTTCAGCCCTGTGCTGAGCGGTTGCCATAACAGGGCAGGATATGATGCATCCTGTGAGGATGGACTCCACAACACCCTGTAGAAGCTGGTTAGGACTGGGCAACACACCCCAGCTTTCTACAGTCTCCTGAGGAAGTAGAGGTGTTGATGAGCCTTCATGGCCATAGCTGAGGTGTGGTGTGACCATTTAAGGTCATTGGGGAGGGTCCAAGTCCAACAAATTTATATAGTTATGATCCGTATTTTTTTTTTATTTGGAGAGAACTCCGTTTCAGTAGTTTTTAGATGTGGTGAAAAAGGAATGACAAATAGGATGTCCAGTTTTTACACATTTCATCAATTATTTTAAACGGGAAGAAAACCTATCACTTGGTTTACAACACAAGTCTCTAGTGATGGGCGATACCATCTTCTTTTCAGTCCGATTTCAATTAGATAAAAGGTTGGTATCGCCAATACCGATACTCAGTGCTGGCTCAACCTTGACAATAAATAGTTCTTGGGGGGGGGGACACATACCTCCCCATCCCTCCAGGTTCCCACACCCCTGGGTGGTCAATTTAAACATTATTAATATTCACTAATCCCTAAAGCTAAAGACATAAATATCAACTTAATGGAGATGATTGCCTCAGATCTCCAGCCATAATGGAGGACAAGGGATTTAATCTGCTCATTCACCACTTGGACGAGGTCTCAAAGTACTAGCCTGCAACATGTTTATAATGCAGTGTTAAATCTGACTTGCAGATCGATCTTGCGCTTTCCACAGAATAACAAACAATGTAAAGCCCTTCTGCTAATATGTGCCAGCTTGGCAAGCTCTTGCCCCCACCCCCCACCCCCCCAAACCTTCAGGTAGCCCTTCTTTTAGGTATTTTATTTTTTTCTGAACCCTTCAGTAATCCGCCTTTTGACATTTTACACTCACTTGTTCTCTCTATTTATTAATAACAATGCAAATGAATGTTCTGCGATCCTACTGTTTTGTATCCCATTCATAGTGCATAATTAAGTTTCCATGGTAATACTTGTGACTTTTTTGTGAAGTTATAAAAGATTTGAATTTAGGTTATTAAAACTAATCGAATCGTGATGGAAGTTTAATATTTCTGATCCATCAAATTCTGCCCTCAATCTTAATTGAATCTAATTGCCTTGCAGCCAACAATTTACACCCCTACTTGACATAGCATGCCATCTGCAGACAAATTGTATAAGCTCGTGACTTTACTTTTAGAAGAAATCACACCTCACTCACAAATAGACCTTCATTAATGTATTAAATGGTTTAACCTCAAAACGATTTACTGCATTGGGATGCTGGCATCCAAAATATTACATGCATATATTATTTTAAAATGTGTGAAATTATATTATAGTGCTATAGTACTATTTTTAGATAATGCAGACTCAGAATCTAAATAAAAAATAACTCCACACCCCAATGAAATGTCTTTCACATTTGTCTTGTGAAAAAAGTCTATCGCATGGTTCCACATAACACTATGAATTTATAGGATGGATGCAAAGCCAGAAATACATGTATTACCAGTCATTATGAAATTAACATCAATACCAGGGATTGTCTCTCAGATGTTTTAAAAAGTTTCTAGCTCTTTATCTGTGTGTATGTGCATCATATGTCTTTTTCTGTATGAACTAAATATGTATATGTCTGCATGCTGTGCAAGAATATCAGATTGAGAAAAGAAATAAAGGTGAGTTTATAATACATATATTAGATATTTCACAGCTGTGAGGTATGCCTAAATTGACTTGTTTAGTGCTCACTGCACTTGGAGAGGTTGTTTAAAGAAGACTATGTGATAGGCGTAAATTGTATTTTTTAATGTTGATTTAACAAAGTTATGTTACTAAATATTTTATTATGCTTGTAATTTAAGGTGGAAGATTAGGGTTAGAATGAACAAATCTGTCCCCAAGAAGTAAAATGCATTTGAGAGGGAGCATTGATAAAGTGAATCAGAAGTTACAGTCAGTCAATACCTCCTCAAATATATGCTTTTTTTCTATTCCCAGTTGTTCTCTGGCAGATGTGCATATGTCATTGGATTTCTGGGGCAATGGCAAGGTGGGACATTTGAGTCTGTACTGACAGCTGACAACTGAGCCATTCATTCGAGGTGCAGTCCCTCTATCTGAATCGGAATCCAGGGACATCAATGGAGCAAAGAGAGCTCACAAGCTCTGCCCGGCTAAAGGCGGGGGGGGCTGACATGCACCCAAGCCGAAGCGAGGCCATTCTGGCTGACCTCACCAAGGACTTGGGAGGTCCCCTGCACACCATCGACAGTGGGCTATCCCTGGCTGGGAAGAACGTTCAACTTAAGGAGGGGGTTGAGTTCAGAGGGTCGAAGCTGGACAGTGGAAAGTGGTCACAGGATGGGCTTGAGGAGCAAGAGTTTTCTATTAAGGAGGCCAACTTCTCAGATGGCAGCCTCAAGCTGAAGATACAGACCACCAAGCGGGCCAAAAAGCCTCCAAAAAGCCTTGAGAACTTCATATGTCCCCCTGAGATACGCATAACCATCAAACAATCCGGGGAACATAAGATGACCAAGCAGTGCAAGAGCGGCAAGGTTGCAAAGGAAGAGGGAAAAATTCACAAGAAGATGGTAAGATCTCATAATTATGTCTAGTGTGACCAAAGCATTGCAAAAGAAGAAATAAGCCTGGCTAACTGATCAGCATGTTTAACAGGGATGAAATTCTCAAATTCTGAAAAGCATTTCTGATATTCTTCTCCATATTGTGTGAAAGCAGTTTATTTGCCAGTCTTCGTTTACAGTTTGGAAATTGGGATTTACAGAGCAACAAGGATTCAGTGTTAGGCATTATCTTGGGAGCATTACACCAAGATGTAGTTTAGAAAACATTCTGTGCTACTACATATTAACTGCATAGATTTTTAAATTATTTTTATGAAAAATTCTTCTGGCACAGGGTTATTCTGCATAGGGTTATAGTGCTGACCTTATTTTAATTTTTATGAGCAAAAGGAAAATGTGAGCATTAACAACTCTCTTCAACACCAGTAGTCATTGATTAGCTTTGTGCTTCACAACATCAGAGGTGCTATGTTTAACATTTGGCCGTTATGGAAATTTATTTAATTTAGTCAAATTTTTATCTAATCAGATGCCTGACTTAAAATGTGTGGATGTTTGTGTTAACTTTAATGCACTTGCTTGGTAAATTACACAGCTTGTTAATAGCCTCTATCTTCCTAAGATGCCTCATCGTATACACCTATGCTGTTAAAATGTAGCATTTATTTTAGCTCATGTGAGTTTCACTTATGGGATATTTGCATATTTGATGATGTAGTGCCGACAGGCTCTGTCAGCCCCACACGTGAAGATGATTCAGTGGGAAAGCACTGGGTTCCACAAACAATGCGTGGAACCCAGGCTTTTGTATTGTGATGGTTTCTGAGTCTGGTACCAAGCAGATGGGAAGTGTCTATGTTTCATTGTGTCTGGGTCTTTCTCTTTTTTTTTATTTTGGCTGAACTAATTGGCCAGATGGTGGCAAAGTGGAGAGGCTGACAGGGAAGACTGGGCATACGGGAAGCCTGTTTAAAATGAGAGCCCACTGTGGGGAAGGGAGTGTCACAGGCATAAGTGCACAGGAGGAGTGCAGCGTGTGAAGCCAAAGAAAGAATTTGGGGAATGAACTTGACCTCACAGTGTTTACTCCTGTGACAACTGTTAGCTATTTACCTGAGCACAAGCCGTTTGCACAAGCAAAATGTCATTGTTCTACTATTAAAACAATTTACCAAAAATTAATAAACTGCTGAATAAATATGGGTCCATTCAAAATGCAGCTTTGGAAGTGCTGTCTTGCTAGTTTCTTCTTGCAAGCCAAAACTGCCAATTTCTAAGATCACCATTATAACATGTTTGGAGAATGATGTGAAAATGAACCAGATTTTGAATAGTGGTAGAATGCAGAATTCCCATTCAACAGTCAAATTATTGTTTTCTTTATTGTTAATTATCCAGATAAATATAATGATTATTCAGACTAACTAATTAAATTTAGTCACATATTCTAATAAATTTAATGTAATTGTATTCATAATCTTAAAATTGGCATTCCTTGCCATTTCAAAGACTACATTACTACATTGCTGTAATTAATTTTCAAACTATTGGATCATCTTGTTTGGCAGGACAGTCAGTTCAAGACAGTCCTTGAAATATGCAGTGGTGTGTAGTTCGGTAAAGTTGGTTTATATGTCTTGGTAGGTTTGAATTAGGGCTGGGTGACGTAAGTAAGAACAAAAAGACAGTTTCCAAGTCAGAGCCAAGTGTTCCTAATGTCACACAGGGACTTTTATTAAGACCGCTGTATATGTGCATGAAAAAAAATGGCTCAAAAATAAATTACCGCCATATATAGTTTTATCAACCCGCTCCTCTTCGTTAGCTTGCCTCATGTCTGTGTCTGTCTCCATGCTGTCCTTGCATGCAGGACATATGAGTGAGGGGGACGGGCGGGTTATGTTCAGAGAGGGAGGGGGTTAGACAGGGTGAAGTTGTGCGAGAAACAGACGGAGAGGAGAGATATGCGACCTGGTGGCTCTACAGGTATAATTTTAAAGCAGCATAAACTGAATCGATATAAGCAATGTCTCATCCTATATCATATGAAAATATATCAATATATTTTAGAAACTCAACACATTGCCTTGCCCTAGTTTGATTCCTGTGACTTGAGGAGTTAAATAAAAATAAAATAAAATAGCTCTACTCTAATTACCAGCTACATAAACATTGCTGTTTGTAATTTGTTTCATTTTAACATTTTAATTTGGACCTATACATGCATACATACACAGGAGCTCAACTTGCTACGTACTGTCCATTGACCTAAGACTACATTTTCCACCAAAATAGCTTTTAAATTCCACTGTAAAAAACATCATTCTGCTCTCATCTTACAAGAAAATAAACAAAGCTAGAACAAAATTTTTGATAGAGCCTGCCCTCTGCATCACTAAACATGAAAACAGGTGCATGTGGAAGTCTTTAAAGACGTCACTGTTATTTACAGTAGCTGAGAAAAGTGGGGAATTGTTCAGTTAGTGGAAAAGCATTATTCAGAAAATATGTACAAAGAACGCCTTTGAGATAGGAGTAATGTCTTAAAACACCTGTTATTTTGTGTTGCCCAAGCTTTATTGATGTGTCATTAGGGTGGCATAGTGGGTATATGATCAGCACTGTAGCCTTGCACTCCAAGGCTCTAATGTTTGACTCCTGTCCCCATTGTGTGTTTGGAGTTTGTTGTCCACTTAGCTCAGATTTACTGTAGATAGTCCTCTTTCCTTCCAGAGTACAAAATATATGGATAACAAATTGATGTCTCTATATTGCCCCTGATTGTTGTGGATTGTTATTGTGGTGGCTGGTCTGGGACCTCCAGCTTTGTGCTCCATGTTTCCTGGGCTCCTGGGATAGGTTATAGCCATACCATAACTGTGTTCAGGTTAAATTCAGGTTGGAAGATGGGTGGATGAAAGATAAGGCATTATTCATATTAGGAAAACAAATGTAGAAAATTAAATAGAAAGAAACGATAAATTAAGGAGAAAGTAAATAATTAATCATTTTTTGTAGTAACTCTTACATATGTTATTCAGCTGAATTCCTAATGAAAAAATAATTTAAGTCTCAGTTATTTTCTCAGGTTTCTTTGCTGTAATTAGTACAGATTAACGCAATGGACGGACAATCTAGAGCTTTGAGCTACTTGAAGCTGGTGATAGTTTGAAAACAATCCATCTATCCATCCTCCAGTTACTTATCCTGAACTTGTACCTATACCTGGAATACCATTAAATAGTAAAAATATTGTTTTATCTTGTGTGCGATTAAAATATTGCAATTAATTTCTTCTCTGTTACCCAGAAAAGGAATATTAGCACAGTTGTGAATAATCTTTGCGGAAAACAGAAACAACTTCATTCATATTAAATTGCATTCATCCACATTCTAGCCGTCTGTTTATTGCACATAAATGATGGCTTGCGGGACTGGGCACATTTTTAAAACTTTTGTTGTGTTGTTTTCTGCCCAAAATTATATTGCCTGAGCCATTTCCACAAATAGAAATAGTCCATAATCTTGGAATGGATGTCCTTTTCTCCGTTAACAAAAAACACAAAAACTAACATTTTCATTTCAACGAGGAAGGCTATATTTTGTATTCTTTGGGAAGCGTCTTGCTTGAAATAGAGTGGAAAGGTTACTACATTTTTATTCACAGTGCATGAATTACTTACTTTGTTCTGATTGTATCCAAATATTTGTGCAGTTTTGGGGTAGCTCGTCTGACAAGTTAAATGCATCTGACTGCAGCAGTTGCAAAACATACAAGCAGACAAATTAACATTTGTCTGCTTACAACAAAATGAAGGCCATTTTATGGAGAAAAATATTTCAAGAGGAGACAAAGTATACATAGAATTCTCAAGTGTTGTAGTAATAGTTACATTACAGGTTGAGCCTCAATAGCTCAGAAACACCTCTTGTGAAATCCTGTGCACATTCACATCTTCACACACAATTTATATGCTGTTCTTTCTCTCAATAATGCTTCTAAAACAAAGAGTTCAGTCATTCAGTCAATGGCAGAACATACAAAGTCAGAGAGCACTTTTAAACTTGTTCCATATGACGTCTTCTCCGTCTGCGGGTGAAAGATTTGGCAGGCCAGACACGGAAAGTGTCTGCTAGAAGGTTTAGAGTAAAGATTTTATGGCGGATTGAAGTGAACAGAGTTTTGTCCTTAGAGGGTCGCTGAGCACTTAGGGACAGAAACGTGCTGTTGTGTACTCTTGCATATACATTTAGGAAAATATCATGTTTAGCATAATAGTATAGGGTGTATTTTTATGGATTCATTCAGCACATTTTCCAAGTAAGCTGATGATGATGATTATAATAATAATATTGATAAGAATCGTCATCACCATCATCATTGTGTAGGCCTACTTCTATATTCTTATGATTTGTGTATTTTCTAAGATATAAAAATATAGTTTAAAGTATCTAACATGTAAAGAAATAAGCTCTTGTTTATAGTGAAAGCAATCATACTATCTTGTAAGATACAGTAAGATTTTTCTTGTGTTATATAACATTAACAGTAAGAATGAAACACCAGTGGTAAAGAACACCTGTTTTTGATTAGCCGCAGTAAGGATGTGGAGAAGGGAGGGTTTTCTGGGCCTGCAGACCCAAAGCACAAACTTGAGCCTCTTAATTTTCTGTAGGTTGTGGCAGATTGTCCTGCCTTCCAGCAGACCTCCATGCCACAAAGGCACAGGGCAGTATGGTTCACGTGGAGAAAAACACAACTCACAACACACGAAATGGAGCTTTTGCCACCACTTCATTACCTCTTAAGTACAAAGAAACACAGCAACAGATTACACAGCTTGACATAGCCTGCTAGAGACCTGGAGGAAGCCCCACATTCCCCTTTTCTCCTGGATCCACCTAGTTAACTTTGTTTGATGAAATAATAATTGAGAGCGTAAAACAGGCAATTAGGTTAACCTGGGCTGACTGGTGTTTCCAAAGTAAATTTTAAATGGAAGAAATTTTCTTTAACCAAAACCATAATGTAATCAGGTTTCTATATGCCATGTTTTGGTGCACGTAAAGGTTTTTCTGAAGAAAAAATAAAGATAGATTAGTCATTTATAAAATTGTTGATTCTGTACTCTATGAAGCCAGTCAGTTTCTGCTAAAAGCATCTTATGTCCACTGAGGTCTTCCTCTATTTTCTTTTTATTCCACCAGAGAAGAAATTTAGATTTTAAATCTCAGAATCATGAGGGGGGAGGGTGGAACTCGACCAATGAGTTTTAAGAAAACCGTTGAACCTGTTAAATTTTGCCTCCTCCCTCCTTATTACCCTTGTCAATGTCCATAGGTGTTCCCTGCTTGGGGGGATGCAAACACATGCTCCTGCTTGCTTTGTTTGTGTCCACTGCAAGTGACAGGCTGTCACGTTAAATGGAGAGTGATCACGGGTTGGCCTTTGATGAGCGTTTTCCCACAGAGCAATGCGGCCCTCTAGTAAAACGAACAGTGAGAATGAGTGAAGATGGGGAAGTGAATGGGAGGACAGTGTTGTCTGAAAGCCAGAAGAAGTATGTGACACCCATAAGAATTGCATTTTTTTTGACTGGATAGCATTGAAGAAGCAAACGGCAGGCATTTCTTTTTGTGTAAAAGTGCTTTGGGCATTTGCCCAGTTTCAGAGACTGAGAAGTGAATAAACACACTGGTTACTTTGTCACAATAGATTTTTAAAAAGAGAGTGGGTTCTTTTCACCTGTGTAGCAGAAATGGGAGCTAATGAGTAATGTGTTAAAAGGCCAGTGTGTGTCTTTAATAATACAAAAAATAAGCCATTGTTTCTATCTTCATTTTGACAGGACACTTATATGTACCATTTATTAGACAATACAGCAGTGTCTTTACCTCTTATTCTATCTATCCTCTTTAGAAATGAAGGACATTTAGGCTTTTTGCAGTATGTTCAGTGAAAACTGAGTGATTTAGATAGGCGGATCCAAATGTTTTCGATTCCGATATACAATTGCCGATACCGACTCCAATACAAGTACTCTTTTTACTGTAATATTTTAAATATATATATATGGAGACTCACACAAACTTTATACTGTATAATATATATTATTTATATTTTTTAAACTAGTACATACAAATGAAAAGATGTATGCCACTAAATCTTTAATGGGGCTACTAGAAACATACATAACGTACTTTTCCGCCTCATTTGTACATCTTGTTTTAAGTGGTTTTGAGGCAATTTAGTAGTTCAGTTTGAATATATTCCATGAAAGTTTACGCAAATGCCGAATGCCCCCCAGTTTTTTTCCTTTGGCAACAGCGTGACTTACACTTCATTCGTGTATCACAAGCTATATCAAGTGTGCAAAACAGCCCAAAATGGCGACTCCCAAATCATTCATGGCTTATTTTCATATTACGTGCATTGTCTCACACAATTGCATGCACTTTGTTTAGTAGGATTTTCCACTAAACTTTCAGCTCTCAAAACTTTGTTTTTGCAAAGATTGCAAATGGCAGTGTTACTGGTTGTTGTTAAAAGTAGAAATACTCCCAAATCGTTACCTTCTTATGTGATGTTCTTGCGCGCCTGCTGCAAAGGGTATGTGCATGACGTCACAGCAGACGGAATTCACCATGCTCACACCCGAGTGGCAAATAAATTGTGGCAGTATTAGTATTCAGCTAAAATAGGAAAGAGCTGTCATGTGATTGACTGTACAAATCGATTTAACAAGAAATAGGAGCTGTCTTTAAACAAACTGACTGGAATTGTAAATGCATTCTGTGTCACTTTCTATTTGAGGATTCACTGTGTATTTATGGTGATGTCAGTTTCAATCTTGCTAAAACATTGGTAATATGGTCAGTGCAATATAAGAACACCAATTAAGGGGGTAATTTTAATATATTTTAGTATTTCAGTATGGATGACAGCCTGAGTTTATGTTTATCCTACCTTGTAAAGTGTAGCAGGTGAATGACAAACACGAAGGTTGAGACAGTGATAACCAGCCCCTTTTATATAGTTTCAAATTGTTCGAAGGTGCATGAGTTGTCACTCTTTGATCCGAATGGCAAAATTACACGTGAATGTATTCCAGTGTTGGAAAACTAGAAAATTATTAATCGGAAGCCATTCGTTGTGGGGTATTAATTTTCATACGAGTATGGTTGTGCCTTTTCAGAATGATTTTTTTAATTACTCAGTTATTTATAAAATTAAATTGTTTATGGTTCACTTGAATGGATTTATTGTTTCACAGCAGCTGCATTGTACAGCTACATTATGTATCTCAACAGGGAGCTGTGGGAGCCTACCAAAGTTAATCATTTATTTCCCCCCACCCGTCCTCTCCTTTCATTTTCCCTCTCTTTTCCAGCATAGGTTAAAATGATTTACTTCCTTCAGCTACAGGCAACTGCAGTAGATTTATTGACAGAAGGAAAGTAGCTGACGAGGGCCATGGGCCTTTAGTGCTATTGGCAGTATTTGAGCAATGCACTTCTGTCCCAGCGGCATGGAGAACAAATTAACATCATTTTGTTAACGTGCTTCAAGCTGAATTTTTGGCAATAAGTACAAGGTAGGTTGAAATTGTGTAATTAGTTTGTTTTTACTGGTGGTACGATGGTGGCCCAGTGGGTAGTGTTGTTCCCTTACAGCATCAAGGTTGAAAGTTTAAGTGCAACCCCTACCTCAGTGGGTGTGATTTTCCCAGCACTTTTTGAGCAGGCTTCCTTCTACAATTTATAGACATGCAGTTCAGCGGGACTGGTGATTCTTGACTCTGTTGCGTTTGCTTTCCATTGAGTGCCTGTTCCATGCATTATTTACTTTTACTCATCAGACTCAAAATACTCCACCTCACCAGAATGCTGTTTTATTATCCTGTGTATTCTGAGAATATAGTGAAATTCTTGTGCCACAGTTGCGGGGGTGGGAGATGACACACAATAGTGCAATGCAGGACAAGACAATGCAATATGTGGATAAGTAGGCAAAATAATAATAAATAAGCTATAAGTAATGCAATATGGGGATAAGGTAAATATGAAAATGTATTTTCAATAACTGTCTAGGGACAGCAATACCATGTGTAATGCTGCAGGACAGGATGTAACTGTGGGTACAAGCAAACATTTACATTCTATCATACACACACCAGTTCGGAAAAATGAATGAGGCAAAACAAGGAATAAGAAACAAGGTTACAACAGCTAACAGAAAATAATAATAAAGACATTTCTTCTTTCTGGTTACAGCAGGGGGATATGTTGGGCTTACAGGGCTCGGGCTGAGTTTGGGCACTGCTTGGTTAAAATCAGTGGTGAGCCATTCTGGTATGATACTTTGCTTGGGTATGCATCTAAGAGCAAAAGAGGAAACATTGTCTGATTTTACGATGCTATCTCCGCTAGAAACTTTTCATGCATGGATTTTGATTTTACTTTATTCTTGGGGAGTGCTAAGATGTTCTGCTGTAACATGTGACGGCAAGATGCTTCACATTGGTTTGGCTTTCAATTTTGGCTGTAATTAGTATTGTATAACTATTACTATTATTATATATAATAGCATCAGGAATTTGCTGTACATAAGTACTAATTTATCAGATCTTAAAATTTTACAGTTCTGTAGCCTTTTTATCAGTCAGTTTGTGTAGTTTATTACAGTACAAGAGTATTTATTAGTAGTTCACTGAAAGATATTAGGTATTAGTAGAGAAATAACAATTGAGTAAAACAACTGCTCAACTTTAAATATTTATTTAATATTAATAACAGACTAACAAAAATTAACTCTATTAATTACACAGGAGCATGCATTATTTTAAAATAATGGAAAATAAAAACAATATCAATAATTTAAACATATTGGCATTTTATTATTCAGTTTCTGACAAAAGTAACAGAACAATATGTTTAAAAACCGAGATCTTATGGGCTTTGTGGTGGTGTTATTAATCAAGTGAAACTACTATAAGCAGCAGGAATTTAGAACTCTTACCTTTGGTTGTTGCACAGGTTCCCTACTATAGGTGCTGATAAACCACCCCACAGCACATGAGTGCTCTACGTGTCAAGTACACGCACACGCACCCACACACAGCCATCACTATATTGACCATGAAGTCTAATTAATCTGCCAATGCCGATTTTTAATTTATTTTTTTTTACTAACTGATCAATTGATTGACCTCAAGTGACAGGAATAATAATGGACAAATTGTAATTTATTTCCTTCACCTTCTAACCATTTATTCAGGTTTGGTTCTCAGGGAGCCTGGAGCTCATCCCATGCAGCATAGGAGACGATGTGGGGTACACACTGAGCACAGAGCTAGTGCATCCCATGCAGCATAGGAGACAATGCAGGGTACACACTGAGCACAGAGC
>JABFEB020000113.1:11134592-11152843 GCA_019775895.2 Stomatorhinus ivindoensis
TCAAACAGGTTCTACATACTAGCATACAACCCACCACACTCAAACAGGTTCTACATACTAGCATACAACCCACCACACTCAAACAGGTTCTTCATACTGGCTTACAACCCACCACATTCATAAAGGCTTGGACAGCATCTACTGCATGGAAACATAATACAATTAATGTTTCTATTGTTTTCAGAAATGCACACCGTGGAACATTTTATTTAAATAAAACAGCCCCTGGAAAGCTCCATGCATTATGTCTATGATTATACACTCAATGGATTACAGGATTAAGAAGCTAAGAAGGTTGTGCCATTTCTAAGCAGAAATTAAGTGTGCAAGACCGACAATGGAACATCTCTATTTAATTCATCACAGCTGTGCCTGTTATTTAATTATGCTGCACCAAGGATTGGAAGGTGGTGTTAGTGGTTGGACCACAGACACACACATACACACACCTTCCTCCAGTGAACATTGCCTAGCTTGTACTGAACTCTGCACTGAGCTTGTTGTGAATTCTGCTCTGAGACTTTATAAGTTGTAGCATGCTGAGATGGAGAGTGAGAGGGAGAGAGACAGAGATAATCCACTAATCTGGTAAATACTTCCAAGAGGACAGGGACAAGTACCTGTAAAAGCGCAAAGGACCCATTCTCTGTGATTTTTAAACGAGTGGGTTAATCCTGAAGAGTGCTCTTATTTGAATATAGCAGATTGATGATGGCAAATGTATCTGCCCTAATTAGGAAAATCCGAAGAGAACGCGTCATCAGTGTGTAAGGAATCTGAATCAAGTAACTGTTGGTACAAGATAAATATTCACTGTTCATTTTTACAATCTGTAATTATCAGGACTGTATATGGTTCCCTGATATGGTTCTATAGAGAAGAGGCAGTTGCAGTACTTCGTCATAGCACAGAAAAGCTTCTAGATGTTATCCTCTTGATTAACTGAAACTGGTCTTATATTTATTTTATATACAGTATTGCAATGTAAAGAGGCATTTAAATTTATACTCAGACAAATGTTTAGTTGCTGTATATGCAATGGTAATTAGACCAGTTTCGACTGTCATTGAATTATGCCATAAGTAATGAACGGATGTAGTGTTTAGCCATTATGTGGCTGTCTCATGGCTGTGAGATGTAAATGCAAACAGGAAAGCTGATTTCAATATCAGACGTGACCTACTACAAAGGCTTATCTGAATACGCAGAAAAATGTACGCCACCCAGAGGTGGGCGATAAATCAATTTTATCGATTAATTCGAATTTGCAGTTCATGATGATGTGTTTTTATGAATACTATACGATTTGATTACTTATTTTACATACGAGCGCTAAAAGCGGAACTAATGCGACGCACCGTTCTTTCACGGGTACATTAGCGCGGCGCACCCAAACACTGTAGCGGATTCGCAAACAACATCGCAATGGTTCGATTTTGTGCCATCGGACATAGACCAAACAAGTCCTGGATCGTTGCAACGTCTGTTTAAAAACTGTTGCAACCAAAAGAAGCAGCAAAACAAATTTATTCCAGCACCTAAAGCAGAGGCACACAACGGAGTGGGAGAAGTGCAGCTCCCAGCGAAATGAAAATAGCCGCAGCACCAGTACAACATTCAAGGTTAAGCAAGCAACTGTTCCGGACACGTTTTCGAACTGTGTGCCTTATGATAAGAATGGGGCACGGTGGAAGGCAATAACAAGCGTTGTGGCAATTTATATTGCAAAAGACATGGTGTCCGTATATACTGTGGTCAAGCCGGAATCCATTAACATGCTAAAAGTTTTTATAAGTTTCTAAAAGTGTTTACAATGGCATGGTCTGCCATCTCACTCATAAGCATCTTTTTTGGCTTGTCAGATTGCACTTAAAAAAAAATAAAAAATTAATAAAGTTAAAACTTGTTTTGAAACATTTATTTGTCATCTGCAGTTTGATTTTGAGTAGGGGAGGGGAAAATAAATTAAAAACGAAAATCGGATTTATTGTGAAAAAAATCGGAGATTTCATTTTTAGGCCATATCACCCAGCTCTAATGCCACCCTCTACAGCCTCCCTGCATTCATTTCTGGGTAATAGACGAATATGCCAATATGTGTCAGTTTTCAGATCAGTGGATCCCTGAGCATGATTGTATTGAGAAATCAAAACTAGGTGAAAGTTACATGTTTTGTAAGGTGTGTGGGTGAGTCTTTTTTGTATAAGGAATCTTTTTTTGATCGCTCACAGATTTCGCTGGAGTGTACGAGTTTTCCGTCACCCAGCTCCCTGTGTTCACCGCAGTGCAGTTGACATGTATGCAGGCAATTTGCAGCATTTCTTTTTGTCTTAATCCTTGATACATTTTCTTACAAAGCTGACAAATACTGTGTCAGTTATCAGCTTTAATTATTTTTTGTTTGAAATTTCAAAGTGCCAGTATTGATTCTCAAGGACATTGTTGGGTAATGCTTTACATTAACTGTACCTTCATAACGCATTCATTATGCATTTATAGAACATTCAGTGTACTTCATAATGCATTCATATAACATTCATAAGCAGCATGTATGTATGTATATATAGACACACACACACACTGTAGCGGATTCGCAAACAACATCGCAATGGTTCGATTTTGTGCCATATATATATATATATATATATATATATGCATGCTAGTGTGTGTGTGTGTGTGTGTGTGTGTGTTGTTGTTTTTGTTAGTTGTGGAGTGTAAAATATGGCTAAAAAATCAACAGCGATGATCCACAGGGTTCCAGATTGCAACCATTTAGTAGCATTTTGCAACCATTTTTGGAGACAGTGCGACTAAATTTCATAAATAGGAACACCAGTTAGACTTGCAAATATACCCTTCATCTATGCCCAGATATGCCCCTTCCCCTGTATAATGGTTGACCATAAGTAAAAAAGTAAAAGTATAAGTACGTCTAACTAAAAATTTTTTATGAAAGACTGTGTCCCTTTATGATTGAGATTGATCCCTCCTGTAACCAACCAAACTAACGAAACGACTTGTTCAAACTTGTTGTTGTTGTAATGGTTAATGTATTCTTGTTCAGGTTGAAATTCATTTAGACATTGATTTAGGTTTTATTGATATATTTTCAAAGAATTATTGTAGGTGCAATTTGTATACTCATTTAACACTTTTTTCCAACTGTTAAGTAGTAAGATAAATATTGTTCAAGTGTAGTGTAAATTAAATATTGTAAATATCATAAAATATCTTTTTCATATAATTTTCTACTTCATAAAAATTAAAGTATAGATTTCCACAGTGATCTTAAAGTCCCCTTCCTGCAGTATTTTATTTATTTATTTATTTCTTTGTTTGTTTATTTATTTATTTATTTTTATGAGTAGGATTTCACAGAAATAGGTAGATAACTTATATCCTGGTATGTTCCTCAAATTGCCACTTTGGTGCTGTAAAATGCCCATTGTTCTTTTATTTAGAATTTATTATACTGTATGAACACCCTTGGGTCACATCACCATACTGCCCCCCCACTTTTAAATTGGCTGCTACGCACCTGTATGTAACAGTGTTATTAATTATACTATTACTATAAGTATTCTGTATGATTTGAAAACCACCCCAATGCTTTTCTGTAGCTAATTTTAGGTTTATAATGGAATGATAGATTTGCCGTAAGATTTTTGATGAGGAGCATGGCACTTCTGATTGCTGAGAATGACTGTCACACAAGGAGGTTGGCATGAATATGTAAACTATGTATATAAAACTATATCTAAAACTGTTCTCATTATAGTTTTAAATACTGTGTCAGACATGCTGTATAATGTGTATTGTAAATCACAGCATTTGCCATTTGCTAATAGCGTTGTTTAAATTTGAAATTGATAAATCATTCAGCCTTATGCCTAAGCATTTGTTCTTATAAATACACATAGGCCTATCTTCAGATGTATTGTTTGGCATTTTGGGAAAATAAAATCTTTTTTTTTTGTCTGATCCATTACCTGTGTTCCATGACATATACATAAATTAATATTTTTCTAAATTGAGATTAGTAGGATTGCAGGTTATTTCTCATTGGTACTTTTACTGCAGTTTAATGCACAGGATTTTTCTCACATGCAGTATCACATTATGGGCAGTTTTACACATGCAGATTTGCATTTTATTGGACTGTGAGAGTAGTATTTACAGATAACATCCAGAACACAGGGAGAAAATGCAAACTTCCCACCTGCAGATTGGTGATGAGATGCATACCCCCAGCCCTAGATAACAATGGTACACACTGAGCTGCCCAATGTCTGATATGAACATTAAAATGTAATATTTTGTGGAAAAACACAAGCCAACTGATAATCCCAGTACATCTCTCATAATAAGGTAAGGCTATTCCAGTCACTACAATGAAGATAATCTGTAAAACAGAATAATGCAATTGCATCATTCATAAAAACATGACATAAGTGGTTACTGGTCATATCAAGAGACATGCAATACTTGTAAGCCATGTATTTTAATGATGTTAAATCAATGCCTTAAAATGTCTTTTGCCAGATGAGCAGGAGATGCCTGTCACGTTTAATTTTTATTTATCAGATTGATTAATGTTACACTGCAGTGTTACACTTTATCAACATGGAGTTGCATGAATATTGTTTTCATTAAAGTTTTCTTTTTGGATCATCTTTAATATTTAATTAGATGAATTTTTGTTTAAACATCCATTACTTTAGTCCAATTATAAATGACTTAAAAAAAAATCTTTTACCATAATGTTTAATTAAATGAATTGTGTTCCTAGGAGGCTTTAACAGTCAGCAGTACTCCATATTCCCCGTTCCATTGGCTTGGTTGCAGACACATTCATTTGTTTATTCTAACAGTTCAGACATCAGCTTCTTTGGGGAAAAATATATGTATAGAAAGATGTATAAAGGGGTTGAAGTCCTCACCCTATCATGGCCATTTGTTTAAGACAAAAAAGATAAAAATTTTATGCTATTCATAATGATAGTCTCATTTGCATATTTGTTCAGGAAGAACTATATTTATTAATGTAAAGCACTTCTTGAGTTGTTACTGTTTTGTAGAATTCATATTATTTCTATTAATGTCCTTTCTGTTTTGGTCTCCTAGGTGGACCTCAAGAAGTTAAATCAAAACACATGTGACCCTCAGCTGGATAGTACAAAGTCACAAGCACCATCAGGTTCTTCCCGAGAAAACAGAACAGGTGTTATACCAACAGGAGAGATGTCAAATGTAGCTGAGAATATTTTGCCAGATTTGATAAACACCCATACTAAATCTCAGCAAAAAAAAGTTGCCAGCAACCCTTCTTCTGGTTTCTGTGTTAGTGGAAGCCCTTGCCAATTAACTCACTCATTCATACCTACAAGTCCTCCACGAAAGGAAGCTCAGAAGACAGACGACAATCTAATGAGACTTGCTCCTGACAAGAAAGATAAAGGTTTACGTGAGGTTTCTGAGCAAGTGTTTGGAAATATTAAGAGGAAATATGAGCGAAAAGTTTCATCCTATAATTTTGATGTCGTGGAAGGGAAAATGGCTAAAAGCATCTCTGAAGATAGTGTGAAAGGGAGGCGAATTAATGAGTCTGACAATTCTGAGCTGTCTTTAGGGGATGCAGAGTGTAATGAGAAAAGCATAAAGCTGTCAGTGTATGCTCCTGTGCAAACTGATGAGTCAAAGGGGCATGCTGGGAGAAGGCGACAGTATCAACAGTCAGTAAAAGATGTGGTGATCTCTGAAGACTTAAGAGAAGAAACCCCTGAGTTAGCCAAAAAAAAGGACAAAGAGTCAAAGGTACCGAACAAGATAGGGTCATGGGCCGCAAAGGTGATGGATAATCATAAACCTGAAACAAAGATGGCAGGAAGTGTGAGTGGTATGGTAAACACAAGTAAGATCAGGCTAAGGAAAAATGGTATAGGGAGGTCCAATGCAAGGACAGCTTCAGATGAACAGGGAGACAAGAAATCACTCAAATTGCAGGCAGAGGAAATGTCATGTACAAAATTAAAAGAGTCAAGTCATCAGAATGCTCTAGAGCTTCCCTCAGCATATCCTATCACCCCTTCTAGCCCACTGTACACCAACGTGTGTAGCTTGACTGTCATTGCCCCTGTTAAGAAGAGCCGTGGACGTCCAAAAAAGCAACCTTTACTTACAGTTGAGACAATTCATGAGGAAACATCTGACAGTCCTGTTAATCCAGTTACCAAGGAGACATCTCATACACAAAAGAAAAGAAGGAGGAAGCAAAGTTTAGCAAAATTTGTTAAGATGGGGCATGATAGTTTGTCCCATACTCACCAAGTGAAAGAAATGAAGGCAAATAAGGTCGCTAAAATAAACAAAAGCACTTCTAATAAAATAAAATCAGTTGAAATGAAACGTATCTTAAATGAAATTCTGTCATGTCATAAGAACAATCTGTTTTTAAAATCCATGGCTCCGACATCACATGCCGTTTCAACTGTGGCATCAACAATCGAGGCCAGGCTTGGAAAGCAAATTAACATAAGTAAGCGAGGAACTATTTATATTGGTAAAAAGAGGGGTAGGAAGCCAAGGCCTGAGGTTCAAGTCCAAAGTGACCAGGACAAAATGAGAAATAAGCAACTGTCCTCTTGCTCTTTTGAAAACATTACAGTGCCTTCCAAACCATGGTCGATTGTGCAAATTTCTCCCAAAGCCATTCAGTTGAATTCTGCCCAAACTGTGGGTGCTAGTGGAACAGGCTGTACACCATACCTTTTCAATCAAGGAACCAATACACAGGAGGTGAGGACCATGCCAAATCTTCAGGCTGTCAGTGGATTACCCATGAAAACCCCAAAGACCAGCAACTGGAAGCGTTCTCCTCCTCAACTTATGACTAATTCACCTTCACATCTCTCTGAGGTGGTCTCCCTGAAAGAGGTTACCTTATCTCCTGTCAGTGAGTCACACAGTGAGGAGACAATCCCTAGTGACAGTGGAATCGGCACGGACAACAACAGCACATCTGATCAAGCTGAGAAAGGTTCTGTTTGCCGAAGAAGATATTCTTTTGACTTTTGTAGCCTTGAGCCGTCTGAGGTTGTTGCAGCAGACAGTGCCAACAAATCCAGGAGAGGACACTGGCATAATAAGAATGGCACTGCACCCAGTATAGAAACTCCTCTTAGTCCAGATATGAAGAAGCCGAAGCACTGGCGCAAACGCAAGGGTGTTCAGAGGCACAATGATCTTCAGTTTCTAGTTGACCTAGAGGAACTCATGAGCAAGTTCCAGATGTTCCATATTTCTCATCACAGCTATAGGTTATACTGTGAGAATTTATATCCTAGCACTTACCAAATTCATTATGACCAGTACTATCCCATTCCGTGTTTTCCTTATGACCAATTACATCAGTTTCGAAAGAATCTGGAAATGAAATCAAAAAAACGGCGTGGTAAGCCAGGCAAAACCGATGAGTTGATAACAAAAACACCATTTATCCATGGATTTGGCTATCCTTTTCCCAGCAGCAATTTCTATGCACCCTATACAATGCCTTATACATCAATGCCTGTTGCAACCACTATGATGAACTTAGGCTATTATGGTCAATATCCTGCTCCCTTATACATTCCTCATACTTTTGGGACAACAACTCCTCCTTTTTCAAGGCCAGTCGTCCCAGCATCCCAGTTCCATTCTGGAGCTCATCTAAAGTTCACTCCTGGTAGCAAACACAGATTTGGCACCCATCAGCTACCCATCACAAAAATGGACAGTGTCCAGCCATTGTTCATGGTTCCTAAAGGTGGTGCTGATAACTTGCCCAATGTCCGACACCACAAACGGAAACACAAGCACAAGCACAAGCATAATGAAAATCAACTCTCCAGCTGCCATAATGAAGACTTGGGAGGGCTTTTTAGAAGGACAATTAAGCCTACATTTCTGAGCCATATAAGTAAAAGGCTCAGGGTGCTGGAAAATGAGCACAATGACCCTAAACAGAAAGATAAGCAACAGAACCCGGAAACCACTCACACTCTACAAAGAAGCTCTCAGAATATCTTTCAAGCAAATACTTTTTACAAATCATCTCTTCCGCAGTCAAAGCAATGGAAGCTTCCACAACAACCAGGGCAACCAATGCATGAGATGCAGAGTGTCAGCAAATGCAGACACACCGACAGCTTACAGTCCAGGCAGGATTTCTCATCAGACCTGTTTGAGAGACTACAGTTCTCTCGAGAAGGTATCAGCAACAAAAGGCGAAGCCTTGAAACCCATGGTGTGTACAAGGAGCAAAGTTCCCTATTCAAAAATGGCCAGAAAGAGAGGACACAGCTGTCACTTCCTCTTTTGGAAGGTAAGGAGCTCCTTACTCACATTGTAGTTAAAGATTCTGTAAGCAAACTTAACGAGCTTTGTGCCCCAAGGCTGAGTCTCCAATGAATAATATGTAACAAGCACAAGATAGCATTGGAATAAGAACTATACAAAACATTGTTAGAACGTAACCTCAGAAATGTCAGTTACATCAAAATACCACGAGGACTGGGTTCCTACTAGATGTGTGCAAAATAGAAGAGGACATCAAGCGTCGCTAAGTTATGAGTTAGTCAATGTGCTCCCAGAATATATAAGCCAGGTAAAGTTAGCTAAGAGGAAATATGAGTCTTGATGAACAACTCAATGTAGGTAGGTGCCATTCCATCATGGACTGTGAAAGCAAATACTAAGGACTTGAACTTTATATGAGTGCCTGTAGGGGGCCAATGAACAGAGACAAGGAGCAGGTAACATAAGATCATTTCAGTTGATTAAATACCAGACATGCTGCTGTATTTTAATTCATCTGCAATGGTCTCACAGCAGAGCTGCCCCGTCTGCAAAGGGCTCTCTTACAGTGCCCACATAAAATAATACCCTTATAACTGATGTGCCTTAATGTTTATAATCAAACAAGGAAAGTCTGCTGTTGACTTGCTATAGTTGAAAACCATTTCCCTTGAACACTGTTGTTTATGACAGTATTAATAGATTTTAAGAACACACTTTAGTTTTACAGTTCTGGTTTGTTTGATTTTTGTTCAAGGATTGTTCAGGCCCACCTTGTGTGTGTCCAGTTAACACTCAGGAAAAAAATAATACAAATTAAAAATTTAGACCTTTGTTGTGTTTCTAATATGCTTCTGTTTTGTCCATTTCCCACTACCTTATCCCAGAAAAAAATCTCTGTAATCTCTAAAAGGATTTTACAAACATCTGAAGCAAAATGATACGTTCTCCTGTATTCTTTTGGACAGCCACAGACTATAACTTTTTTCCACATGAGACCTGCATGAATGTAGTTTTCTTTTAAGGTCCAGGCTACTTTCCAAAACTCCAGAATAGAGTTGAAAGCAGTAAATCATCTACATATCCTAGGACCGATGCCATATTTTATGGTCTGCATATAAATGGAAATTCAAGATATGTAGCAATAACTGATTATAATCAGATGGAGCACGTAGTGTTTAATTATGTGAACTTGGATTTTCTTTTCCAAATGTTGTGTAAGTGTTTTGTCTTTTGCTGAATTCTTTATCCTTGAAGAATTCTTCATTCCTTCAAAATATTGTTGAAATCAGACAAACATTAAATTAAGTTGACAGACGTAATTATCATATATGGCAAAGATAATTCCATTCTCCCTCAAAAACTGAAATAAAAAAATACAGCTTTGCTTGGTATTACATCTAATCAATCATTTTAAACCCATATTTTTAAAAGGGTATATGTGTATCCATTTTTACATACAGGTATATAATCCATCCATCCATTTTCTATACCTGCTTCTCCTGTGCAGGGTCACATTTATAATATTAAGTACTCTTTGCTGAATATACTAATACTTTTAAGATCATACTTGGTGTATGATCTTAAACCATGTTTATTTTTCTTTTCTCAGAAGTCCACAGTGCTCCAATGAAGAAAACATTTAAGCTCAAAAGAAATGAGGAGATTCACTGCAGCATGAGAAATGCTTGCAAGATTCTCTCTACCAAAAAGAATTTGGATCACGTTAACAAAATCCTGAAGGCCAAACGGCTCCAAAGACAAGCCAAGACTGGCAACAACGTTGTGAAGCAGAGGCGAGGGCGACCCAGGAAGCAGCCTTTACAGATTGATGAGGAGCCCGTGCGTCAAATGCCAGTGCTGGAAAAATGTGTAGACCTCCCAGGGAAGAAGTGCCTTCGCCAGCAGCCTGAGTTCTTCAGCCAGGACACCATTGATTCTGTGGTTCGTACGGGTCGTCTGAATATTCAGCCACAGCCGAGTCAGCCTGAGGATCCCTGGGAGGAAGTTCAAGCCAAGCGGCTCCGATGGTGTCAAGGAAGTGAGAAGGAAGCAGGCTTCTCCACAGGGAAGACGCTGGCCAACCTCTGCGGCCTGCCATCCAGTCATTTATCACTGCACTTCACACCCTGAACTGTCCCAGCACTTTAGCCTGTTAATATTATATAAATGTATTTGGAAGATTCAAGGCAGATACAGGCAGTCCTTGAAGTGAAACCTGTTTAAGTTGAGCAGGCATTGTGCAGTTCTCATATCGATTCTACCATGTCAGCTGTAGCATCATGTAAAGTCCTGTTATCTTGTTTAGAACCGTGGTTTTTCACACCTTTACCAGCAACTGTATATAGACTATTGTTCGTTTGTTCTTAGAGTATAAACATCTTTTGTTTCCCATGGATTTTAATTAAAGCACAATCCATTTATTATAAGAATATAGGACAATAATCATTTATTTTAATCCATTTCATTAGAACATATAGGAATGTATATATATTGGACACTTTTTGTTTGGCTGCATTAACATTTTTCATTATTTATTATTATTGGGGGGCGGGTCTGCAGACTTTCAAATAACTGTTGAAATAACAAATCTGTCTGCATTTCACTGTGCCTTTTTCATACAATGGACTATGATGGCCTGGCACCAGCTCAGACTCCAGTCAGCTGGGCTTATTTTGTGCATTTAGTATGATACATGCTTGGCATGTGTTTGTTCTAAAGTTGAGATATTCCTAGAACATTTGAAAAGCATGTTAACAGTGAAGCGTCACTTGAGCAATTGAATAAAAGTAATACTCGTATAATAATTTGAGCCCATATTTATTCTTGATTTCTTGAGTCCCCCCCCCCCCATCATCTGTGCATTGATGGAGTATGCTCAAGTACCTAAGAACAGTCAGAATGTCTAGATTTGTGAATAGTGAATTGGTAGATAACATGATAAAAAAAAGGAGTTAAACAAAACATGAACATGTAAAATAATTTTAAATGTATTGCGAGCAAGCAAATCTGATGGCAAGTGGGTTGCATGGGCAGGAGAAAAAGGAATAAGGTCTTGTATAGTCTGCATATGTATGGTTTGTGTACAGCATCTTTAATATCCTTTTGTTTTTGAAAAGCAAATTATGCATCTGTAGATTCATCAGTCAATCTGAATAGACACACTGTCAGAATTAGGAAAGATGCCTTTAACAGAGTATCTGGATGTTGGAATTTCTTCCCAGATTAAAACATTCTTTTTGGTGGGAAATCAAATTGAGTCATCCACTTTTTCCAAGAGAAATATGTACTAATCAGGCCCTCAATGACATAAGGCACGTGTAACTTGACAACCTTGATGACCATATGGTCAGGAGAAAATTCCAGACTGATTATAATTCATAATCATAATAATCCACAATGACACAAGCCTCAGAATACTGGTATTTGAATAAAATGTCTAGTGGTCATTTGTACTGTATGCAGTTTTGTATATCACCCAAGTTCAGTCATTTTTTGAGCAGGAAGTATAGATATATGTATGTATACAAACAGATTATTGTCATTTTATCACTATTTTGGAATTGCATTCATTTTGCTTAAATGAAAATGTTTTTCTCAAAATTAAAATGCTTTTTTAGGGTAATCAATACTGTGACTGTTTTTGGTGGTCCTTAGAATATAAGGCTGTTAAGACAGCATCACACAATTGAAACAAACCTAGCTAAAAGGATTTTATGAACACCTACATATTTGTTTCAGTAATGTGTAACTTTCCCAATTCGGTATGGCCAAAACAAAGTAACTTGAATCTAAAATGTTTACATTTTTTGCTAACAATTACTTTTAACATTTCAAATTTTGAAAAGGGGTATTGATAATTTAGAGATATTATGCAGATGTATACTAAGACATAAGTATAAGATTTAAGTCTGAAGTCCAGATTCTGATATATCAAAACAATGCTTTTAGTTATTTACATGTCTCGAGAAGCACTTCTGGTCATTCATCAAAAATCTTTTAATGAGATCACACTGAACAGGAAAATTCAATGCTAATGCAAAAGTGTTTAAAAAAGACATTGCCCTGTGTACATGACTGTATAGGCCTGTCCCTCTTACCTAAATAATCTTGACACCCTGCATATTTAGGCCATAAAAGCAATCATTTTCAACTGAAGGAAGCAAATATGTGCAGAAGTTTAATTTATGTGTAGATTTTTTCCTTATTATTACAGTAAACAATATAAATTCTTCAGTTTTGGGAAACATTCCTGATATGTAAAGACTCATACCTGGAAAGTAGCAAACTAGCTAGGCAATGTATTTGTTAACCTGCCTTGCGTTCATTTATTGTTTTGTTTATCTTGGGCAAACAGTTAGCTATTGTGTACAATATACAGTAGTTGTAGGTACTTTTAACTTCATAATGTATGTGTTTTTCCATTCATTCATTTTCTTGACAAATTATATTCTAATTTTAATGAGTTGTTTTTTTCTGCTTCTGGATTTTCAGAATGGTCATAGAATCTATTTCCTGATGTGAAAGTGACACGCATTTACTGTTTGATGAGTGTTACATTACGTTACATTGCCTTTTTTCAATACTGCCTGTATAATTGCCTTTGTTCATTTATTTTTATTTCAGTCGTCTAGATAAGAAATGTGTGAAAATTGCATAGGCATTTGAAAGTATAAATTCATAGATCTACAGTATATTTCTGGAGCCACTCTAGCCATTCTTTGGGAAGCACTTTTTAAGTATTAGGTGATCTTAACGCTGCAATGCATTTAGGAGACTGACCCATATTTAGGAACTATATAGGAAACATAGTAAAGAAACCAAGGACCTCTGTTTTAGCTAAGCCTTTAATGGAATTCCTGGTTGCTATATTCTAGTTGTGTCATTATAGACAGAATTCCACAACCCATGTGCATTAGTGTATAAATTCTTTTTTTTTCCCAACGCCATTGTGTACATGAGAAATTCAGTATCATATATTTAAGCATTATATTTCTGTACCAACTTAAACTTTAACATATTAAACTACTAAAATTTCTTGTGCGCTATTTTTGTTTTTACACACAAATATTTTTATTCCAGATAGTAATAAATTAAATATGTGCAACTGTGCATAAAATTTATCGACAGGAAATAAAAATAAACCATTTTGTGAATGTAATGTTCCTTCTGAAGTGGGCATACAATTTTATGGTTTTGAAAACAGGGATAAAAGAATTTAATGTGAAACGATTGCCATAAAAACAGCAACTTGTAAATTGCACAAAGTAGTGATCCGTGCAATAATAGCACAGCCTTAATTTATATATTTATTTACCAAACGTCTGTTGTAAATATTTTGGATGAAATGGATCCAACTACATTGAGTCAAACTGTGGTTATATGATATCTTGGACCAGGAAGTTCATGTTCCATGCAGGCATTACTTAAAATTCTAAATGTTGTGAGCTGAATGCTGTTTGGGGCCAAAGTTACTTTGTCTTTATTTTTCCCTCAGCAAACAGTTAACCATACCATGAATTCACAGTCAGTACCTTTAGTTGTTACTGCAATAGAAACCTGTAAATCTACATTACCCTAAATGTGCCATTCTTACCTGGAGTGTAAATATTCTGTCATTGTTGTGGATTCCTGTTTAAGATAATGATGCACGCAAAATTGATGGTTCTGTGAGGTCGCAGCTTGATGGTTGACATTTTGGTAAGATGTAAAATACCCGGTAATTTAATATACCAGCCAAAATACTGGTGCCTTGACATCATGAAATGTGTTTTTGCTACTGTAACTGATAATCTGGTTTCGCTTAGACAAAGCATGTTCAGGTTAATGGGACATAATCTGTCTATTGGAATCTATTGGCATTACATGATAGACAAATATAACCTAACTAGAAAAAAATTAAAGAATTTAAAAAAACAACACAGATTGCAAAATTATGTGTTTTAAATTTTATACATTGAAAATGATAATTTTATAATGGTAATGTTCAAATGAAGTATCTGCTAGAATAAAATATATATGTGTGGTTGTAAGTTGCAAGAGCACAGTGTGAGTTTTGAACCACAATGGCATTCTTTCTTTTTCTATACATTTTTTTTATTGTATTGTTTCTTTGCACGTCACTTGATTGTATGTTTGTACATTTTCAACAAGAAGTAAGTTTGTATTTTAAACATGTAGAAACATTTGTATATTATTTTATACTTTGTAAGTAATACATTTTAATTCATAAAACATTTTCTATATTCTATGGATATTGCAATAGCAGACACTAACAAACAATAAATGTATGTATCTGATAATCTGGTTTCAGTATGACAAATATGACGAAGTATTGTCAGGTAATTTGGACAGAATTTATCTATATATAGGTACGTATTTGTTAAAATGGGTATTTGCAAGTTTGGGTCCTGTTTTCAGTCTTACTCCTTTGTTTATTCTAATGAAAATCTTTCTGCTATCAGGTTTTGTTTCATGTGTGGGAATAAAAAAAAACACTCATCCACAACTGAATACAAAGTTATGTGTTATTTTACTGTGCTAACAATGTTTCATAAACAGATTCATGGTATTTACTGTCTTATTATTATTCGTATTACCACAATATCATTAAGAATAAAATGTATGGGTTGTCAGTTCACAAAAAGTCTGCATTGTTTAATAATGTTTCTGAATATCATATAGTCAAATGTTTTGTCCATGGTTCCATGCATACATTGTTACCATGCTAGTTAAACCATTTTATAACAAAATCTACACCCAATTATGTATTACAAATGGATCACTTTAGATCATATCTTATCATTGAAATTACATTCGTCCATTGTAGTTCACCAATATTACAATACCAAGTGGTTGGCTATAAATAGGGATATTGTTTGTTAAAACGTGCATACTTTTAAATCATTTAAATGTTTTCTCGTACTTTTACTTTCTGCAAAATAAGATATAATGACTGAAAGCCTGTTTTCCTAAACATGGATTACTGTTTCACATTGAGTGAATCATGGCAGTCTTAGCAGACTCGAAAACTATGTTGATGTAGTCAGAAACAAGGAGTTAAACTAAACCAATTAGATCTGCCTCTTCTCCAACCATTTAGCCTGGAAGGGGTCATTGGCCAACCTGCAGCCTATCCCAGGCAGCATAGGGCACAAGATGAACATTCATGTTAGGACAATAACTCCTAACTGCATCTCCTTGAGCTGTAGGAGAAACCCAGAGGGAGCCCACAGACACACAGAGCGGAGGCAGGATTGCAACCTAGCCCTAGGGGTGTGGAGCTACAGTGTTACCCGGTGAACCAGCTAGCAATACTAGGTACCAGTCCTAGGTTTAGTTAACTTATTTTACAACACTATATGCAGTCAGCTCCAAAATTACTGGAACCTTTAAAGAAACGAGCTATAAAATTGTGATCTTTATTTTAAAATCAAAACTACTACAATTAATTAAAAAATTTAACATTTATATTCCTCTGTCTTTTACAATATGGCTTGCTATCATTTTCTGTTACACTAAAGTAAATAATATGCGTTTTAAAAATAGTTTTTTTTTAAAGACCACCCTTATATCGTGACAAAAAGAGCTGAAAAAAATTTCAATTAGCAAAAATTTCAGTGCCAACTCGATTGTTTACAAGTAAAAATTTGAGAAGAAAATTTTCATCATAGCAAGCTGAAATTTGTTGTGTTTGAGCTTTTCTGAAAAATTTTGCTTAATTAGTCAATTTTCGGACGTAATTGGGCAAATGAATAGCATTACTCAGTTTATTCTTGGGATTATAATTTAATTCTGGGATTATCTTAATCCTGGGATTAAATTAAACAAAGGGTTAAAACATAAATTAATTGATTACCACTAATTAGCCAATTAAGTGGCAAATCTGTTAATTGATTCATGCATTGTCATCGACTTTACGTCAGCGTGCAAAAATTCAGCTCGATTGGACAAAGGGAAGTGAGTGAAAAATCGATTACAAAATTCCACCCAGACAGACAGACAAGTGAAGTGTAAATATGGGTGGTAAAAAGACCTAAGAATATGTATTGATGACACTACCCACATACATTACAAGCAATCATAATGGTAATAACTACCACATGAAAGGTATGAATGTGTTACAAATGTGTTATGAATGGTATTGATGAGCTATAACACATGGCATTCACATTTATATGTAACCAAACCTCTGTGTTATGGATTAGACTGATAGGAATATACTGCATGAGGACTCCTTGTCAGCCATAAATTAAGTGTTATAACTCCACAGGAGTAGGAGATTTCTATCACTGAACTAATGTCACTTGACTTATTTATTTACCAACTGAGGGATGATCAAAGGATAACTTACTCATTGATTCTGCAGTCACAACATGCTGTCTAACTGTTGTGCTGTGTACCTAAAATGGCTTAGACAACTTCCACACAAGTGGTTGTTTGAGGTTAAGTGGGACTGTTCACTATAGGCTGGTTCCACTATGTAAACTCCTGTTGCCATGGCAACTTAGTGAACTGCCAATATGCTCCTTGGCAGTGTCTCTGCAGGGACTGTTTCCTTGCTCTAAGCCAACTAGCACATCACCATTTGCAATGGAGAGTGTTGCTTTTAATACTATTAGAAGTTCACATTCTATTAATAAATTATTTATTTTTAGCTACTTATATGTTTGAATAAATGCACAATTTGTGTATATACATTTTTTATTCATAAAATAACCCGACTATTAAAATGGCAAATAATAGCTCTTCATAGTAGATTTAAAATTGGTAATAAGGCTAGCTACTTGGAACCTAGTAGATTTGTGGTCAAGCAGTAAGTTCATAAGTTCAGTAGGTTTTTAAGGAATAAGATGCAAATGACTGATTATAAGATGCAAATGACTGATTATGTGTTTGGGGTGTTATTCTCTGGGCAATTTGGTTTCAGTCCAAAGACATGCCGTTACAGTGTCTTTATATTGTATGCCTAACGGAAGACTGACATCTCACCCAGGGGATCCCCGGCATCACAGCCTGCGTTTCCTGGGACGGACCCCAGGCTTGCCACAACCCTGCCCAGGGTAAGCAGTTGGATGTATTTTTGTTTATTTTATGGTAAAATCATAAGGTTACTGATTGCTTGCCGCAGGTTATGTGCCTGTCCTGTATGTGTCACAGTGTAAACAAACTCACTGAAATGTGAAAAGGAATGCTCCAGCTACCCTGACAGTCCTACTGGATGAGCAGAAGGTGTATTTATCTTATGATAAAAAAATATGTATTCAAAAACTTCAATATGTTAAAATTAGAAGAGATTTTTTTTTTGCTCAGTAACTTAAATTGAGCACTATACCCCTAAAAGCCTGCTGTATGTTATTCACTGATGTTGTTAGTCTAATCAATGTTTACCTTAAAAATGCATATAAAAATTATTTTGCATATACAATTATATAGTTAACAATTGTATGCCCCCTACTGGTGCACTGCACTGCATAATTGATATGCATGCACAATGGCTGCAATTAAGGAAATATAAATAAAAATGTAATACAAACTTGTGAAAAAAATGCGAAAATGTTTAGTATATTTCTGTGCAGAGCTAGGTGGCATGTACAAAGTAATAACATTTAAAGGTTTTATCCCAATGCTTGGAATGAATCAAAATATACTTAAGTATTTTACGACCCCAACAGACACCTTCTATCTGTACAAATTCATTGTATGATTTTTCATTCTTTATTCATTTCCTTATACCTCCATTTCTACCCCACATAACACGAATTTTAGGACCCTATATTAAAAGTATAGTGCTTAATATATCAACCGTGGGGTTGTTAGCTCATGCTCGCCGGTGGCTCCCCCCTCTGCCTCCTTGGACGGACACGCAGCCCTCCGGTGGGGGGGGGGGGGGGGCCGGGCCCCGGGGGGGGGGGGGG
>JABFEB020000113.1:11169312-11196851 GCA_019775895.2 Stomatorhinus ivindoensis
GGATGGGGCTCCAACCCATTGCAGGGCACAAGGTGAGGAACAACCCAGGATGGGGCTCCAACCCATTGCAGGGCACAAGGTGAGGAACAACCCAGGATGGGGCTCCAACCCATTGCAGGGCACACTCACTCACTGTCATGGAAAATTATTTAGTTTACTTCTTTTCACTAATGTTAATGAACTTTTATAGTGTTAACACAAAATGAATGTGACATATTTTGTGATTTTCACTGACACCTTCAGCTATTTTCCCTGCCTAAAAAACCTCTATTCCCCACTGTCACCGACATCAATGTAAGTCAATTTTAGAATATCTCTGAAGATTCTGCTGCCAGTCTTGTCATGTTATACATTATAAAGAAGACAGTAGAGGATCAAAATGACAAGATCAAGGATGAGTGAGCCACCCTATGACAACTGAAAAATTATTCAGTGGCCACATGAAGAAAGCATGTAAAATTCTATTTGACCTATTTTAAAAACATACTGGTGTTTCTCACCTCCATAGTATATTACAGTTAAATGTGCTTTTTAAAGAAATTCATTTAGGTAATACCAGTCATATCCTATGTTATGTGTTTCATATCATTTTATCAGCAGTGACAATAAGGAAAATTGTATATGCGCTACAATTAGAATTAAATTGTGACAAGACATCATTTGCAAGGGACCTGGAGCAATTTATGGGTGATTTGGAGAGTCCAATTAGCCTAACGTTTTGGCTCTGGGCTTCAGAAGCAAGACATAATAATGTAAAAATAGTAATACTTTATTCATCCCTGTGGGGAAATTGCTCTCTGTGAGACCCACAGATGTATGTGATAATAAGAGAAGGTTTTGGGGTTAGAGACCAGGGCCAGCTGGCGTCCAGCACCACTGGAGCTACTGCAGCTAGGGGCCTTGCTCAAGGGCATAATGGTGACATCATTCTGCTGCCCACAGGATTTAAACTGGCAACCTTCTGACCACGGGTACAAGAACTGACACTGAGAGCCACTCATCACAGGATTAACATGCAAATTCCACATACAAACAGTAACTGCCATATTTCAAGGTGAAACAACAGTTATACACACTGAACCATCGTGCCACCCATTTCTCTATTTTTATAATAATCAACAATTTAGTAAACCTCTACCCGGCTATTAATTAATTAATATTTAACCAGTGTCTCAGGTGAGAACACTAAATTATATAGCCATCTTCAACAATGCATCTGCTACTTTATTGCTATGTGATTGACACCCTACTATTAAAGCTAAGGCCAGTAAATAAAAAAATTCTGTCATATGGTATAATTCTATGTCATTTTAGAAAGGGCTGTAACTTTTTATTATAGACGTCGTTGTTATGAATTATTTCAATCAATGTAGAGTCATTTTAGAAAGCTACTTTTAACATCTGTAACAGGTAATCCCTGGCACAAAACCCCTGTACATTCTGTGTTTGCAGTAGCTAAAAAAAAAAACATTAACTCCGACGTCGCATAAGAACTACAAAAAAGGAAGAGGGGTACGCCTCCTGGTCTTTAATTGGCCTTAACAGATGAGACGGACAGAATAGAGAACCAATCACACGGTTCCTGCCTAGGGTATCGGCTAGCACTTGCTGGTACGAAAGCAAGTGCGAAATGAATCTCAATACCTATTGAGAATTCTGGATAGTATTAATCGTCACAAACTGTACTTTTGGGCCTGGTGTAAAACACCCACAGTGAGTTTTACTACATGTCATTATCGGAAAAGGACACCTAAAGTTCGGTGGAATCTTCTGGAGTTAACTGGCTTCTTCAGAACTGCTCCAGGTTAATTCGTGTGAGTTTTTATTGGTACATTTTTAAAGTGTTTAAGGCAGCTATTACCCCGATCATAATTAAAGCAACCCTTCTTAAAGTAGTGACTTTAACGCATTAAAACACTTTTTCATGCGAATTCCTATCAGGTTGCATTCTCAAATCCTCACTATAGCCTCGAAAACAATCCAGCACACGGTTCGTTGTGATAGTTGGATTTATTCTATGTGCTACATGTTAATTTGTTCATCTTCATGGATAATTAGTTGGAGTTGAGCGATGTGATATGGTTTTTATTGTTTACTAGTAATAAGACTACATTCTATTATATTGATTTACATTACCTTAACATTAATCATAACTGAAAAAGTACGTTTATTTTATGGAACTTTGAATAAAACGTTATACTGTCTCCATTAGATTGATGTGTCAGATTCCCGACATTTCGAAGCAGCACTAATATTTATGCACTATGCACCTTTTGAGCCTGAAATCTTATTCACTGAAATTTAACTTTGCACTACAGAATATCATTTCAATAATTAATTTTTAATAGCTATAATGCTATATTTATGTTGTAAAGGAGAGGAACTACTTGAAGTGTTTGACACACATCCTGCAGCTTCGCTTGTATTTAAATGAGAAAATGCTTTTTGTGTCTGTTTTCACCCAAAATTAACCTGTAACCAAAACTATTACATTTAAAATTACATTTAGCTGATATTTTGTCCAAAGGTGAGAGTGAGAGGGCAAGGTAAACCAGTCCCTGAAGCTTATGGGCTTGTGGGCCTTATATACAGGCACAATGGTGAAATGACTCTAGCAGTCATGGAATCTGAACTAGTGACCATCTGACCACATAACCACTCACCACCCCCACAGTAACACAATATAAATGTGTATTTGTACACTACAAACATCACCGAATACTGTTTTTCATACAGACACTAATCATGCAAAAAGTGTATCACAGGAATGTATACGTGCCTACAATTTTTTAAGATGGTACTGCAGTGATCTCTGGTGGTAAACCTGAAAACATCACATAGTGATTTTCTCAAGCTCTCACTGCTTTATGAAACTGAAAAAGAATTAACTTGGTTTTAAAGTATTTTTTTTCTGATTTGTCAATTTATTGTACCGTCTATTATATGAAAAGATAGTCATACCATGTCTGCTTTCAAGTTATCTTTAATCTCATATGAATATCATGAGAGACTGAATCAAGTCTCATTTTAATATGAGGTCACAATATCTCAAAATTTAAATGTTATTTTTAAATAGATTTCACTTCTCCCAAATTGTACATATGTATTTGACAATCGTTTTCAGTCAGGAAAATTCATGTTTCTCCCATAATATAAACTAAAAATGATCACTGTGTTCTCTGACTTTTCATGGGTGCATTAAAGAACTTCACATGTGCAACTGAAATCATAAACTAGTAATGTGCTTTTATTTTAATGTTAAGGGAATTCTTGACCTTAGCACTTCATCAAAGTCTTTGACATCTGAATAATTATCATGCATAGACTTTAAGGTAAGAGTGGCAAATGAACCATTATATTCCTTAAAGTTGTAATCAGCTTAAATCCCTGGAGAAATTACACATACGTTTAATGACATTTCCTTTGTTTAGAAAAAGCTGTTTTTAATGAATGCAAAATTTAGGACCAAGAAGAGAACAGTGTGTACTCCAGGCAGGAAAGTAACTATTCCTGTTTGGCAGCTGTTCAGTACTTGCCTTCCTAATATAAACAATAAATGACAATAGAACAGAAATAGATCAACAAAAACAAAATCTTTATGATGAAAATTATGGTGAATACCCAGTGATTTGTATTTTCTATTTAGTATCTGCTTTTTTCCATTTAAAATGTTTTTATTTTATGCATTTTATGCATCATTTTCGTATGGAACTGATGTATTGATTTTGTGGTGTTGCCATTGGTAAACTAAAATCAGTTACACTTGAGGGGGCACAAGTAACTTAGTAATTCAGTTACTAAAGTACAAATGAGCTTATGTAGTTCCTACATGAAATACATGAACTGTCAAGATTGAGTAATGATTAATGAACATGTGATCAGTACATAAGTAACAGTTTCTGGTTATTAATACCTTGAGTGAGCATGTACTACTACATTACATGTGCCCCCTCAGCAAAGTGTTTCCCTAAAATTAAAATTATTAAAATAAGAAATGAAAATTTACCATTGACTTTTTGTATTTGATTACCTTTAAATAAATGGTATAAATATATTTGACAAATGCAGAAAGCACTAATACCCCAGATGGCTTTAACACACCTTTTTTGCAGGGGTGCCGTCGTCTGATGGCAGACCAGTTACCTCAGCCAAACTGGATGGAGCAGCCAGTAAGAATGAATGAGCAGCTTGAGAACCTCAGCCTGCTGCAGAGAATAAGGCCTCACCTTTCCAGATGGGTGTCGTACATAACTGGAGACATGGAAGCTTTTGGAGGATGGATGAAAAGTGAGAGACCATCTAATATCTGAGCTGAATTTAAGACATTTCATTAAACATGCTCAGAACTCGTCATTCATATATCTGATGTATTCTTGTTTTAACTTGAAGGGCAGTTTATCCTTTTTCAGATTCTGGATTGGGTTCTTCGTGGGGCCAGTCAGGTTATGTTCGTTAATAACCCTCTCAGCGGGCTCATTATCTTCGGGGGGTTGGTCCTGCAGAATACATGGTGGGCATTCAATGGCTTCTTCGGCAATCTGTTTGCCACTCTGTCTGCCATCATTCTCAGACAAAGCAGGTATGTAATTCCACTGAAGCACGGGTGTTTTTTCACTCCTAGTAAACCAGAGGTATAAAACATTGTAACGGACCCCCCTCCCGCAATATTGTTTATACCTCCAAATGCTGTTATAAGGGGTCCTTTTGGCAGATTTGAAACTTTTTGGAAGACTGTCAGAAGAAATGAATATCAAGTCATGATAAAATATATGTTAAATATTATGTAATGATCATGCAAATAGACTACCAGTTGTTCCAATAGGTTGGTGGTTCAGTTCCCACTTTTGTGTCTTGTGTGCAGAGATTGAATGTTCCTTCTCTTTCATTTGGGTTTCCGGCAGATTCTCCAGGATTCTTCTGCAATCTAAAGACCTGCAGTAAGGGTAACATACAGTAGCAGTCAAATGTTTGGACATACCTACCTATAGAATGGTTTATTTATATTACAGTAAAATTCAGTTACAGACTTCAAGGGACCTGGTAAAACAGTCCGTTATATCCAGAGTTGCTGTATGCGCAGAACACAAGTACAGGACACCAGTTACTCATTTCACACCCCAGCAGACACACTTGTGATATAGATTATTATATTGTACATGTAGTAATCCAACTTTACCTGACCAGATGCGTGACTATTAATAATCCTGACTACGTACGTATTTGCGCTGGATATCACCGGCACGCCACGCGCCTTGTAGGCGGAGCTGCATGTGCATTATAGCCGAACAGAACTACAGCTAAAAGCGGCCCTGGAGACCAAATGGTTTGTCCATTATAAGCGAAATTCCGTTATATGCGAGTCTGCTATATCCGATGCTTTTTCTGCATGTTCCTAAAGGTGCACTACTGGGACCAGTGTACCTCGTCCGTTATAGATGATATTCTGTTATAAGTGAGTCCACTATAACGGGATTTTGTTGTATTCTAATTTTAGAATAATTATAAAAATATCAAAATTATAAAACAACATATATGGAACTATGCACTGACTATGAAAGTATTAAAAATATATATATATATTTGTCAGGTGTGCAGCTCTGTGGGTTGTGACTCAGAAAGTTGCCACTTCAAACCCCTGGATCAACAGAGTGCTCCCACCATTGGGCCCTTGAGCACGGCCCTTAGCCCTAATTGCTCCCGGGACTGACTAACCCTACTTTCTCCCGTGCACCAGGGATCTAAGGTGGCCTCCTGGGATGCTTTTCCTGAAATAGGTCCCACTCATTGGCCGCTTTTACTTCACTCTCAGGTGAAACTCCTCCAAAACACTTTCTACTGTGTTTGGGTCAGGTGCCCAGGTCACGTGATTTGACACTCGATGGCTGTGTCTGAATTCAGGGGCTGCATCCTTCAAAGGTCGAACAGAAAGCGTTGTCAAATGGGATGGTCTGGCCTACAAATAATTTCCTATTTGCATCAGCAGTTCTTCCCATCCGTACCCTTGAGTCACAAAGCAGAGTTCCTGTCACCTAGCTGGTACACACCCACTTTACCTGTGCGCAGTGAATCTTGGGATATGTTGGACTGCATCCTTCACAGAGCAGGAAAGGAAACTTCAGCGATTTGTAGATCGCATTTTTAAGAGCCTTTGAAATGGGACAGCCTTGTCGCGTTGCTGTGACATTCAGTCGTCGAATGCAGCCTTAGAAGGATATAGCTCCTGAATTCAGACACAGCCTATCACCCTCATTTGTAGGCGGCTTGGAATGTCCAAACTTTTGACTGGCACTGTATGAATCTACTGTATGTATCTAAATTGGCTGTATTGTATATTTACCCTGCAATAGACTGCCATCCCATCCAGACTCCAGCCCCCCTGTTGAAGAGAAAATGAATATATGTAAATTACAGTGGTTTTTATGTAATTTCTGTTTCAGGCAGGCTATATCTTCTGGTTTGCATGGTTATAATGGGATCCTGGTTGGTCTTTTAATAGCAGTATTTTCAGAAAAAGAAGACTGGTATTGGTTTCTGTTATTTCCAAATATCTTCATGTCAATGGCATGGTGAGTGTTTGTATTGACAAATATATGTTCTTACTGGAGCCTTGAGGTATCAGTAATATTATCACAGAGTTATAAGTAATATTAAAATATGGCATTTCATGTACAATGGATGATCCACATTTTGGTTTCACAATGCAAGTTCATTCCTTTGAAAATAAAACTGTTCATATGATAATATTCATACTGCTCCTGTTAAATTCTGAAGAAATAGATTATCCATTTTCTCTGATCTTTTATATTACATTGGAATCATTCTCATTTGATGTAGAAGCCATTCATATTTTCTTTTTAACAGCCCAGTTCTTTCCAGTGCCTTGGGTTCAGTTAACAGCAGATGGGACCTCCCAGTTTTTACATTGCCATTCAACATCTTGGTCTGTATCCACAAAGTGGCAGTTGGTCCCTATAATAATTACTTCCCCCAGGTTCTAACTGAACCCAGATTCTACACCAACTTGACCAATGTGGATGTAGCTCTGGTAAAAAAAAATTCTGGCTAAGTATGGTCCTTGTATGTCGGTCATATTCGAATTAAATTAAATTAGGTCCAGCTGACAAGTTTTCAACAGAAAGACATTTTGTTTTATAGGTGAAATCAGGAGAAATTCTTTTGTACAATAAGACAGAAACTCGACTATTTTCCACTTGATCCTCTTAAAATGGCATAGATATTTCACAGCATGGTTTCAATAATGCTCACTGCCATCCCTTATTTAGCTTTTCCGTGCAGTTCCTGTTGGTATTGGACAAGTGTATGGATGTGACAGTCCATGGACAGGAGGGATTATCACTTTTGCATTGTTCATTTCATCTCCAATCATATGTTTGCATGCAGTTTTTGGTTCAGCCATTGGCGTGGTGTCAGGTAAGGAATTAAATCTCATCTGTATGCATTCTTTTCAAAGGAAAATGTTCCCTTATTATATTATATATTAAGCATATTGTGTGATTTTGATCATCTGTTAATAAGTTAATGGTAATATTTATGTTTTTAATCAATTTTATGTTGAAATTGGAAGATTATTCTGAAATCTCTCATTTAACACATCATTTAATCAATCCCCGAAAAAGACAGATTAATGACACCTGTTTCCAGAAAGCAGGTAATGATATAGATGAACATCCACTTCTCAGCTGCATATAGAAACAAACCATCTTCCAAATATGCTTATCCAGTAGAGCAGGGGTGCCCAGCCCCAGTCCTGGAGGGCCAGAGCCCTGCACATTTTTGAGCTTCCCCTCATTTAACACACCTGACTCAACTCCTTGTGATAATTACCACACAGCTCGTGAGCAGAATAATTTATGGTGGAACAGGGAAAGAACTAAGCTACACAGGGCTCCGGCCTTCCAGGACTGGAGTTGGGCACCCCTGCAGTAGAGGTCCACAATGACCCTGGAGCGTATGCCGAGAATCTATCCCAGGGAATAAGGCGGGGGGTGTCCTGAATGGTGTGCCAGTCCACCACAGGGAATACACTTTCACATTGTGGTAAATCTAGATGCATCAAGTCATATACAGGGCACGGATTGAACCCCCAACTCTGGAGGGGTGAGAGTTGTGTTGACTACTGAGACATCTATATGGTAGTAACTTCTTACCATAATTACTTATTCGATGACATTTTCTTCTTGTCACATTTTATTCCTGTACATTTAGACTCAGTGCCATGCCAGACTCAATGACAGGTGATGTGCCAAAATTGTCTTTTAAAATGTCATTTAGGCCTTGCTCTTGCTGCACCTTTTGAGGACATCTACTCTGGTCTCTGGGGCTACAACAGTGCTCTGGCCTGCATTGCTGTTGGAGGCATGTTCTACGTGCTGACCTGGCACAGTCACCTCCTGGCCATTGCATGTGGTCAGTCTCCCCTATTTGCTCCCATTGTTTGATTAGTTTTGCTTTAAGGGTGTATATGGCATTGAGCAAAATTATTATAAGGGTGAACTAAAGAAATAATACTAATCTATATTTTTTTCTCAGCATTTTTTTGTGCATACCTGGGATTGGCCATTGCAAATGTCATGTCTACAGTAAGTATATTTTATTTGGTTCAGTGGCATCAGGGCGTGATGTGTTGAGGGTTATAATAGACGGGTGGTTTATGCATGAGCATATCTCTACTGTACAAATATGCTAAAGTCTATTGTGACACATACTGTGTGGAGGAGGGAATCTGGGCATGCAGTGACCAGCTCAGCGTAAGTGCCAAACTTGCTGTTTTTAAAATTACGCTTTAATATTTCTAAACAAGACATAGGAATTAAACCTCCTCTGAAGACACTCTGAGATTTTACATTAATTAACAGCTAGGAAACAAAGTTATTGCACACGTTAAAGTCGTGTGCTGGAATTTTACTTTGCATGACTAACTTTATGTATAACAGTTAATGAACAGGGAACATGCACATTCATGTGCAATAATATTGTAATTATTTTACAATGTAATATTCTGCACCAAGCAGATTGAAATAAGCAGCATAATAATTCATTTAGGGGAATCCGGCTTCTTATTGGTGTTTCTGACTAGCTCAATGTGTCTTGGTTCTGCTTTTAAAAACTCATTCAGTGTTTACAATCAAACAATCAATTAATCAATCAATCAGTTTATTTTTATACCCCATTTTCAATGTTAAATACGTTGACTGACCAAAGTACCACACAATGAAGGATAGATCAAGGAATAGAAAAATTGAACTATAAAAATGAATAAAAACTAATAAAATCAAAACAGTATTAAATGAAACAAAAAGTCAGGCAGATAGTGTTAAATGGTTGAACAAACAGGCAAACTTTATAAGGACAAGCAACTCAAAGAATGCAATCAAGTATTACTTTATAAAAGGCATAAATAAAATTAATTAAATTAAAATAAAAAGGACAATAGAAAACTGAAAGGAATTAATTATTAAAGCTAATAAAAAGAAATAAACCTAAAGACAGATCACTGTTATAATGTCTTATAAATAATCTTATTATCAATGAAATACATTTTCAGCATATGATCTTGAAGAGGTATTGGTGTATATATATGTTTTGTAATTGTAAGTGTAATTCTTGTCTGTGCATCCTGTCCATTCTGTTGTTTTTGTTAACAGTTTGGGTTACCTGCCTACACCTGGCCTTTCTGTCTCTCGGCCCTCACCTTCCTGTTGGTTACTATGGAAACCCAAACCATACACAGACTACCCCTTTCAAAAGTATCGTACCCAGAGAAGAACCTCAGGTATTTCAGGGAAATGAGAAAAGCTATGAATAATGTAGAGCTACAGCAGAAGTTACACAAGGGAAGAGAAGATGCAGTACTGTTGGATGCAGACCAAGCACTAGAGGAAAATCCATGTATAGATCACAGTGCAGCCAAAACTTATGTGGAGATGAACCTGCTAGTGGATAACATAAGGACCGAAGGTATCAGCCAGAAATAGGAGGGAACTGAAGATCAGTTTGCAAATGTGAACATGCCACATGACCTGACCTGGGAGAATGAAGCTGATGAAACTATAAAGAATGATTCAATGAGTTCATATCAATCAGAGGATTGATTGTGTGAATGCTGTGCCACAAGCCGTCCTATTGTCATTCACATATGCAAATGACTGTGCTTATGATTTGCATATCTTAATTATTTATAATTTTATAACATTGTATCTGATTAAGAATTTTGATGATTACAGTATATTGAAAATTAAAATTGCATAAATAATGTGCAAGATATGTATGCAAATATATGCAAAATGAACAATTATAAATACAGGAAGTAATATACTCTGTATTCCTAAGTTTTAAGTGCTGGTTTTTAGTGACAAATGATCACTGCAGATGTACCAGTAGGTGTCAGAATAAGCTTAGAGAGCTGATTATTGGCCTGATGTATTTGTAATTCTGAACAAAAATCTCACTGGCTGGTTTGATGATTTATGTTTCTATCTTAAGTCAGTGTGACACATGAAAAACATACCGCTTTAAAGAAAATATTTTGAAAGTTATGAATAAATGTATTTAAATTGCTTTTCTACATGTATTGTGAGTGGTTTTTAATATAGTCAGAATCTTTAGCTGAGCCCTGATTCATATAAATTACAATTAGAATTACAATTAGAGGCTACAATTAGAAATATGTGATGGAATTTTAGTAACAAGCATGTATGTATGTATGTATGTATGTACAGTATGCATGTATTATTATTATTATTATTACTGTAGCAGGGACAGACTTCTAAATCTATAGTGAATACACTTCTGTTGTGATAATTTCTTGTTTTTTATGGAAGGGAAGGTACTGTACAGTAATAGGAATGCAGCATTACTGTTAAGCCCCTGCTGTTCTATTGTTGCTTCTTAGATTTTTCTTCCACCTCTGAGAAATCCTACAGCTTTGAAGTGTTACAGCTATTTTGGGTAAAGTCCAGAGATTTTGTTCAAGCATGATCTTAGTATACTTACTGCAATGCATGATGCATTGTAATATGCCGTCTCTGATCCCTTTTTTGCTTTACCGTGGCAATATTCCAATCAACAGTCAGTGTATTATTACTAGATACTGCCCAGTAAAAGAAGAATATGTTGGGACTGTTAATAAATAATCCATGGAAGAAGTTCAGCTTTCCACATATACAATATTGTATTGCTCATGGAGCAATAAGAACCCTTAATGATCCTCATGGCAAAAATTTCCCTATGAAAATGGTTTAAAAGTTCTTTTCCCTATGAAACATACATAAAGATGAGAGCAAGCTTGAGGGTGACAGCTCAAGACCAGCCAGTATGCAGTGCCCCTGGCTTTACTCAGGGGCCCAACGATGGCATCAGCCTGCATGCCCTGCAATTTGAACTGGCAACCTTCCTATCATGAGTACAGTGTCCTAACTCACCTAGCCACACACTAACCCTTTATCCTTCACAATTACAGAGTTATAATGTGTCTTTCTAAACTTTAAAGCAAGTGCTTTCTTCCCTTTAAATACAATTTCCAGGAAGTTCGGCTTCATAAATCCTTATCAAGACTCAAGTTATACCTTTGACAGAATTCAAAGCTCTTGTGCTATTTAAGATTCCAAAGGAACAGTCTTCTCTGTTTCTATGCATTATGTAAATGACAGCAACTATAAAAGATAGTAATACGGCTAGAAGGACCTAAGTATTATGTAAACTTTTGAAATGTTATTTCCTTTCACCTTAAGTTTAAGAAAGAAGCTCCAACTTAAGAATGTGTTCCACATGATTACACAATTTCAGTCTATCACTTTGTCTGGCTGCTTAGACCTTTCGGGCCCAGACTGCAGTGACGGTGGTTGCCATGGAGATGTACAGACATTGTGCAGACTTGTAGCGAGGCAGAGAAAAAAATAGGAACGCGGTGTTCCCAGCCAACACGATGCCACTGTATTAGCAGCAGATGGATCTATTCACAAGTACTCTGAGGACACAGAGGGAAAACCATCGCCATTTTAGCCGGTAACGTCTCATCATGTTATGTGTGCTTGTGTGATGTTGCTAAACACAGGACGGCTTGCAGGAAATAGCCAACGTAGGAATGCATCAAAAGTGAATGAAAAAAAGTGATTATAGTTACTGATTCATTTACCGGCAATGATGCTGTGGAGCGTCAAGTCAAATGCTGGGATCAGGAATAAGGACTAAATTTGTAAACTGGATATTCTCATTAAATTAAAACAAGATGCTAAGCTTTGAAATATTTTGAAGTTTATCGGCACTGCTCATAAATCCTTTGAGCTTGAGTTATATTAATGCTGTCCTTGTTACAGGACAATACAAAAGATTCATTAAGTTAGTGACAACCTGACCAGTTACCTAAAAGTCAGCTATTTATATTATAATGCATCCTAGAAATTTCTAGCCACTCCAGTCTCACGACTTTCATTAAGCTGATATGCCAAGGATATTAACCATGCAGTGAGATGTACCCATGGTGAGAGACGCCGTCTGTGACAGCTCCTCTTAGCATATAGATGTACTGTGTATTTTATGCTCTGTAGGTGTGTAGGTGTGCGGGAGAACATCTTCCTGCATGAACAGAATCATCTGCTGTGACCGGAGTTTACCACAGTGTACAATGAAAGACGAAAGGGCATTTCAAAGCCTCCTGAAACTACAGAAAGCAATGTATGCAATCAAATGGTTCTTTTACGATACAATTAATCAAGCATATTGTTCGTACATATTAGAGGAGCAGGACCCTAGTTTGATTTGGGCAAGTGTATTTATGTACCTGAACTACTGAAGCCATCCACTGCCCAACCCTTTATTCAGTTCAGTGTTATGGGGGACCCGAGCAGCCTAGAGCTTAAGGCACAAGGACATCCCTGGAGAGATTGCCAGATAAGAGGAGAATATACAGCCTCCAGACACAGAGCAAGGGTAGGATTTGAATCTGTAGGTGTGAGGCGGCGGTGTCACCACCTAGCCACTGGGTAACCCTGAACTACAAAATGCTGATTCAAACCGTAAAGAAACTGTGTCCATCGGTTTTTCGGGTTTTATAGTCTAACAGAGGGCAGATGAGGACATCATTTATATTAATACATTTTCTGTTCCTGCTTGTACTATTCACGGTCACAGGGGGGTCCAAAGCCTATCCCTGGGGCTACAAGTACAAGGCAGAGAATAACTCAGGCTGGGGCACCAACCAATTGTAGGGCACACTCACACACCACTCACACCTACGGGCAATTTGGTAACTCCAATTAACTTCAGGATATTTATTGACTGTGGAGGGGAAACCGTAATATGCAGAGAAACCCCACAATGATTTAGGGAAAATATGCAACACATGGAGCCATGGCGGAGACTCAAACCCTGGTCCCAGTGGTGTGAGGCTACAGTGCTAATCACCACAGCACCATGCAGTCCATCATCACACATACAGTAAAAAAAATGCTTTTACAGAATTTACTGTGTTTTGTGAAAATCCAGTCAGTGGCCACTGATTAGTTACATCTAGCTAGCACAGGCTATTACATTCCCAGTGCCAGGGTAGTACATTTTGCCTTCAGATTAGGGGTGGGTATTGGCAAGGACCTTTGCATTTTAACATACTGAACTAGTGGACACCAACGTTAAGATAAAGTGCACAAGAATGAAAATAGGAAATTAAAATGCCCAGTCAGTTATCTTAGGCTGGTGTGGTGCTTGTAGAGGACAGAGCATATTAACTGTTATTATGAAAATAAAACAGTATGATTAGAGCTGGGCGGTTTGACCAAATATTTATATCACGGTATTTTTCAAAGTTATATCGGTTTCACAGTATACGACTGTGTTTTTATAAGTATGATTTTACAAGATTTTATAGGACACATTTTTGATATACGTTTTTGCATTGTTCCCACATTAAATATATTACTTTATTAGCCATCGCGCCTATCCGCTACCTTAATGATAGCATCCGGCTAACGTGTTTGTGGGCTAACTGCTTATAGATAGATGGCTAATGTTAAGGTGTGCGTCGGTCAAGTTAACATTTTTGATAAATGTTTAATAGCTCAATGTTGCTGGAACGCGAGCTTGACTGACCTCGCGAAATTTCTTATAAAGGCCGGGAAGTCGGTCTTAAAGATGCTTCGCCAGGTTCAACGTGCCACTTGACTTCGTCGCCACATCTTTGTAGCACTGTTTGCTTAGAGGCTTATCGACATCCTTCGCCTTTCCATGTTCCTCTGCAATAATAATAACTCGGTATGTAGATGTTAACAAGCGCAAGCGCGTTCAGCGGCTATTGAGAGGCGTGGACGGGCTGCACGAGTGTGTGCGCGCATGCGCTGTAGTGGTGCTGTGTGACGTGAAACGAATGAGGCGAAAACTGGCATCAATGTTGGCATCAATAATGGTGAAAATGAGTATCTAATCAGACACCTTTATTTTTAATATCGATTAGTATATGAGAATCAATTTTTTTGACATGCCCAGTGTCAGTTTTTTTAGCGGTGCAGCAATGAAAAAGGTTCCTCTTTCAACAAAACATGGGAAATCAGTTGCCAATCCTCATTAATGGGGTGCGAGGTTATCGTACGTAAGATTCGGTGGCTCGCGAAGTTCAGCAATCGCACGTAAGTGCCACTCGTGCTGCAGAAGATTTTTTTTTACAACTTGTGTTACCTCCTCGTACACCCTGGGCACAGTCACCTCCTTAATGTTTTCGCGTTGGGATCACATAGCGTGGCTCCAGGGTGTTCCCAAAACGTCTGTTTGTATTTTGCATGATACTCCCCCTCGGAAATATCGATTTTTGGAGCTAGAAATTGATATAGTATATCATGAAAGGAAATATTGGAATATATTGATGTATCGATTTTTTTGCATAGATGTCCTTCAAGATTAGGCAAGTTTAGCATTCAGTTGTGCTAGCCCTTCCATACACCACTGTTGTACTTTTGACCTTCCTAGTAGCTTTAAATAGTCTGGCCATTCTCCTCTGACCTTTTTGATTAACACCATTCTCTGTAAATTCTAGACACTGAATTGTGTGAAATCCCTCTGAGGACTCTGTTCTTAGCATGTTTACATGCCTATTACATTATCCCAAAATGGCTACTTATGGGCTCACTACCTGTAACATGGGATTTTGGGGTCAGATGCAGTGCCTGTTCAGCAGCATGCTTAAAGGGGAAGGACTCCGGTGCATAAGTTCACGGCAACAGACAATAGCTTTGGGAATGTGGAACATTATACCTCTCCGGTGGGGAAGGAGGCTAAGCTATTGTGGGAGATAGAAAGGTATCAGCGAAAAATAGCCAGCCTTATCTCCATGCACAGTGTGGGCTCTGAAACCAGGCCTCTTGATCAAGGGTGGAGTCCCTCCGACTCTGGAGTTCCCCAAAGTGAAAGACTGCTAGCAGGTGTGGGGACACTCACAAATCCTTGGCTGAGGGTGGTGTAGCTAGCTTTTCCTGGTGGACAAGAGGGTTGCCTTTTTTGGATTGTGAGTTGACTGCTGTTTCTGTGTATACACCACACATCAGTTCAGACTACCCAGCCTTAGAGAAAACGGGTGAGTTGCTCAAAAGAATACCACCTATACACTCTGTGGTCCTACTACGAGTCTTCAGTGCTCATGAGGGGAACAATAAAAAAATCCTGGAAAGGTGTGATTTTGGAAGAATAGCCTCCTACAACAAAGGCAGTCAGTAAGGTGAAGGGTCAAGCATGGGAGAAGTTTGAAGAGGTTATAGAGAGGCTTTGGCAAACACCTCAGCGTGAGGGGAAGGTGTTCATCAGGGATGGGGAATGACTAACTTCCAAGGATATTATGGGGAATTCTGTAACCTGAGGGCTATCACCTCTCACCAGGTGGCAGATTTGGAAACTTCTGTCAGAATCTGTCACTGCAGCTGAAATGGGTAATATATAGAGGCATCTGTTGGAGCGGCATAGTTGACCTGCCACTTCAAAATTGCTTGGACAGCAGGGTTATACCACTACTTTGGCAAACAGGGGTATTTATAAAATAGGGAACTAGAGAATGTGTTGCAGTTAACACTTAGCCTCTCTGGAAGAGGAAATTCCACCCAATGACCAAACCAGGGATTCAGGTAAATCAATTTGGATTTTGGACTAGATGTCAAACAATGCACCATTTTCCGTGTCATTGCTGTGTGAGGGTTTGTGACATTGCGCCAACATCGTACTTGAAAAAGGCTTTTGATCGCATACCCTGAAATGTGATGCGATTGGTTCTGCACCAGGACCACTGTTGTTTGGTCTCTGTATGAACACAGTAAGAATCATGTCTACACATAATCAAAAGCCTTTTGCATGGGTGTTGGCCTGCATCATGTCTCCACTCTGGTTTGATTTTCATGGAATGGATATGAAGTTTCAGCCCTGGTTGGAATGATGTCCAGTATGGAGGGACTAGAAATGACCACCCTGCTACTTGCAGGTGATATTGTGTTTCTGGCCTCTTCCATCAAGCTCTCCAACTCACGGTATCATGCCAAGTGTGAATTGGCAGCGATGACACTTAGCACCCCCAGTGATAAGGGTGGATGTTATGATGGGGTATGATGAAGGAGGGATGATCCTCGTAGTGGCTCAGTGGTTTTATTACACAAAACAGAACAGAGAGGGAACCAGAAACCAAAAAGACAATAACTAAGGCAAGGAGCAGCATAAGTACAATCACAGCAAACATGGGAAACTACCACTAACATACAGTAACAACCACACAGTGACCATCTGAGGAACAAGAACAAGCACATATACATGGATAATGAGCGTAAGATGAACTACAGATGTGGGCCTTTTACCATCAACCAAACAAAGGATACTAGGGGCAGCAAGGAACAGGTACGGGTAATAAATTATAACAAGAGTACAAACAGAAGAAACTAAACCATGGGAATAGAACATACTGTATTACAAGACTAGAAACAACAATCTGGGATAGCTAAGGTACAAAACAAGGGTCTGAACAGAGATACAAGAAAACAAGTCAAAAAGCAAGGTGCAAGAACAGGGTGAGGCTGGTCTCTAGCCAACCTTGAACCCACAACAAATTAGTTGTTTGGGTTGAAGTCATCTGCTTAGTCCTTCTAGCCACGCAGCAGAGAGGAACACATTAGGTAGCAAGGACATGGGATAGCCAGCAGCCTGCTGGTGAAACCGGGAGCTGACATAGGACAGGGACAGATCCCAACAGGTGAGGGGTGAAATTTTCCTTTAGTGAAGTGAAGTGCCTTAGGATTTTGCTTACAAGTGATGGTACGTGAGGGAACATGAGACTGACAGGTAGATCAATTCAGTGACAGCAGACACTGAGCAGGTCCATGGTGATAAGGTGAGCATTAAGTCATAAGATGGGATTGTATCTTCCAAACTTTTTGGGAGCTAGATACTGTGGCCAAGGAACTGCAGGACTGGTCTGACCTGCTCAGTATGCTACCACCATGACCCACACCAGTAAATGTACTGGGAAAGTGAATGAATGGCTGTTTATGAAATGCTGTGACCACTGCATCTAGCTCCAAGAAATACACCTTATTTAGATTTGCTTAGGTCACACATACTAGCCATTCTAATGCTTAGTTAATTAACTTCTTGGTCCTGTCTACCTTTTGAGTAAAAGTTGTCCATGTCGTAGTTCTATGTGTGTAGACAATGTTTGAGTTCTAACTGACTTGTCAAAGAAACCAAGAGTAAAGAAATATTTAATGTTAAATGCTGAATAATCAAGTTAGACATCACATGCATTATTCAAATTTTAGTTTTTACAGTAGGTTGTAGGTTTAGCTGTGTTCCAGGCCCTCTAAGCGATGAGTGTGCATATTCCTCCTCTCTTTGTGTGGGTTTCCTCCCATGGCTGAAAGACACTGATGCACTGATGACTCCTTGCATGAGTGTCTGTATTTCTTATGATGGATCAGTTTTCAATCTATAGTGTGTTTCCTACCATTGATTTTGGGCTCTCTGTGATTTGGCATTGGAAAAGAGAAAGTTTTTAAAAATATAAAATGGGCTATTGTTATTTGCATTAACAAAACTGTATTGTACATTTGTGACCTACTATATCTATTTCTTGGTGTTAAAATCCCACCCCTGCCCTGTGTGGAGTGTTTCTGTTCTCCTGTCATTGTGGACTTGTTCTATGAGTATTCTGTTTTTTCCTGCAATCCAGAGACATTAATGAATTGGCAACTGTTAATAACCAATAGTATGTGTTTTTCTGTTTGGGCACTGTACGATTGACCGACATCCTATCCAGGGTCTAAACCTACCCCTGTGCCAATTGCTAGGATTGGGTTCAGTGAGAGGGTGGTGCAGTGGTTGGTACTGTTGAGAGAAAGAGAATACTTAATTTCCCACTAAGGCATTAATAATCTTGTTACAGTAGCATTAACAACAACATGTAACATCATGCATTTTTATATGAATACATGAATGTATTTTTGTGATGTATTATATATCATGTATGTAAGTACTATGATGAATGACCATGCATCATACATACATCATGAGTTACTGGTTGCACAATATCTGTCTATTTAAATTCCAACTATTCAACCATATGGGGGATTGTGGATAATTACAAAAGTTTGTAATTTATCAGGGCAAAGAAACTCTTAATGATATTTTAAAAGGATAATAAATCAGATCACATTACTTGCTGTTCCTCACCTTAAAGTAATCTTAATACCATTTAAGCAATAAAAATGTTGTTTTTTTTTTTACTTTGCCACGTGAGAATTTCATGCTCTGATTGTGTTCACAGGTTCTCCGTTGCCCTAAGAGGAAAACGTACTGCAAGTTTGTTCAGCCTTGCTCCTGCTGAACTTAGTTCTGTTGAACAATTTTCCATGATAATAGAACAAGAAAGTGGCCATAACCAAATAAATTATGTAAAATTATTATGCAGAATAATTTATACAGTTTTGATGAAAAATTGTACAGTTGACTGCATTCTCTCACTGATATAGTACATACAAGAACAAAGCAGGCTAACAAAGGAAATCTCAAGCCAGCACTGCTAAATAGGTCAGCACTCCTACACTCACACACCTGTTTTAACTCATCCCTCTTTACCTACCACTGAGGTTATATGTCACTACTCAGGCTTCATTGAAAGTACTTTCCAACTCTATGCGACTGCATGCAGATCCAGCTGTCCTTCCTATTAACAGAGACTAGCACAGATGGTTGACCTTATTCTAATGAAAACCTGGGTCCTCAGAGACATAGCATGACAACAAAATGCTGCCAGACATCTTAAATCAAACAGATTTATCCTGGCACAACCAGAATATTTTGAGACTAAATTTTAGAAGGGAAAAATTACATGTGACTATAGCCTTCCTATAGAAAAGCCTAGTTTTTCAGGAATATCAGGTCAGCGAGAATACATGTGCATCTGTAATAATTCTGTTATAATTAAAGTGATTCTGCATTCTATCCTATTTCAAAAGAACGTTTTGAGACCCCCTCCACAACTTTGTTCAGTTGTACACATATTGTAAAATTGAATTGATTTTTTTTTGCCATTAATGTACGTACAATACCTCACAATGACAAAGTGAAAACATATTTAGGTAAAATAAAATTATGAATGAATGAATTATCCATGTCAGTATTCAGACCATTTACTCTAACACTGCAAAACAAGTTGAGGTGCATCCTACTTTGCATTATCTTTCTGTTGTATTTTCTACTTGATTGTATCCACATCTGGCAAATTGGCATGACTGGATATGATTTACAAGCACAGAACTCTCCCACAGTTATAAGCTCCCACAGTTAAGTGTGCCTCTGAGAGAGGATTGGTGGAGTAAATACACTGGGGTGATGTATGGCTTTGAAGAACAGGACCCTGTGTTTGTGTATAAAAGGTTATTGGTCTGAATCCCAGGTTATTGATCCAAATCCCTCACAGCGTAGTCATATCATTGGTTACCCTTGTGTAAGGCCTTTAACCCACTTTACACTGCTGCCCAACCAATGACAACACATTTTGTTTCTAAGTCTGGAAAAGGGTATGGAAAAATTATCATCGGTTCCCATCACTGTCACATGGAATAAGTTTGAAACTCCAAAGATTCTTAATTTCTGGCCAAATTGGGTATTCAGGCATCAGTTAACACACTGTGTCAAAACATGAAATGTATATTCCTAGTTATATAATTGTTTGTTTTATACACCATTTATATCATGCTCTGAGAAGATAAAACCATTTTTTAGTTACTACCACAGAGTGTCATGAATTTATGTTTGAATTCCGATCCTTCTTATATGTGTTATCTGTTTTATTACACTTTTGTACAGCTGAATAAGCTTAGCATGGAATCAATAGCAAATAAAAGTGTAACTGACTCATATACTGTACTTCTGCTATCGCCTTTTGTTAACAGCAGTTGGCTTTGAAGGCAGGCTAACCAATAAAAATTCAAGGCCCGAATTAACATTTTTATATTAGCTTGATGTACTTATTTAATACCTTATAATGTATTAATAAACATCGATGGTGTCACGTCTGGCTGGCAGGGTGTCGGCGGCGTGAGGCAAGGAGAGCGACAGGCAGCCAGAGATCGGGGAATATGGGATTCATTGGTAAATGAAGGGCAGGCACAGGAACGATGAAGAACACCAGATGTGACATTACATGAATGACTGATCTGCGGAAACGGACTCAGACGCGGACTAAATACAAGAGACAATCAGGCACGGATGGACAAATGTGTATGCACTGACCGCAGTGAGAGATGTCTCGTTGAGTGAGAAGTTTTACTTGCAACTTCGCTCGGTGGTTGATGAGGGGACACTCCTCTGGTCATGGGTGATTTCAGTGCGACCACTGGCACTGACAGGGCAGGCTATGAGGATTGTTTCGGTCCCCATGGGTCTGAAGACCATGGTGAAAGTGGCTCCATGTTCCTTGACTTTGCAAAAGGTCAGGGGCTGCAGGTCGCTGGATCTACAGAAGTGCCCAATTTGTGAATTCTGCCCACAGACTTGTTGTTGCTACTCTGAAGATTCAGCTTAGATCCAGTAGGCAACCTCCTACTAGGAGAATGAGACTGGACTTACCAGACTCCAAGATCAGGCTGTTTCTGATGAGTTTGCATTCAGTTTGTGTGAGAAACTTGCAGACTTGGGTGTGACTGGTGACTCTAATGTGATGTGGGAGACCTTCCATGATAAGACCCTGAAGGTTGCTGTGGGTTGTGTTGGTGTTGCTGGTGTTCCCAGAAGGAGGTGTTTCATGTTGCAGGGAACCCTGGATATTATCAAGAGGAGTCACAGTGTATGACTTGGTGGCAACTCTAGTCTGTACCGGCAACTGAGATGGATGGCTGTGTGGGATCTGAGGGCAGATAAGGAGGCATTGTTAGACAGATCTGTGAGCAGGTAACATACCATCATCTTCTTTCAAATTATTTCTGTAGATAAAGGTGATTACATCATCTAAGCAAAAACAAGAAACATTCACTTATTTATGAAAAGAAATTATCTGAGATGCTAATTTCCACTGAGGAAACAATTAGGACTCCCTCACATTCATCATTATTTAAAAATCCTAGAATTAGATTCAGAAGCACCATATCAGGGGAAAATGATTAGAACATTGTTACAGAGCTTTTTGGTGGAGCCTATCTTATTTAAGCCAAATAAGACCAAGAGCAGACCACAAGATGCTGAAAGAAGTCTCCAAAAATCCTGAAATGTCATCATGGGTCACACACGAAGCTCTTGCCACAGTTGATGTCAAGGTACACGCATCTACCGTGAGAAAGAGACTGCACAAGTTTGGTTTACATGGGAGTTGTTTCCAAGGAGGAAACCTTTGCTATCAAAAAAATGTCAGGGCATTTTTACCAGTTTACCAGAGACCACCTAGACAAACTTTTGGAACAACATGCTTTGGACAGATGAATCTCAGAACTCGAATTTAATCCACTCAGAACTCCGGACAGAATCCTAAAAAGTTAGAGTTGTCGAATTTTCCCCATAAGAACTAATGGAAAACCAAATAGTTTGGTTCTCTGTCCCCAAAAATTACACCTAAATGTGTTTTTTTTTTTTTAGCATTTAAACACAAAATGAACCGGATAAAACAAGAAGAGCATATACTGTACTAAACACATCTAAGCACATTTATCAAAACAGTAATTCGTAGAGTAAGAAAATAAATGTATCCAAACAATGTGTAAAGTTAAAAAAACAATGTGTCCTGCCCCAATCGTCTGCTCCTTCCACGTGCCACACCCCCTCGTTAACCCCGTGTGGAATCCCCGTGTGATCAGCTGTTTCTGGCTGTTGTCATTAGTCTTCTGTATTTAGTCCGCGTTTCGGTTTGTTTCCCCAGTTCGGTCATTGTATTGTCTGCGTTTTGCCTGCCTTACCTGTAATTAAACCCCGTATTACCCGATACCCTGACTTCTGCGCCTTTGTCTCCATTCTGTCCCCGCTGGGCATTAAATGTATTAATGGTTTATTATTAATATTAAAATAATTCATAAGAAATCTTTATTTTTAAATGTATTTTATTATGTAATAATAATTACTGTTATTGTCTATCATTGTCTAAATGTATTTTTACTGTTTAATACATGTATTAAGTTAGTGTAAGCATGCACGATGCTATCACAGCAAATGTGAGGCTGAAACTGAAGTTTTACCCTTTGTTTCTGCTGAGAGACGTGCTGTGTGACTCATTTCCTCGTGCATACAAGTTTGATTTCTGAGATTCAGATTGAATTCTAGCTGGTTCTGGCTGGTTCAACTTTTAAGAAATTTGAGTTCTAATGAGTTCGAGAACTGAGGTACCACTGGAATTGGGTGCAGTAACAGAGGGCATGTTAGGCGTAAACCTAAGACAGTTGTTGAACAAAAGAACTTACCAACCTACCAGCTGTGAAGCATGGAAGTGGAAATATCAAGGTTTGGGGCTGTTTTGTTGCAGTAGAATCTGGCCTGCTCACCATCACAAAATTATAAAATCCACTATGAATTCTCCAACAGAGGGTGCTTGAGGACAATATGATAATATCTGTATAGTAACTGAATCTTAAGTGGGGGTGGACCATGCAACATGACAACGGTCCAAACATTCTACCAAGGAATGGCTTATAAGAAAGAAATGTTCTGAAATGGCCAAGTCAAAGCCAGGATCTGAATCCTATTGAGTGTATGCAAGACACCCTACAAACATCACACAGCTTAAGGAATTCTGCATTGGAGAGTGGGAAAACTTTCTGCCAGTCGATGTCAGAGATAGATGGTTATAGAAAGTGTCTCACTGAGTTTATTTCAGCCAAAGGGGGAAAAACTAGCTGTTAGGGCACAGGGAGTCCAAATTTTTTCCTCCGTAGGAATTTGCATCTTAGTTAATTTCCTTTGTTAAATAAGTGAATTTGTTTTTTGTATTTGCATAGGCGATGTAATTACATCACCTTTACTACAGATATATTTTGAAAGAAGATGTAATATTGATATTTTGATATTTCTTAAAGAATTAAATGTTTAATGGGGTGTCCTAATGTTTTCACATGACCGCATACCTGGCCCAACTCCAACTTAGGTGTATCATTCTCTGACTAACACATACACATTTCACAAGCTGTAACTTAAGGTAGATATGCACATTCTTCCTTTATAACCTCTGTCAACTCCATGCGTTAAATCTGCTTGATTCTTTTTGGGTTTCCCAGGTAACACGCCGTTGTTCCTTGTTCATCTTCTCCCATCAGTCAGATGACAGCCAGAGTCAAATTGAAGACTCTATTCTGACCTCCAAAGTAATGAATTGAGTACCATGCAAAAAATGGGGAAAGTAGCTAAGACTTATGACTTCCATAAAGACCTTGCTCTTGTACCTCTGAGCATGACCATAAACTATGGGGGTTGTAACCCCCCCAATAGTTGAAACCAGCCAATACAACCCTCTGCACCCCCTTACATGGGCGGAGACCTCAAATACTCAACCGAAAATTATACTCTTACCCCCGCATGATTTGTGTTTTGTTTCAGAATGTTATATAAATGGAAAGAGAATTATAAGGGACGGTCAGTTTTTTAATATAGTTTAAAACAGCTGACCCTAAGCATTTTGCCAGCAAGACAGTAAAGCTTTCGTCACAATTTACCAAAGCTTTTTGTTTAATTTTGTGGTGTTTCAAATTTGTTTTAAAGCCTTTGACAACGGCTTCATTTATTATTGTGGATGTTTTATTATGGATGTAAATAATAATTAGCTCCTTACATAACTGTCATCTAAAATTGAACTGCTAGACTGTTTTCTGTGTGTCTGCATGCAAATATGTACAGAGCAGGAAAGGACTTGGCCAGGCAGAAATCTGCCATGGTAGGTTTCAGAAAAGACCAAATTGAAAGTCGTTTCCATATCGTGAGAGAGGACTGACTTCACAATGTTAGGCAGATGCTGACCACACGTCAACCATGGTGTAAGGAGACAAGTTTTGATTTTTTTGAAAAAGCAAACAGCACGGATATTGTTAGAGCAAAGTCCCAAGCGAATAATGTACATTTTTGCGTCCTTATTTTCTTCATAAGGAAATGAGTACCTTCATCTCCTCCCATCAGTAAGAGGACAACCAGGGTCAAACTGAAGACCCTAGATTTGACCGACAAAGTAATGAATTGAGTACCATGCAACAAAAAGGGGAAGGTAGGTAAGACTTGTGATTTGAACATGTCTATTCCTGATATATTTCTATATCATCAATCATCACAGTACACTAATAAATATTAATAGCAGGTCAGGGCAGCCTTTGGGTGTACGTGATATTTTCCACAGAAACAACATTCACTTCAGCAATGTATCCAATAAATTTATTTCCTTTGTTATCTTTTAGTAATTTCCCTTGCACTGGCATGAACTATACACACTATTGACATAATTTAACCATGTTGTTTTTAAAATGTTTATGTTTATGATTACTGTATATTTGGAGTTGTATTTGAGCTTCCCATACAACATCTTACCAGGGAAAGTGAAATTCACAGCCCTTAATGAATTTCTTTGTATTTTCATACAAAGAAACATTCTAGGATTACAAGATGAATACAAACATGCAAGCACACGATCATTTTATAGAAACTGAAACATTTTCTTAGAAAAAAATTGCAAATAGTTATGTTTTTCTGGTATTAATAACACTGAATGGTTAAATGAATATAAATCTAATGAAGCTGAAGAGAAGCAATTTTCAACCTACAATCTTCTGTCTGTATGTCAAGCATCGTGGCGACAGCACCTGTTGTCCCTTTTATATTACATAATGTTGTCCTTAAAACCATGAATTGTTGTCAGTCATTCAAGTAATTCAGAGAAAAGTTCTGAATGCAAACAAACAACAAGATATCTGGTGCAACATTTAAATCTAAATGAATCTATGACATCTTTTCACAAACATGCCAATAGATGAAGCAGTGTACTCATTACATAACTGCACCAAAAAGGTGCAATAATGGGAATAAATATGATTTATATATGCAATAAGTAGTTCTTCAGTGGTGTGAAGGGCAAATCTTTCTCTTGTGAGGCTCCAATCAACACTGCACCACCAGTAAAACAAATCACATGTCAGTTTACCTCCCTAGCAGTGGTTTTCATATAATGGAAGATCAATTTTATAGCTATGAATTGCAAACACTTCCTCTGTCAGATTCTAAGATATGAATCTGGGGATGCATTATTGGTCATCAGAGCTCTTTTATTCCACCCTAGTTGTACATTATAAAGAATATATTAGGTATTTAATCATAATGTTTTTCAGCAAGACAAGCCAGTGAGCCCAGGAAGGGATCCTTTGTTATGATAACACTTCTTCTGAGAGTTTTGTAATATTCTCTGATCCAAACATTATGTTTCCATTGTCTGGTCACCCCATGGTATCAATCTCTCCAGGTAGCCAGTTAGAAAAGTTTGCCTGTTCTAATGTAGGTTTAAGATGCATAGAGGGCATTTGGCACCTTGGCTCACTGCCCAGGTATTTATAGCAGGGACACAGCAGATCTCACCAATAGTCTCAGTGTTCTGGCATGCCATTCAGTGAGCGTTCTCACACACTGAGTTGTGATTGAGGCTCGAGATGTTCTCTAGCTTAAAGGTTGCCTTAGTTATTTTAATTCTCAGCACAGATGCGGACACATTTTTTATTAGATCATTTGTTTTTGGGAAAAAAACATCACAGCTCTTCTGATCATGTTGTTTGCTATATGTTCTGGCCAAATATGCATACATGTTCCTGTTAGCAGTTTCTCTTTGGATAGACATGTGTCCCTATAGATCCATCAGATTTCCATACCTGCTTTTCCAATGCGGGGTTTCAATGAACATGTCAAAAAATGGGTGTTGGGTAAGTTTTGTGTCCTTTAAAGTGCTTGAAGAGAGTAGCACCTATACTCACTCTAATCAATAAAATCAGTATAGCAGGAGGGACACTATTCACAGAGTTTGAATATGAGAAAAAGCAAATGCTTAGTATACGCATAGCACTCCAGCTGCTGTACAAGAACCCTATAGTAAAAGTAACCTGGCTGACACCTTAAAACATGTTAGCATAAATAGAGAGAAGAAGATCCCACTTTATAGCAGTTTGGGCATCTAAAGTGGCACCCCATCAGCAAAGTGCTGCCTCTGCCTTAACAAATTGCTGTAATTGTCTGTAGCTATTTGAAGGAAGTGGTTTATGTAATGTATTCAAGTACCTCCAAGTTAAATTTAAAGGCATTTTAAATACAGCTACCACATGAATTAATTGCAGGTCTGATGCATTTTACTTATATTATCCATTTTCATTTTTGTGAACATGCTGTATATTCACCGGCTTCTTTGTGAACTTTAATGCAATGGTCCACGGTAAATAAAAAAAAGGAATGAAAAGAAAAGAACAACTCAGTTCATGAGGATAATCATATATTTTTTTTATTGGCTTACGACTTCTAGGGAGAAAGATGAGATGAGAAGTTGCCTGCTGGTGTTTCTCTACAAACCTTCCATTCACCATTCAGATTCATTAGCATTCTGGCCACATTGCTGGCACAGCGCTGCCCAGGCTTACCGGTATCCCTCCACCTCCCACTCTCTACTTGGCTGTAGCTTGACTCCAGGGCAAAGGCACATTGCCAACCAGCCGTGTGTGCAGATTCATGCCAACATTCGCAGTAAGTGGGCACCTGGTGGCACGGCCGGCCGAGGGAGGGAGGTTCTGCTGCGGCACAGTCTGCCGAGCAAATCCCTGCGGTGAGGCTCGAATTCGCACTCCTCTGCTTGTGGGCTGGGGCGTCACTCTCGCTGAATCGTGCTTCCCGAAGAGGGTAGCGGAGGCAAAGGGAAGGTGTGCAAGGAAAGGAGGGAGGAGGATGCAAATTCAGGTCACGGTCTTTGCCTGATGAAAATTCTCCACAAGGCAGAACAGTGAATTAATAAGTCATGCATTTTCTGATGAATAAATAATCCTGGAATGCCTGAACAGCACACATGTATGTGTGTGCGCTGT
>JABFEB020000113.1:11199966-11223813 GCA_019775895.2 Stomatorhinus ivindoensis
CCCATATTTGTCTGTTCGTACTTCCCGTGAGGAAGATTGACACTGAGTGTTAAATAAAGCCTAACCGCTGATACATGTCACTCACTGACATAATCCTGCTATTTATTCATTTTTTCTGGGTTTTTGTGAACCTGTGATTAGGGTACATTTTTATCCATCTCAAAATATCACTATTGCCACCTTATCAATTACTGAAAATAATGCACCACTTACCACTTATAATTTATTTAAACCAATATATATTTACATTAAGAAATTTAATTCACCAAACTGAATTGTTCAATTAGAGCTGCAAGGGCAGAGAGTCGAAGAGACTTCCAGAGACCAGAATGAAGACCTTTTATTTACAGGTTAACCACAAGTGTTTTCTTGACAACTTATAAACACATATCATTTTGTATATAATTCCTTGAGCATGCAAAACAGATACCTAATTATATTGCACGAACATTCAACTTCATCCATGTCAACAATGGCCTCCAGTGTTTTGCATGCAGCTTCCATTCTCTCATTAAAAATACGGTTAATAACTCTTCACTAACAGGTATTCATCAGTGTTGACTCCTAATTCTACAACATGATTATCCATCCATCCATCCATAGTATAACTATTTATATAGCACAGGTGTGCTGTGGGGACCCAGAGTCTACCCCAGGCAGTATAGGACTGAGACGTATCCTGAAAGAGATGGACGCAATGGTCAGCTCTCATGTAATTGCATGTGGATAGTGGCTAAAAAACCCAAATGACAAGGGGGGGGACTGAATACAGCCCCCAGGTGTGGTGCAGCAATGCTATATTGTATTCCTATGTCTCCATTTATTTTTAGAGATTTATCTGTTATGGCTTGGTAGTACTCACACTGTCAAAAGGGGTGTTTTGAAATACGGAGTCTGACCACATAATCAAAAGCTATACTTGATTCACCACTCAGCAATACACTTTCCCACATAAAAGCATTTAGTGAAAACAAAATCTTTAGCCTTGTGATACCTGACTTAGTGCCTCATCTTTTCTTATGTTTGTCCTTGGAGTTTACGTGACTTTACCTGACTTTAAGTGTCTCCCCACAGAAGGCTGAGAAATAAAAAATTGCCTAAATATTACAGTGTATTGATATCAGGCAGATGAAATTAGCATATTATTCAGAAAATACAAAATGTACCATGATTATAAAGATTTCTTCCAAGAAAATTCTGCACATAAGTCATAGCATAAAAATACAAATGCAAAAATTTTTTAAATATGCAGCATGTATGGAATGACTGCGTAATAAGCTTAAGAAATATGCATGCCAGCTATGCAAATGTATTCCTGATTGCTTCAAAATATTGGAACACAGGAGATTTATGACACAGACATCTAAACCATTTAGTGGGGATCATAGGAAGCCAGAGAAATAATGTGCCAACTGCTTTGCTATATCTATGGAATATTTTTTATCACTATTTTCATTTTGAATGCAACTACCAATCCAACTACACAACCAGCTTCATCTACCTGTATGTTCCTCATCATTAAAAATGGAACAAGCAGATTTGCTAACACTAGCATTACAATCCAGTAAGATTCCTCTATTTGAACAAAGCAGAAGAAATTACAGACCTTCACATGCATGCCACTAAAATATAAAATATATTGCAGTTTAGAAATTCCACTTCAATGGGAGTCATTTTCACCATTTTGATATTTACTGGCTAAAAAAGGATATATGGTATGAATGTCATATAAACAAAGTTTTTTTTCTATTAAGACATGTATTTAATGTCTGAAATGTTTTTATCTATTACTTGTTGTATAATAGTTGTGTAATGCATATAGCTCTTAATTCCGGTCTTCTTTATCATATTTGGTGCTGAAGAGCCGCGGGGATCTCTCTGACGCTAATAATGAGCACAAGACCAAATTTGTCTCTATTTCCTTTTTCTGTGGAGAATCCTCGCCATCCTATTGGCTGAGTGATGGAACAGGAAGTATAACCATTTATGTCCTTTGCAGACAAACTCGCAGAACACCTTACCGCGCTGTTTCATAACTAATCTCCTTACCTTGCCTAGTCCATTCATATACATGAAAATTCTGTTGTTTATTTATAATTTTTTTTGTTATACCACTGGAAATGTTTCATAAGATGGTAATAAATATTTGTGTAATTTTCTAATAAAAGTCACGGTACTCCAGCAATTTATATTCTAGTGTGCTACATTACTTTTTTTTTTACTACAAAGAGGAAATTCGACACCAAGATGCATTGCAAAATGTACGCAAGACTCATTTTTTTTGCTCTTTACAAACTCTATTCATCATAAATGATACTGTGATATAGTTTTACTGAATGAATGACATCAACGTAGCTCTGAAAGAAATAGCCACTTTTTTACCTGCGTCTTTTCCATTACATTTTGGCCAATTTCAAACAAATTATGGATTTAAGTGCACATCTTAAAAGGTTTTTATGCTAATAAGCAAGAACGATGTGTTTTCCGGGCATTCGACATACATGTCATTCGTGATAACGGTTATGTAGGCATTGGCAAACTGGTCATACACCGTTACTTTCCATGTAAAGACAGGAAGGTTCCCCGCGGCTCCGATTCTGATTCATAACCAAGGGTATGCCGCAGCTTCTGGCCAAGGATGTGAAAATGTCGACGATGAGGGGCGGGATTGTCGGCTCATACCAATCAAGGCTTAGCTGTGACATAAGAGCTTCTGTAATTAACTACAAAAACGCCGATTTTGTTCAAAGAAACTCCCACGTATTATGAAATAAATAAATAATCCGAAAAAAGAAAATCCCTGCAAAGTTAAGAACCAATCAGCACACAGAGAATCCCGGAAAACGTACATTTCAAGGGCAAATAGGCGGAGAATCAGATGTGATTGAAGGATAATGAACCCAATCACTGGCGAGGGGTGTCGATTGACATGGTAATTCTCGATAGTACGTAGACAGCGGATTTTCCGGGATCCTGAGCCGCGTTGTGTAGGCGGAGTTTGTGGAATAGGGTTACAAGAGAAGCGGAGGCTGGCAGTCAGCAAAGCGGTACTCGGACACGGTAAGGTCCTAGGGTTTTATATAAAATACGGGCGCGCATATAGCTTTGCTTCATTGTCAAAATGGTTTTGATTTGGACTCAGTTTGGTTTAAAACACAGAAACCTAAAGTGTAAAGTTCGTGTTATACACAGAAATGACAACTGGATAATGGGGGTAAGATTTAAAACTATTACTCATGATTTTCATAGTTTTATCATTTAAAAATTCCATTTGTATTTAATGCATTAATACTTATTCATGTTACCTTGCAAACCGTTTTTGTTTGTCATTATTGGTATCATGCCTGTTACAAGTGATTTTTGTGCCAGTTTTTAGCGTTTTCACAAAACTTCTACTTAACAGACATAAACGTGTCAAAGCGTTTTCTGTTGAGCAGTTATTCTATAGACTGTACAGCATATTTTTTTCCAGAATTAACTTTTTATAATGCAAAGTATTTCTTTATTCCATACTGATTTTTAAAATCCATACTAGAATATCTTATCACAAATGATAACCGTTAGATTCTAGGTTTCCCAAGTTGATTGATAGTTTAATGATGCAATGCATTTTACACGGTAGATTACCGGTCTGAATGGTTTGCAATGTGCTTTCTTGAAACTGGATAAAAAGGAATGTAAATTGAGGTTTGGATAACTATATTTGTCATTTGTACAATTACTTCTGTTAAAAACACACGTCTTTATTGTATTGTTCTAAATCTGAATGATGTTTTAATTTCTGTCTAGTTAAAATGCTCATGGTTCCCGGTAATCCGGGGCTATTTTAGGAGTTACTTGACGTCAGCCTGGTAGTATAGCCACTATTTCATATTCGGGGAGTACATCTCGTCAGTCGTTTCCCAAAGGACCGGCTGATCGCGATTAGGGTGGAATTAAGGTAAAACGCTGCTGTATGTATGCTTACACTGCCAAGTCTGGGTGTATTGGCTATCAGGTTAATGATAAAGCATGTATATATGCCGGTTTCTTTTTTTCTCGTTCTGTCAAATGGATCTTTCTCGGCCGCATACGAGTTGCCGCATTCCCGGAGCCAGCCATTCACACGGTGATCTTTTGTTCATTCACGGATAATTTTTTTATGGCACAAATTGGCTATAACGACAGTATTTTACGGGTTGTCTTTGCAACTTAGGTATTCGCTGCATATCGACGTTAAACAGTGAGTGTTTCCTTGTAGAAGCAGCTTTGTTGTATCAGACAGTTTTCGTTGATGTACATCCATGTGCATTAGGTAATCATTTCTTTTGCAATAAACCCTGTCAGTAGAAGCGGTAATACTGGTACCATGGTATCGCTTTACCCAGTAGGATGCACTTGTTTGAAAACTATTATGTAAAAGACGATTTAATGTCTGGGATTTCTACTTTCTAAGTGAGCAGACCGGCAGCAAACCAGCCGTTCTGCACTTTTGTCTTTAGAAGGCTGAACGCCCAATTAACCAGTTGTCCTTGTATTTCTAGCATGTATTCCGTATGCTGTGACAAACGCATTATCTGTAGAATTCTATAGAATGACCCCGGCCAGGTTATGCTTCTTTATACCCCTTGAATGGAAAACGGGTTTCTGTCTTTATGCAGTGCCTCCCCACTATTTAGTATGAAATACTTCAGCTCAGTACTTCAGATGAATGCATACTCTTCATCACTTTTCATTGCTCATAATTTTATTTTCTTAATGTAATTGTTTCTGGGAATTAGGAGTGCACCCAGTCACAATGCTTTATAGCAGCTTGCAAACATTCCATGTGATTTTCATTGACATTCCTTGTGCATTCATCCACTAACTTGATATGTAAATTGCTATGCTTTTACTCAGCTGTTGGTAGCATGACTAGCTAACTTTCATGGCCTTGTTTGTCAGCAAGCCAAGGTGGTCCCAGAAGTGCACTGTCTGTCCATCAAAGCTATGGGGAAGGACTACTACAAAACCCTGGGCATCCAGTCTGGCGCCAATGAGGATGAAATCAAAAAGGCATACAGAAAAATGGCCCTCAAGTTCCACCCAGATAAAAACAAGGATGCCAATGCAGAAGAGAAGTTCAAGGAGATCGCAGAAGCCTATGAGGTGCTGAGTGACCCAAAGAAGAGGACCATCTATGACCAGTTTGGGGAGGAAGGTGAGAACTTCCTAACACTTCAGTCAAGTTTAGCTGTGTTGTGTGGAATCAGTGCCAAGTTGATGATAACCTTTAGGAATATAGCATGAATTAAGCAGTCATATGATGGAAATCCCAGGTGGACTAATTATATTTGGAAGCAATAAATGTCTATCAATTGTGAAAGTAACTGTAAATGAGACAAAAATATTTTACATTAGTAATGTAAGCCGGAATACTTCTAAGTTATAGAAGTGGATGAGAACTTTTGAAGGTGGTAGCACAAATGAGTACTACACAGCTTCCAAAATAGAAAAACTGGCTGCCTAGTGCAGAAAAACCAAAAATAAGACTGAAGTAACAGTGTGACTTCAGCTTAGGCCACACACTGTGATTCACGGTTTCTCTTGCACGCCCTCTGTGCCATGCCTGGCGCCAGGATAATCAATCTATCTTTAGCTGTATGCAGATTGGTGTGACCTTAGCACTGGAAAAACTACAAACAGTGGGTCCTTTTACTTCCTGTCACATAGTTACTTCTTCCATGTAAAATATCTGGAGTTCCAGGAACCAGACTTTCTGGGGAATGTATACTAGGCAACAGAACAGATCTATACAGAGATTTTTGCAACTGATGCTGTAGATATTAACAGGACAAATTTAATGAGGACTGTCAAAATTAGTAACATGTACCGGCCATGAGGCACTGTGTCAGTGATTTGTTCGGCTGAGGAGAGCCTTAAGTACTGTAAATGCAGGCAGATGCTCCTGATATATTTAAAGTGACAGCAAACGCTGCTAAATTCATCCATTAATAATAATAATATTAAGATATTATGCTCCTTCAGAGCCCAGCTGAAGTGTGATTTTACAGTTCTGGCTACTCTGTTTGATCCCAGCTACAAACAATTTAAAGTTGAGCTGGAGAGGATGTTCAAAATGCAGGACAACTCACCAGGTGTTGTATTTAAACAAAAATAAGTAAAATACATAATGCATACATAGTCCAATATAAATATGAAAAATCATGAGGAAAGTTTGGTTATGAGTCGCACAACATTTTGCTTTTGTACTATATTTAACCAATGTATTCCTCTGTTAAAGAGTAATGGACTGCAAAAAATATTAGCGTAATTGATAAGAGTATCCTGTGCGTATACTTTTTCCTTAACATAAATCAAATCTTTGTAATCCTCCTGTGGAGAAACGGACATGGCCAATATTATTAGCCTTAAAAAAGGCCATGTTGTGTAAATGACATATGGTTTATGGGCTGTTGTGTTTGTACAGGTTTCCAAATAGAAATTTGTATTTGTATAGTGATTAGCTGTTAGAGAGATGATAGATATTGTTTCCAATCCAGAGATGCTGTAACTAACAGCTGAGGTTGATCACATCCAGATGTGAAGAAAATCCACTCAAGTGCAAGCAAACTGTACTTTTTCATGCATCCCCAAGATGGATTTACTTTTGCCATTTCTTGTCATGTTATTTAGGGTGTATTGGGATACTTGCATATTTGGCAATCTTCGTATAATAAACTATTTTATGTAAATTAATGTCAAAATCCTCCCATATCTGGCTTTCAGGTCTTAAAGCTGGAGGAGGTGGATCAACTGGAGGCCAGGGGAACACCTACCACTACACCTTCCATGGAGACCCCCATGCCACCTTTGCCTCCTTCTTTGGTGGCTCCAACCCATTTGACATTTTCTTCGGGTCAAGCCGCACCCGAGGCTCTAACAATGGTTTCGGAGACCATGACATGGACATCGAGCTGGATGGGGACGACGACCCTTTCAACGCCTTTAGCCGCTTCGGTTTCAATGGCATCAACGGGTTTCACCATGGTGGTGGAGGCGGCCGTCGTCACCACGCCGACGCCCTGCACAGCCGCCGCAAGGTGCAGGACCCACCGGTGGTGCACGAGCTCCGAGTCTCCCTGGAGGAGATCTTCCACGGCTGCACCAAACGCATGAAAATCACTCGGCGGCGCCTCAACCCCGACGGCAAGAGTTTGCGCACAGAGGACAAGATCCTCAACATCATCATCAAGAGGGGCTGGAAGGAAGGGACCAAGATCACCTTCCCCAAAGAGGGTGACGAAACGCCAGAGAACATTCCTGCCGACATTGCTTTTGTCCTCAAAGACAAAGGGCACCCCCACTTCAAAAGAGATGGCTCCAACATAGTCTTCGCCGCCAAGATCAGTCTTAAAGAGGTAGGTTTGTAAAATTTAGGATCCCCAACACTGTAGCAGACAATTCCTTAGCAGACAAAGTGTTCAACATGAAATGATAGCTTGAGGTCATGTGGGCAGCTACAGTACAAATATTATGTACAGACGCATGGTCTCCTCAAAGACATGAGTTAAAACAAACAGCGGGATTCTTGACCTGTAGCCCCTGACCACCTGCTGCCATTTAAACTATTTAAAGCTATATTCAGTGCATTTGGAGGGATTTAAATCTCAGTGAACTGCCATTAACCATCCGGAAATTACATTATATTCAGATGTCTACCATTTCTGTTGCCTTCCTCAGACTACTCCAGTTAGATCACACTGCATTAATAAATGGAGATAAAGCATCTTCTATATTCTATTAACCAAGAGTTTTAAAACAAATTAAATTAAACTGTGTACTCTGCATTTAGATATGATACACACAGCAGCCTATACCTGGGTTTTGAGTTTGATAGCTAATCCACTCTCCGGGGCTGTGCCTGAAAGCCAGGCTTTCATTGATTGTAAATTAATTTACAATGAGGTAGTCATCTTAGGAATCTGCCCTAAGATGCCACAAGAGTGTGAGGTTAGACATCGGCAAATGAATAATCAATTATGTGTCTGCACACACCTGCTCAACTGACCACTTGTACCCATTACAAAACTGCAGGACGTTTGTACTGAGTGCCTGACACTAGAAGTGACACAAGGTTGGGCATCTTTTTAAGGGTGAAAAAAAATTAATTGCAGTTACCATCCTTTCTTGATGTACTGTAGGGAGAATGACAACTTAAAAGTTTTATGCCATATTTTTATTTTTCATTTAAGTGGCAAAAAGCCAATAGAATACTGCAGTTCTTGAATCTATAGCTATTACAGGGCTCAAAAATATATATTTAAAATAATTATTTCAATGTTTCCATTCTTGCATTTCAACCCCAATATAATAGTCCCATATCAGTAAGAACAGAATTTAAAAACTCTTTTGTTGCCACAACTTCGAGGTACCTAGCTAATGCTAGCTGGCTAAACAGTAATAGCATGCAAAAAAATTTGGCCTATATATAAAAAAAACTTGGTTTGGAAACCAAGTTCATGTGTGCAATGTGAGGCTGGAGATACCCTAATGTAGCCTGGAAGTAAACTCTAGGGAGGCACAGGGCAGATAAAGTTAATAAAATCATGATGAGATGTAATATTTATGGACATAATAAGCTAATTCAAATTCTTGTTAATTTCTGTTACACAGAATGATATGTTATTAACCAATTTCAAAGTAACATTCCCTTCTCGAACAATTAAAAATTATGTTCTAAATTTTGTTTTGATTACTTGTCAGTGTTACTGAAATTGGCCTGCATTCTGTTATGTGATCCACCACCCAACATTAAAGATTTTGGCACAAGGACCACTTTACTCTCTCCCTTGGGTGTGTGTGCGTCAAGGAATTTAGTGCCCTGGTGTCATGCGCAGACTAACCTCAATTTGAATAGGCTGAGACAAGTATGGCCAGGCAGAGACCACAGTAGCATGTGAGGATGCATACTCGTACGGAGATGCATCTTTGTTCATAGGGAAATTAAACTGTCAAGACTGCAGGAAAGGCAGCTCTCCAGCACTGCTGCAGTGTGTCAGTGGTTTGGGATTAAAGATGAACGATTACCTTCAAAGGCCATTTACAGTGCGTTTAATATTAGTCCATAGCAGCAGTTTAAGAGTAGATTTTTTGGACCATTACCACACTGATCTGCAAAATGGAGGTTCTTTTTGCTTCTGTACTGTTGGTTTCAGTGGCTGTAAATGTTCTGCCTAGCAGAGCTCTCATCATTAGCATGCGCTGCAGAGTACCGGCTGTGTTGCTACAGACAGAGCAGAGCTCTAGACCCTTGCGAGTTCTGCCGAGATTCCGTGTCTCGGCAGCTGATTAAATTACAGCCCCCTGTAAAGGTTACTGTTGAATCGTGCCGAGCTGGAGTCGGGGAGGAGAGCTTTCTGTTAGGTGAGTGTGACAGACTTTATTTAGATACCACTTACCAGCAGACAGCAAAAGACTGAACAGGGGTGGAATAGCTTATTAAAACTGGGCTGGATTTTAAATTAAGTGTAGATTTTCTAAATCCAGAGGGCCCTGAAAAAAAGCAGTTTTACTCCCATATCTACCTGGCATCACTGCTGTGACTGATGCAAGCCAAAATCTTAAAAGAATCCCCCCACCTATTTACAGCTGAAGGTGCCCATTCGTGTTCTGAGAGTGAAGAAGACAGTCTGGGAACATGACAAAAAAAAAAAAAGGGTGGCAGGGCTCGGGTCTGCAGCGCGTGAGCGAGCGCATCGCAGTGAGTGATTGCAGTGCTTTGATCTCCACCTGCCAGATTTACGTGAGCTGCGGGGTTTCACTGCAGCAAGCCTGCTTCCCCAAAGGCTGACATAATTACACACAGCAGTTTTATTCTGCTGCACTCAGCCTATTAGGAGGGGCCCTGGGATACATCATTATATGGAGGTTTTTGTTTACCAGCTATTAATTTATTGGCAGGGATGGGGGAGCTTTTGTACAGTTGTGTTGGTGGACCAAGTCATTCTGCAGTTTTCTGTATATCTCTCTTTGAAAGCAAAACATCAAGGGACAACCTTCCATACTATCACACGTTGCTGTGGATTGGTCATCCCATAATACACTCACAAATGAATCGGTGTCATGCTGGACACGTTTGCAGTAATAGCAATTAACTTTATGCTAATCAAGTTAGCAGTGTTATCCTGGGACAGAGGCTGTTTTGAACAATTTGTCAATATTTAGCACCTTGGTAATAAGACAAGCCTTTGGTTTTATTTAGAAGAGCAAATAGCCAGGCTCCCTTCCTGGGATAAACATAGATGCCCATGAGATTAGCTTTTGATGCCTAGGAACCAATGTGAGAAACCATGCTATTTTTATTGCACCTGTGGCCTGAAATACTCAATCAGTTTTTAATAATAAAAGCAAAATTCTGCCATTTACCAAGGGATAATCTGTTGTTACTTTACAGCTGAACCAAGGATAAGATTGGAGTTAAATTTTAAAAGCATATTACCTTACTGCTGATTTAAAACCAGTGTCCTCTGTTGTCTGCTGTAAGGATTAGCAGTGTAGCTTAGTAGAGAATCACAAGTGTCTTTCATTCATTTAGAATATTTTAAATAGGTTGTACCCCTGCAGAGACTGATTTTTGTACATTTCTTATAACTTCCATCACTTTGAGCTACCTCTGGCCCAACAGGAAGACACTGCCATTTTCGCTCTCTTATGCTGTCTAGCCAATAAAACTAATTATTTCTGGTTTCGTTGCACCAGCAGGGAGGACCTCCTGTCCCCCCCAGTGAGTGGCCATCGTAGTTGTCGCAAATAACAGTTGGCCAGTGTGTTGCCAATATTTTGCTACATTAAATCCTGTTGCCACCTTCCAACCCAGTCACTAAAGCCTCTTTCTGCCCAGGAACAGGGAATATGGGCTAGGGAGTCGCATTTTAATTAAAACCTGCCTTTAGTTCAGCAGCTCTGTGCTAATGTTCTGAATCAGTTACACAATTATACCTATTTCTGCTAATGTTGGTTTTTCATTTTTTGTAGATACAATGCAGGTGCCCCATATCCCCCCCTCCCCTCAGTTCAGACTGAGGATATAGACACCTTTTCCATTATCCTTTGATGCACCACCTTTCTTCACCTCCTTACGAGCCCTGTAATTAAGCCCCTGTGCTCTGCAAATGTTTCAGTGGAGGTCCTGGTTAGCGCATTTGCTTTGGTCCCAGAACAGCTTGCTGCTCCTTCTGCAAGCCTAGATGTTTGAGAGTTTTTTTAACAACCTATTTCTTTCCATTCATTCCTCGAGGCAATCCTTTAGGGGGCAGCTGATGTCAGTGCAATTGAATGCTTAATGCCCCCTGTGGCAGCTGCAATCTCGCCATGTCTGGGGATGTTTATATTGGGAGGTCTGGTTGATGGCAAATCCACGATTTCTGTATCCACTGAAACTCCCAATAGAACAGAACAAAAAGATACCGCTATAAGCCACAATTTAATGGAATCGTGCAAGAGTGAATTGATTAATGCCTTCTGGTTGTGCCTTAAATCCATCTTTCAGTGCATATTCTAGATACGCCATGAAACAGTACGTGCCTAAGTAATTTAGGTGATTTTCTGTACATCCTGACTGGAACATAGTGCTCTGTTCCTTCACTCCCTCCCTCCCTCCCTCCCTCCCTCCCTCCAGAGCGACTCTGTCTGCCCACACTGTATCCCTGCCTGCCCCTGCTCAGTCTGAGGCTGGCTGACAAACCCCGAATAATTCATGGCATCAGCTGATTCTTCAGCTACCTCATCAGCCCTCAGCAATGAGAGTAGCAGCTATATTTAGGTGTCTCCACCCCCCAGGGCTCTCACCCACACACACGCCACAGTCACTCCCGCCCACGCCAAGTCATCCAGGCAAGGGCTGCTTCACAGTCACACACTCCCACGCCTGTTCAAAGGCAGACGTACGCCATGTTCAGGAGCACATCCCCACACCCCCGCATTCTACACACGTACATCTTCCGGTGAGAGACAGACATGCACACCAGCACTGCGGTCTTTCCTAGCCAGATACAGAATAGAGGTACTTTATGAATATGACAAACCAAGTGCAACACTAACAAACTGGATTGCACAATTGGGACATTATTATATAATGGCATTATTTCTAACAGTTTAGATATTTTTGCATTTCCATACAAGTGAGCTAAAGGATTCCTAATAGGTTCCTAGATCCAAAAATTCAGTGTCAATCAGAAATAAACAGCTTGATGTTTCATATGGGGACAACGTAATATGAACAGCAGTAACCAAGTAGCAATAAATGACACCACTGCATTCTTATGTCAATGATTTTTGTAATAACAGAAATACCAATGAGACCTTGTGATGAGTTCCTCCAAAGATGTATTTCTGTTGCCAGGGAGAAAAAAGACTAAATCACTGAGCAGATCTGTTCTCTCTCTCTTTCAGGCTCTGTGTGGTTGCACAGTGAACATTCCCACCATGGACAACAGAGTGATTCCCCTTCCTTGCAGTGATGTCATCAAACCAGGAACAGTCAAGCGACTGAGAGGAGAGGGACTTCCTTATCCCAAAAGCCCATCTCAGAGGGGGGACCTGATAGTGGAGTTCCAGGTGCGGTTCCCAGACAGGATACCCCCTCAGTCAAGGGAAATCATCAAACAGCACTTGCCTTCTTAGAGTGAAAGGTGGACATAGGGAAATGGGAACTTCCCAGGGTTTATTTTTATGTTTGTTTATTTTTTATTTTATTTTTTTTTTAAATCAGCCATCTTTAGTATCATTTTAAAGACATTAATATTTAACCAGAAAGAACTGAAAAGTGCCACAAAAACATAGTTGACATCTTTCCATTCTTTATTTCTTGCTTTTGCAAAGGGATCCATGTTGGCGTTAACAATTAAGAGTTTCTGCACCTGTTGATCACTGACTTTCACTCAAGATGCGTTTTTAAATTAGTGTTTTTATCTCTATTTTTCATCTTGAAAATTTTTAGGGTAAAAGGGATTGAGTAGAAGGAAATAAATTATATGAAACTTAGGAAACCAGTGAGGTGCCAATAACCTTTTGTTTTTCTTATATGAATATTTACAATTTGAACAAGCATGTTAATTTATTTTCAAATAAAGTTCAGTTTAACATTGGGCATATTTCAGTCAATTGCAATTTAAATGCTACACACAGAATATGAACTAGTAATCCCAAGGTGGTAATATCATCTAATTGATTTTTAAAAAAAAAAAGTGTATACAGGAAAGGCCTCGATTTGAAAGGTGCTTTTTTCCCTGTGATTGCAGTGTGTTACAGAATGACTCACCAGTGTTATTCTAAACTGCCTTATACTTCCCTTGGTTTTTACTCAAGGTCAAAAATCACAGAGAAATCCTGAGTGCCTTAACCTGGCTCAAACCAGCAGCCGACTACAGGCCTACAATAGGCAGCCCAAGTATGCTTTTTAACAAGCATATCAGTCGATGTTTAGGGAAGTATTCAATAATAGTGGTACAAGCGTTCCATAATGTCGGCTTTTTTAAGTTCACAGAATCCTAGCTCTAGGGCTCCAACTGCATGTATTCGTACATTGTACAGTCGTAGACTGGAGAGTTAACTTCCTTGACCTCAACACACCTAGAAGGCCGAAGCAGAACACAACCTATTTGATAAATTAAAATCTTGTACAATCAAGCAGGTGAAAAAACATCAGTGTTTAAGACTGCAATATGCTTATGGTAACTTTCATTAGGTGATTGGGGCAAATTTTTTCCATATCTTTTTTAAATTATCCGAGCTTCATAACTGCTGAAAAGCACCCAACGTGTTTTTCCCCAAAGTGGTTTCCTTGAAGCCCTGTTCCGCGTTTATTGTATCGGACATTTACCTTTCTATTGGACATTTCGGGAAAGAGTAGTCTGAACATCTTGTTTATTTTCATCCTCATGAAGTAAGGTCATTTGCTGGTGAGGCATATAAGATCCAAAGTCAGCATGCCTCTTGCTGAACAGTGGTTTCAATGATCAGCACTGCGCATTTAACGGAAGCAGCATTTCTGTGGCGCACAAGCTGTTGTCTTGTAGGAAGTAATCCATTACCTCTGAAAATATCGTTCCCGACCATCAGTTAACTTCACTGGAATGTCAACAAAGAAAGCTATGTTATTCACATGACCTGTTTTAATATGTATATCTATGATAAAAATAAACTTGGCTAATTATCTTCATATTTTGCCTGTATGATTTTTTTTTGCAACAGATGTATTAAATTCTAATGAAATGTTTGTCAGAAGTGTTATCTGAGGATTTTGTAAATTAGTGAAATGTACAAAAGCACACAAAGTTTGATATACTGAACACTAATAGCATGTACAGTATAAATATTTGAAAATAAGCTATATGTACCTACACTCAATCTTGACATTGTAATACAAAGTAGGGTCACCCTACTCAGGCATTTCTGGCAACTGCCAATCAGTGCTTTTATACATTTGTTTTAAGATTTTAAATGGGGGTATGAACTCAAATTTTCTTAAGGCTGATGTGTAAAAAGCTTTGATTTTCATATGCTTTGTTACATGAATTACAGCGGTGAAGTTTAGTATTAAAGTATTAAAAATATGAAACCTGTTTTATATGGCACTTTTTTGTCGTCTTTGGTGCAAATTACTGTAAGAAAGATGGCAAGAATGACATCTCAGAAACCACTATATGGAGGACTCTTCCAACAACGTTGATTATATCTAACCCAGAGAAAGAGATGGGAAAATTCACAAGCATGTACAAGTACGTGGACTGTGGGAGGAAACCTGCACAACACATGGTGGACATGCAAACTGCACACATACACAAGTGGAGGTGAGACTTCAACACCCATTAGCATCCATCCATCCATCCATCCATCCAAATTCAGTACCTGCTTCACCTTTTCAGGGTCACAGGGGTCAGGAACCTGCCCTGGAAGCTATGAGACCAAGGCAAGGACCAAAACAGGATGCAGCACATACATAATTCACGTCTATGGGCAAGTTGGTAACTGCAATGCACCTTGTGAATTTTTGGATGGGGGGGGGGGGGAATTAGAGGACCCTCAATTGCCAACCCCTGAGTTGATATATTGCTCCAAAATTAATCATTTAGATTAAATTTTAAAATACTTCCAATCTTACATTTCCAATCTTGTGAAAATTAGCAGAAAAGTTTGTGTATTATGCTGCCTGTTGACCTGAAATAAACCTTTAAGGGCTGAGCTGGATAAAGTTACGTAGTTGATCAGTATTTAAAAACGCAAGTCACTGTAAATTTAAAACAACCTGTAATGTCAGCAGCCCTTACAAGGTCATTTAATAAGCGCAGGCCTTTAGCCAAATAGCTGCTAAATATAAAATGAAGTTGTATTTATTATTGTAGTGCCAATGTTTTCCATCAGGCTACTAAGAAACCAGCTTTAATAGCCCAAAGGAAAAACCTGTACTGCAAATCTTCAACTGTGTTTTTACGGTCTGTACACTGTCATTCCTGTATTCATTTATGAAAGTTTACTGCTCAAGTTGAAGGCTCAAATTCTGTATATAAACCCTTAATGGTATTTCATAGTAATAGTATTTGAGTTGTAAGATGGAAGATTTCTGTATAAATTCATACATCAAATGTTATTGTTATGGGGAAAAAATCAGTAACTGCTCAAGTGCTTCTATACATGAGACATTATATAACTTGACATTTAAATATGTAAACCCATTCCTTTACCAGCATCTGTGACAAATTCTGAATACAGTTGATCTGTGCATCCAAATGGGTTTATAGTAAAGAGCCAAAACAAGAAAAAAAAAAAATGCATTTACTCATCAAGAAAAAAAAATCCATTATGTGAGGGCAACTGGAACGGAATTAGGCACAAATTTATTCATTGACCTATCCTGCAAGAGCCGGAAAATGTTTTTTTTCCTCTAGGAAATTAAGTTGCAATTATTGGCTGATATCTTGTTTCAGGGTGTTATGGTTATTTAGGATAACCTTTTGCAAAAACAGAAAGCCAAGGCTTAAAAAATGCCCTTACAATAACAACTCCTCATGGAAATGTGGTAATTCTCAGCCAGTTCAAGATTGTCTCAACATTTCTGCAGAATATTTTTTTGTTAATGGAATCGAACTGCTACACATAATCAAAGGATGTAATGTCATTTTCAATAGCAGGACAAGGCTGAGATTTCACACAATACTTACATTTAACATTACAAAATGACATTAAATCCACATTTACACATTACATATCTTGATATTAAATCCACATTTAATATTTCTTGGGACACATTGTAACCACAACTCTGACACACAAAACAGAGCCTTTGTCTCACCAGACAAATGGGAATGTTGGGCTCAAAAGTAACACAGAACTGAAGACTTCTATCTAAATTTTGAGTGTGAATAAACATCCCTATGAATTAAGATGCCAATTGATTGTTATGACCACAAGAGTCACCAGTGTAAATACTGAAGTAATTCCGTTATCTGATTTTGCGTCTGGCAGAGAATGGTAATCTCCATAATCTACTTCAGAGGTTCCATAACTAAGTTTAGATATTTTTCCAGTCATCATTTCATTCCAACACAATACTACTAACAATACTACTATATACAGTACTACTAACGGGTCATTACTGCCATCTTGTGACAGTAACATTGCAAGTCTCATACCTGCCTTTTGGTCATATAGACATTATTTAGAAAAAAATAAAACATTTTACTACATCATTACATTGTATGTAACTATTACTGCAGTATCTTTGTTTTCAAAAAAAAAAAGATGCTGAGTGATAAAATTTTTGTAGGTTGTAAAACCTTCCGTGAAAGTATAAGTTTGTTCATTCTCTCAAGTGACAAAAATTGTCGAGAATAAGATTTATACTTTTTTTAGCTGATATATCTAAATTGGGGGTGTTCAAAATTGATAATTTAACAGATAGAAATAATTTTTACCAATAAGTTAAATGGTTCATAAAAAATAAAAAAGTGTTAAAAGTTTGCAGTGTGGTAAAGGCATAGAACGTAGAGGGTAAAAGATAGATATGCTTGGACACAATATTTTCCTAAACAGGAGATGTAAGCTGGACCTGCCAGTTAAGTGCACGTGGCCAGGAGGATTAAATGTTTGGTTCATTTTGTACATCTATTTTGTTCATTGCAAAGTCTGGCAACTAGTTGATGATTATTTACATAAGTCATGATGTGTTTGCACTTGAAAAAAAACAAAGCACTTAATTTTTTGTATTGGTATTTTGGTATTCGGTGATGGACACACATCCATTACAAATTTGGTTAACAGTTATTCGCCGATTATTAGTCGAGTATTAGTGATGAAAAAATCCAAAATGGGCTAATCTAATCTAAATATATGTATTTACATAAGTTTTTGAAAATGGTATGTGCATACATAAATCTAATCTTTTCAATTTTGATGTTTTCTACTACTGCGATGGGCTGGTCCCCCGTCCAGGGTTGTTCCCTGCCTCGTGCCCATTGCTTCCGGGTAGGCTCCGGACCCCCCGCGACCCAGTAGGATAAGCGGGTGTAGAAGATAGATGGATGGATGTAGATCCAAAATACCAAGACACCAATCCCCGACACAACACAGTTAGATCTTCAATTTCAATCCCCCATCTTCCAGGACTCACCTACTAATGCAACTAAAGAGTAACTAAAGTGTTACCAGTGTGTTTTACGGAATGAGAAATGAGAACTACAGTGAAATGGCCAGACAAGACTTGGCCTCCAGTCTCTCAAACACAGTGTGGACCAAGGCATTGGTTCTACCAACCACTGGAGGGACCCGGTCTCAGGTTGGCAAATTTTTCCCATGCCCCTCTAAACCCCCCACTGGCCTGCAAGACCCCTCCTCCACCTCTGCTATTTACCTCATGTCTTCCAAAATATTATTAGTTACAACTTACAACGCAAACTCTCTCAGCCAACAACACATACCTATTCCTGTTATAATTAACGCAATTACGAAAATTTAATTTTCTTCCACCTTATAATGCCATAAGCTTAATCATCTACTCACCTAAAGATGGCCAACAAATATGCAAATCATGCAAAAAAGTTATAATGGATCTTCACTACAATGTTCATATGATACACTTATCATCTACATATGCTAAACATAATGGGATGTCTTACCATCATGGGTTATTCCCTGACTTCCAGGATAGGCTCTGGACCCCTGTGGCCCTGCACAGGACAAGCAGTATGGATGGATGGATAGATGGATGGATGCATGCATTAAACACACGGTTTAGGATTTCATTTCCATTATTCCAAAACTTGCAGAGTTAAGTGTTCAAACTGAACTCAACCTCCCTCTGCCACTAGGCCTGTAAATTCCTTACTAATAGGAGGCAATATGTGTGGTTGGACACCCACATTTTAGAATAGCGCTCTAGTAGCAGAGGCACAGCACCAGGCTGTATGCTCTCTACCCCACTTTACTCTTGGACACTAATGACTGCACTTCCAGGAACAGATGACACCAGCCTCATGGACCCATCACACGTGGTATGAATATAATGTACGGAAGGTAAGTGGGCCATCTTCAGTTCTCATGTGCTAAAAATAACCTGGAGGTCAAAGCCATCGTAATGGCAGAATGGAAAATTACACTGCTCTCCCTGTAGAAAGAGTGAAATGGCCAGCAAGGTAGTTGACTTCCTGAAATTCTCAGGAACAACCATTAGAGAGACACTCAGGTGGCATGAGAAAACCACCACCAGGCAGGCAGAACACACAGAGCTTCGTGCATTTTTTGTGTCGGAAAAAGTTGCCCAAGCCCTTACAATTGTGTGGAGCCATAGCTGAGCACGTCAGATCCATTCCAACAATGCATATGGATTTTTTTAAGTTACAGTAATATTTACCTATTGATTACTTGAACTTAATATCAAGTTTTTTTTATCATTAACGTGAAAATTTTCTAAAACAAACTTGTTACAGGTCAATAAACATTTACAAGTACACATCACACACATACACATCACATACAAGATCCAAAAGGCCCACCTCATAAGGACAGCTGCGAAGAGGAAAGGTAAACAGTCCCCTCCCTACAGCCTATGACAGCCAAAGCTGCGCGTAAACTCTGTTTCCTGGCTAGAATTCAGCAGCACTCAGAGCTGAAATGTCTCTCCAGTGCCGTAACATGTTTTGGTGGATGACTTTGTGACTTAGACGATTTTCTTGACCACATAAGGGAATTATGTGGTTCTCCAACAGCAGAACTGGGGAGGGTTGGGGTAATTGAAAGGGGTGTGACTGCATTCAGACAGGTCAGATAGGGACACACATACCTAGCAGATCACACCTTAAAAAGAAGCTAAACGAGTGGTGACTCCATGTCACAAGCAATTTGTATCGTATAATAGTGTGCAGGTTGTTCAAGAAGGCTTTTCTGTGTACTTGCACTGAGGACAATATGGAACTAAATTAATGACAGAAGTCATTGATGCAAAAAAGCACATATTACACCAATCAAATAAACACATATTGCATTTAATAATGCCTGAATAAAAATGCATTGCATTCAATAATGCTTGAATATTTGGGGGCTGTAATGTGAATGTACAATTATATGTATTGTTAAACATAATGGCGTAAGAACCAATGAAAAAGATGAGGGGCGTTTCTGTTTTAATGGGAACAACCTTCACTGAAATTTGATCCTTCTCGATATTCTTTGTGGCTGAATCTCAATATGCATACTGGACCATACCTGTGATCTTCCATTGCCAGTGACCAGTTCCAATAGAAGAGTCACAAGATCAGAGGACGGTAAAAATCCCCCAATGTTGGTCTTGCTCTGCCCCAAATATCAAGGATGGATCGGGTGCATCCTTGCCAGAAGAGAACAATCCCATGATTCACTGCATGCTGTTGTGATGGCAGAGGAAGAAGGCGCAAACCATAACTGTATTACCTTAATCAGTAACATTTTCGTTGTGCCTGTCAGATAGAATCTTCTTGCTGTTTTTCACTTTTCTGGCTTGTGAGTCTGCTGATCTGGAATAGTAAACAGCTGTGTATAGTATTGATACAGAGTGGAAATAAAAACGAATACTTTAAGTGCAAGCTTTATTTGTAAAAATAGCAAAAGTAACCATACCAGGAATAGTCATTTAGACTGAACATTTACATTATGTATCATTTATTAAATAGTACGATAAATAGTACGTCTGAGATAATCAGCTGGGTGTACAGCATAGTGGAACAGCAAGTACACATCTGTCTCACTCCACAACTCGTGCGTTCTCGGTCCTTGTGGTCCTACGAGATCATTCTTGAAAGGCAAGTTCACAAGACTGTTCTTGCCAAGACCACAAGTAAGGTCTTTGCGTTCTTGGTATTGAAATTCACCCTGTCTGTCACTACCTGATCTGTACAGCCAACCCAATCCGTTCCATTTGGATAACGTATGTTGCATGTCAATGCAGGCATGTCTCGATGCTTAACTTGGACCACGCATGTGCTCACGATTGTTCTCTACCAATGCATGGAAGAGTGTTTGCAACCATCAATACCAGCCCATCATGCAAAAACTTGTTAGTTGTACTGTCAGCCACTGTTATGCTTCCTGTGTTGTAGGTCTCAGACCTTCATTTGATTGGGGAAGATTGAAAGACTAGCATCGGGAGGAAATTCATTGTGAAGTCTTAAAGCACTTATGTAAGTCGCTCTGGCTAAGAGCGTCTGCCAAATGCTATAAACGTAAATGTAAATACATGAAAGACCTACTACCTTGGTGCCCGTAGCCCACATCATTCTTACAATGGCACACATTTGTAACTTTTTAACTCTGTAAATACTTTTATTATCATATTGATTAGTGATATTACCCATTATTATTCTATTATTCTTTAGTACATTAACTTTAATCGATATGTCTGGACTTCTTTAACTACCTAAAGTCAAATGTGGCACAGACCAAGCCATCTCCAAATTGCTGTAGTGGGTCATTGCGGGCTGCAATCTCCTCTCGCCTAAAGAGCTTCTGCTGTAAAGCTGTGAACTGCACGGTAAATCCACTCCGGAGTTTATACGGTCCCCCACAAATAAGAGCTGGCCAAGCCTAGTACAGACGTAATAGAACTGCAAGGTTTACATTGTCCCTCGCCACTTTGCGCTTCGAGTTCCACGGCTTCACTCTATCGCGGTTTTTTGTCTATTGATTAAAAAGTTGATCGAGACAATGAAAATGACACATCGCTACGCATCGGAAGCATCTTTGCTCTTCGTAATTAAATGTACAATAACAACACTATGATATTTATAACGTCTAATATTATTTTCTATTATTTTTTCTAATATTTTGGGTAATACGAGTGTAATTGTCATGACCTGCCTGTCCGATCCTCTTGTGTGCCACGCCCTCTTATTAACCACATATGCAACCCCGATTGTGACCAGCTGTTTTATGTCCATTTGATTCAGTTTGAAGTCAACGTCAGTGTCTATAACCCCAGGTCTGTCATTGACGTTTTGATGTTACATGTTCCTGTGTCCTGCATTTAAGTGATTCCAAATAAACCCTTCAATCCTGCTTCCTCGTCTCCCTGTTCCTGCTTCTGTGTCCAGCAGTCATAAAGTAATGGTGATTAAAGGGTGTTATTTCATGTCAAGAGGGCTCTAATAATGTTAAAACCCATATTTATAAGGTCGTAAACAGGTTTCCAATGCTCTAACTATGAAAATAATCTATAATTTATAAATAAGGAATCCCACTTTGCGGATTTCACCTATTGGAGGTTATTTTTAGAATGTAACTGCCATGATTAACGAGGGACCACTGTACCTCTGATTGGAGCAGTTTAAAAATTCGCCTTTGACATTTTTCTCATTTTTTTTGTCACTACATTTCGTCATAGTTCTTGGCATCAAAACTGATTTTTTAATTATCTAATAGTAATCAATTAAAAATCTGTTGACGAATAATATTAAAAACTGTCAAAAATGAACACAGAGGCCAACAATGAGGCAGCTCCAGCAGTCTGACTAGTCAGGATGACAACAAAGAAGTTTGTGAAAGTGACCTGACCTCAAGTTAATAGAAACACAATAAACTGATTTAGTAATAAGTATAAATATTCAACAAATAATTTTTCAATAACGTGAATCTTATCTTGCATACAGAGTGGATAAATTTGCAGAGTTCTATAACATTTCATTCATTAATGCTGAGTGCATAAGAAGAACACAGGACTAAGGCACACTGAAACAGCCCACATTCTTAAACATTTATCAATACCCATCTTCACAAAAAATATTTAATGATAATAATAATAATAATAATCATTCCTTTATTTATCCTCATGGGGAAATTCCTTTTTATGCCTCCCTCAACTTGCTCTTCGTAGAGCAAGCTGTCCGTAAGGGGCAGCCACCCGTAGCGGCGCCCAGGGAGCTGGGGGTCAAGGGCCTTGCTCAAGGACCCACAGACAGGCTGAGGCTGGGTTTGAACCGGCGACCTTGCAATTACAAGCACACAGGCTTAGCCCACTGAGCCACACGCTGCCCCCAAAAGGGGAATATTTAAAGAACACGGCCAGATATTTCAGAATACCAAACTGCATGGTGCATTATTCATAACTAAGCACATAAAAATCTTTATCATTCAGGAATAACTAATAGCTGCTCATCAAACGGAAAAAAAGAAAGAAAAGAAAAACTCAGTGGAACAGCATGGTATCAAACTGGCAATAACAGTTTGAGGGACAAGTGCCAGATTTAATAGGAGAAAATTCTGAGCATGACCAGCAGAGGGAAATAATCCCAGCACACAAAATAGAGGGAATCCTTACAGAAAGAACCCGGTGCTAAATAAACATTTAATTTATATATAGTCATCCAATCCAATGTAAAACTTTTATCTGACTAAGACGATGGACAGCGGGAAGATGGACACATACTGTAAATAAAAAGGTTGAAAACTGCATGACTAGGTGGACTGTGTCCCACTTTCTCTATAAACTCCATACAATTTTAGAGAACGGAATGAACAGACACCTCACGTTATCAGGCAAGCAGACCAGATTGAACTGCAGCACAAACTGCTCTGAATCACAACTTATTGCAGGAGAGTGGCCTTCATTGGCATCGGTCACCCTCTCTTACCTGTGAGCTGGTCATAAAGACAGAGGCAAGATGGCTAAGAAGTTCAGGAACGAACTAAAAGTGGTAGCTAAAAAAAACTAAGAAATTATTTCAATATATAATATTGCCATTCTGTAGTAGGTTCACCTGTCTGTCAATTAAAGTACTGTACCTCCCAGGTCACTGCTGTGCAATCACATGCCAAAAGATGACTTGGACAGAGGTATACGAGTCAGTTAGCATGTTGGTGTAAGAAGTTACCATGGTCAACACATGAATTATAATCAAGCTTTTCATTTTATCCCTGAGTGGTTGGTGCCTTAAGATGCCATGCTGCAAATTCACCCCACAAAACAATTACAGGGAGGAAAACCAATGTATTGGAGGATCTCAATGTCCTTATTAGGAATCTCTAGCAAGGATAGAAAGCTACAATCAGGACAGAACGTTGAGAAAATAAATAATTCCAAACTGGAAGACAATCTATTATAACCATGACTGTTCACCTTGAATGCAGAACATTTTGGGGAACTGTAAGAGCACAACTGTGGACTCAAGTCTAAAGCAAGAAATATCAACAAACTTTCAAGTCATAATTTCCATCTCTTCTCAAACGAGCTGTTGATTTTTTTCTAAGAAGTACTTTACCTTTAGCTTACGGGGTTTCGCCGGTGTTTTATGCGAAAACAAATGGGCCTATCATCTTGTCAGCCATGTTTGTTTCCCTTAAAGTTGTACACAAATGTGCATATATATA
>JABFEB020000113.1:11251020-11265579 GCA_019775895.2 Stomatorhinus ivindoensis
AATTCATATGCATAGTGTATGTGCACCTTTAACAATACAGCTTAATATTTCAATATGAATTATCCAGCATGTTAACATACGTGTTGTATGATTGCATTGAAATGAAATGAGTTACATTCTTCTTACTGTCATTGAAACATGTTACAGGGTGTGGCCAAGTCAATTCAAAATCAAATTAATAACTTCTGAACAACCCTAGTAACCTATATAATGAGCTAACTATTCAAATCTGCTATGTGTTCAGTCACGTCTTTTGAAATGGGAAGGTGAATCACCCCTCACAACCAGCAATGTGACAGCATTGTGCTGTTAACAGAAGACAGCATTTGAGACAGTGCTATCCAGGAAGCCAATATGCTTTTGCTGGTGATCTTGAATCCCTCAGACCATCTCAGTATTGAACAATTCATAGCAAGGGCGTAACTTTGGCTGGAACATTGGGGGGGGTTAAGGTCTCCATTATGGGGGGGTGTATTAGCTGTCCCTAGAACCCCCCATCCCCCTGTAATTTACACCAATGATTCATAGTAAAATATAGGCTGCCCTGGAGTGAAATAATGAACCCCCTTTGTCCAGCGCAGGATAAATTGAAAAGAGGAACACACCAGAATTTTTCTCTCAGGATGTGCACCATACAGCTTCTGGCAGCTGTTTTTATGCCACAGGTGGATTCTTGCAGATCACCGGTGATGCACATGACCTCAGCAAGGGTGGGTGCTGTGTTGCTCCTGAAAAAAGGGTTCATTGCACTAGGCCTAAACGTCCAAGTGATATGCAACCATTACAGACACGTGATGCTTATATCTGGTCCAGATTTGGAGTTACTCAAATGGCAAAGGATGCTGCATTTACTGGTGGCTGGTTACTGTGAGATGGCAAGTATCCTCTTAGCTATAATACCTGCCGAATCCCCAAACCACTGCTGAGGAGAGATATAATACCACACACCAAAAAACACACTGCTGTGTAGGAGGCTTTGGGCATGGAAAAGATGTAATTCTGGTGCCGACAGAAAAAATGGTAAAAATGTGTACCTGTGTTTGTCATTGTGGATGTACCATCAAGGGTTTGCCAATTATTTAATCTAGGTAATTGTACCTTTTAAGGTACAGAAATGTAGCAATTATTTAATTGAAATGTGATTTATAGGATATGTGATTTTGACCATCTCCCCAGTAAGTTGTTTTAAGGTTTCTTTTGAGAAGTATTATTCTTTTATATATTTTTAATATGCCTGGTGTGACGGAGCTGCGGAGAAGCCAACAAAGTACTACTAAGCGAAGATCGTTCATGAATTCTGAAATAACGAAGGGTTTGGGGAAACTGACGCAAACTCATGTTACGTTTTGACAGGATTTTGATTCTCAAACGGCACATCTAGCAAGTTAACTCCGATCAAGCGTGAAAATACCCACTGTTGTAAACATGATTAAAAGGAAATAGTTGGGGCAGAAAGGATAATCTTACATGTCTTATAGTATTCTAGATATAACTGGTTAAATCTCACAATCATAGTATCTTTGAGAGATTGCGTTTTGGTTTTAATGTAATATGGTGGTGCGTCGACCAGTACTACCACCTAGTGGGGCAATTGCCCCATTAGTTTTGCTGCAGTTTAGTGTTAAAACCAAAACGAGTCCCATGCTATCTGGAACCCTATTTATGTGTCTTCTGACCCAGCAGTTGAAATTGCAGTTATGTTTAGTCCAATTGTTGTGCCCCTTTAGAAGTTACATAAATGCCACTAGAGTCCATTCTGTTAATGTACTGCAGAAATCTACAAAAAAATCCCTCGTTTAGTCCCGGAGAAAAATGTTAACGGGGTAAACAATGATTTCTCATTAACTTTATTTGCACTGAGCACCCCTAAAAGAGATTTTTTTTAATTCAGTCCTATGGTAATGATTCTATTGGATACTCCTCAGAATTACAGACACAATTAATTGATTCAGTAGGCAATGGATTACTATATTGAGGCATCACCCATGAGTTTTAACCATGAAGCAGGGGGGTTTCTATAGCTATTGAAAAGATCAGGGGCTAAGTCAAGTTCACCTGGGGCTTGACTTTTTTTATTTTTGAAGGAAGATTGGCATCGGGGCTAAAAAACTTGGGGCTTTAGTCCCGATCGGACCTAGTGACACCTATTATGTGGGAAGAGAAGATATTACAAATGCATATATGGTTAAACATATGGTTCTGGTGATGTAGAGGGGCTTACATACTGCAATAGTCTGTCATAAAGAACGAACACTGCAACAATGATCCATTTCACTGTTGTTATTTTCACTCACAATTCTGCAGCTATAGGGTGTGAGGTATGTGAGTTCTTTTATTCTACTTCTTATGTTTTATTGGCGTTTTTTGGACATGTTAGCCCTTTAAACGCTCCATCGTTCTATCCATTCTATTTCAAAGCTGACCTTTCTCAGTAAGCTAATGTATTGGGCAAAAATGCAATTGCATTTGAAAAATTGCAACTGAATTCTTTAGGGAGCCTCTCCTTATTTCTGGGCAAAAGTGTTTTATTGTGGATGAGGACAGGGGAGAAAAGTTAGGACAGTTTCAAAGGCTCCTGGATGACAGGGCCCCTAAAAATGCATGACATATTTGGATTGGTCTGGTTTGGGGGCCCAATTTGATAGGCTTTCTTGGGGCCCAAAATCTCTAGCAGCACCACTGGATATGGGCACAATTTGCTGCATGTATCTTGGGGTGGTTATGTCATTTCTGTTGCCTTCATTGAGATCTAAAGAGGTGACAGTTGAAAGTCATGTCTGTTGGAGTTAATCTGTTTTAGGATACCAGACAGGCACAGGTTATGCATCTGGAAAAGCACTGTAAGTGAGAGATGGGCATGATGAAGTCAGGTGATGTGACCATTCATTTACCAATACCTATTTGTTTGTAATATAAAATGGACTTTTGATTAGTCTCTCAGGCCAATGACACATGATCAATCCTTCATGCCAGATTGCACATCCAGTAGCCTGTTCTAAGACAGGGTGTCCATTCTGGTTTCCCTTGTGCAGAAGCTGAAACAGCTGTCATTTGTTTTCATCCCAGTCCCATTGTTTAATATTATTAAACCAATTCCCATTCCATTATGCCATCCGCATGCCGTATGGTGGCTTTCTTTATCCTGATCAGACTGAGTCTTATACGTACTTTTTTCAGTGATTTTCTTGCAGTACTGTCTGAGCTACCCACCTAAACAACTGCTTTCACTGTGTAAATTTGTAAGTTTCTCATTGTTGTAATATTTCCTAGAGAACTATTTGTAACATCAGAAATGTTTTTGTGTTGTGGTGCACTGTGATCTTTGTCTTATTTATTTTGTGTTGATTTTGACCGTTCAAATTTCTAAAGAATAAAGACAAAGGTCTTTATTTTTTTCCACAAATATTTTACCCCACTATCATTTCAGCTTCTGTTTGTATATGATAGAAATTCTTGCTATTGAGTTGTTTTGAGTTGTTGTAACATTTTAATCTATTCTCAGTCCAAAGATTAAAATTCCTGACTACTACTTAACTGGCTATGTAAGCACAACAACAACCACCACCACCACCACCACTACTACTACTACTACTAATAATAATAATAATAATAATAGTTAAATTGCAGTAGACCTTTTTGACTCGTATGGTAACTGACCCTCCAATTTTTCACTTGCAGATTTCTGAAAAACAGATAATTCAGCTGTCTAGGTGTGGGGCTCTTCAAAAGCGATCCAGCAGAGGGCAGCACAACACAAAATGGGAAAATGAAAGCATACTTGGCAAAGCCGTAAAGAAGCCGGACAATGGCACAACAACATTTTGATTGAAATTTGTCATTCATCCATATAGACCGTGCAAACTCCTTATTTTGAAAAGCTCAGCAAACTAAAATTTTGTGATATCAATGCAGATGACACATTTAAACATGTTATCTGTTTGTTTAGTTCTGTTTAGTAGGTGCCTATTGTCTTTACGCTCCTCCTTGTTTTAGTTCATCTCACATTTAATCTTCGGGTTGTTTTGACTGTCATGGTGTAAATCCTCAGCAGCCACTCCTCTAGGCCAGACTGAGACCTCCCTGTTTGCACAGCAATGATTTGTGGGCACACTGCACAGAATCACATTGACAGATAAGTAAAGCAAAATGACCTTATTTCATGCAGGGTTATGCAGAGAAGAAAAAAAATCACCTACCTCACTCTCTTAAATTTTTTTGCTGCCCAACAGTTTTGTTTCCAGACATTCCAAACAATAAAGTGCAAATCTGTGTATTTGGTCAAGTGAATTTATTGTATAATAGCAATTTAAAGCCAGTAACCTAGTAAGAAAAATCTAGGTATGCACAATGGCAGCCATAATAATACATTATCTTCTCCCTCTGTACTGTAATGGCTTCCCAGGTACTTGTTTAGAATCTGATAGTAACCAACCTGACTGTCATCTGCAACTGGTCTACCACTGGTGTACCAAGAATGTGTCCATATGTCCATTTTTATACAGCCTTTCCCCAGGTAACGATGGGATTATGTTCTGAAAAACCTATCATAAGGTGAAAATGCTTTTTAATACAGTACACCTAACCTAACACACATCATAGCCTAGCCTAACGTACCTTAAACATGTTTAGAACACTTACATTAGCCTACAGTTGGGCAAAATCATTAACACAAAGCCTAATATATAAAACAAAATGTTTAATATCACTATTGAATAGTTTACTGAAAGTGAAAAACATTTAACTATTGTAAAGTCAAAATATCATAGCATAGACCATCTTAACCCAGCGAGCTCATGTATAAATTACATATACATACACAGACACACATAAACACACACACATACACAGGTTTGTAATTATATCTTTTTGGGGACTCTCCATTACTATGGGGGAAAACTCTAATCCCAACATGATGACCTTGACCCCTACCCAGCCTTAACCTTATCCGTAAGTCACCAAACAAAATACGGTGGTACTGTACCTCAGAACATGAACTTAATCCGTTCAGAACTCTGGATTGAATCCTAAAAAGTTCAGGTTGTGATTACATTTTCCCCATAAGAAATAATGGAAAACCAAATAGTTTGGGTTCCGGGTCCCCAAACATTACACCTAAGTATGTTTTTTTAGCATTTAAACACAAAATGAATCGGATAAAACAAGAAGAGCATACACTGTACTAAACACATCTAAGGACATTTAGCAAAAACGTAATTTGTAAAGTAAGAAAATAAATATATCCAAACAATGTGTAAAGTTAAAAAAAACAATGTGTCCTGCTTCGATCATCCGCTCCTTCCGTGTGCCACGCCCCCTCATTAACCCCGTGTGGAATCCCCGTGTGATCAGTTGTTTCTGGTTGTTGTCATGAGTCCTTTGTATTTCGTCCGCATTTCAGTTTGTTTCCGCAGTCCAGTCATTGTATTGTTCATCTGCGTTTTGCCTGCCTTACCTGTAATTAAACCTCGTATTCCCCGATACCCTGACATCTGCACCTTTGTCTCCATTCCATCCACGCTTGGCATGACAATATTATTATAATTAAATGTATTAATGGTTTATAATTTATATTAAAATAATTAATAAGAAATCTTTATTTTAAAATGTATTTTATTATATAATAATAATTACTATTACTGTCTATCATTGTCTAAATGTATTTTTACTGTCTAAATATATGTATTCAGCTTGTGTAAATATGCATGATGCTATGACAGTGAATGCGATGCTGTGACTGAATCGTTACTCTTTGTTTCTGCTGAGAGACGTGCTGCGCGAACGACATTTCCCCGCGCGTACAAGTTGTGAGCATTCACAGTTTGACTTATGAAATTCAGATCGAGTTCTAGGTCTTTTTTTTTCCGAACTATTTGGTTTGACTTTTAAGAAATTTGAGTTCTAATGAGTTCGAGAACTGAGGTACCACTCTTCAGGACTTTTGCCAATTTTACTTTTTGATTACATTCACAGATCAATCTCCAAAAACAGGCTTTTTTTACATTGTGGGGGACATTTGGTACTTGACCAGCTAGTGACCCATTCAGTTAAACCACCAAAGAGCAGCTAAGCCCGGCTGCCAGCATAAGCAGGGATGTGTTTCTCTGCTCGGGTGATAGCTGCTGCAGTCTTACTCTCAAGAAGAAAATGGATGAAGGATGTTGCATCAGACTTTTATTACTTGCATTATTACTTCTTCTTTTGCTCAGGGTTGGAGGTGTTGTGCTCCTCACTTCAGGTTTTCATCTTTGTGCTTTTGTGTTGTACAACTCGTGGTCTCAAAATGGCCCAGCTACAAATGCTGGCTTTGTGAATCCTACAATGTAAAGTTTTTCTTGAGACTACGTCACAGAGCTACTGATTTACTTTATCATTTATGATTCTATGTTCTTGTATTACGCAACTATCCTGTTAAGTGTCTGCCTATCCCTGTTGGCCAGCTTTTAGTTATAATCATTGTTCCTTTTCTCCAATGCTGTTTGTCCCTTTTTGACATATACTGTCAGGATTCTTTGCAGGCTTTCTGGCCTCTTTGGAACAAAGTTGATCATGTTACTCTGAAAACTCTAGACGTGCAGGCAGATGACACCTAAGAAGTGAAATTAAAAAGGTTGCTGTGGAAACATGGTCTCCAATATACCTTGCTTTTATATACCTTGTATTCATTTTTTTATTGCAGACATGAGTTGTAATTTTATTATACATAAAACTATTTAGGAGAAAATATTACACGATCATGGTAGCAAAAGATGCACTGTAAATAGATTTATATTTAACATTTTGCAATTGTGGGTGGACTGTTGCCTCTGTGGGTAGCACTATTGCCTCATAAATCAGAATGTATTTCAATTTTTCCTCCAGTGACACACGTAGGGAATGTTTTCCATGTGTTTATGTAGGTTTCCATCAGGTACTCCAGTTTCCTCATATAATACAAAAATATGCATTAAAAAAACTGGCATTTCCAAAACACCCACAGAGTCTGAGTAGGTTTCTGTGGCCTGTGAGGGACTGACATCCTGTTCAAGGTGTTTCCCTACCTTGTGTTTATAGGAATAGTCTGTAGTCTCACGACAACCCTGCGCTGGATAAGCAGTTATGTAATTATGGATGGTTCGGTAGATTTAACAATTGCCACATTATTATCAGGAAATTCATACACATTATAAATTCTTGTGATCAGGGTATTGTACTACTTCTGTTACATACTTGACATCATACAGAGTTAGGGTATATGGTCTTAATTTCTTTTAAACATTAAGGTATTTTTGCAAAACCACTAAAAGCATTTTGATGGTTCTTTGGTAATGTGTCCATTGTAATCACTTTCAGTTCTGAGTGAAATATAAACTGTCTGCTGATTGAATAAATCTTAAAAAGTCAAACAGAAGAAAATCATACACCAGAACTAATGCTCAGATTCTAACCTGAACAACAGACCAGACTTTGCAATATAAAGAATAGCACAAGGGTTTAAATATCAGAATCAGAATCAGAATGTGCTTTATTGCCATGTTTGTTTCCACATACTAGGAATTTTCTGTAGTGACATAAGCTCCACATTGCAGTAGAATGGCAGTGACAGGACAGACACGAAAAAAGACGTAATAAAAAGAAAAAGAACAATATGCAATTACCCTGTAATCATTACCTATCCAAATAGGTAATGAGACACATGTGAAAACAATGATCGAGAGACAGGAGTGGTACATTTAGTATTCTGGGGAAAGGGGAGGAATCCAAGATGTCCAGTGTTGGTACCCAAGAGCAGTCCTTTAATTTGCAGCATTCCCAATCCACCACAATAGACTGTATATGTGGGATCAACATTGTTAAGTAAGGGTGGAGTTTGGACAGGCCGAGATGAAGCTGCAGGGGTTCCTTGATTAGCCTGTACTACCAGCTTTTAAAGGGAATAATGGAATGTCTTGTGCTGTGGGGGTAACCTGAGACTGCATGAAACATGGTTACTTTATTTAGCTACAGGAAAAGGGCCAATGAACCATTGACTTTTAAGGAAGCCTGAGAGAGATGTCCCTATAGGGCAGCTACACCTTTTTACCAGGCTGATCCTGGAGGGGAGAGCAGGGGTGGACTTTGGATCTGGTATTTCTGTGAGAAGATACACATCCAGTGGCTAATCAGACTATGGAAATGAGGAGACTGGTAACCAGGAACACACTGTTACTATATATTGGTTGACTCATTGACCAGGGAATTCTGGTCAGGGAATTCAGATTCCACCCATGGAAGGAACCTATACCAGTTGTGTTGTTGGGAATGACAGCTTTTGACCACTGAAGGAGTGATATCTAGATCAGGTTAGTTCTTACTTAGAGCTTCTCCAGTCTTATTATTGGAACTGGTTGATACCTTTTGGAGAACCTATCCATGGCCATAAGAATAGTGGCCGACCCCTGGTAACAGGGGAAATCTGTGACAAAGTAACTATGTGGGGCCAAAGTCTATAGGTAGTAGGCAGAGGCTCTGGGAGATCAGTGGATAATTGATGAGATTGATGACAATTCAGGTTACATTCTGGGCTAGTGTGTGGCTCAGTGGGCTAAGCCTGTGTGCCTGTAATCAGAAAGTCACCGGTTCAGCCTCAGCATGTCCGCAGGTCCTTGAGCAAGGCCTTTAACTTCCAGCTCCCTGGGTGCCCCAACAGGTGGCTGCCCTTTGCAGACAGTTTACTGTACAAAGACCAAGTTGAAAAACAATTTAATGGCAAGCAGTTCTCTGTCACCAGTATCATAATTCCTTTCTGCTGATGAACGCTTTATTGGAGAAATCCACATAGATATAGTTTGAGTAGCTCACCTTGCTATTGAGAAAGCACTACCCCCTCAATGAATTCTGAAGAACCCCCTTCAATGACAAAAGGGATTGAGGGATCTAGATGTTTCAAAATGGGGAGGGGGGGGCTTTAAATCTGTTTTTTTTTAACTCCTAGAAGCCTGATCAGCTTCTTTATTCCACCTAAGGCTTTAGGAACCTCCCTTCAGCAGGGATGTAAGGGGTTCTGCCATGGAACTGAAGATCCCTGTCAATCTACCATGTAGGTTTAAGAATCTCAGATCTTTCTGTAAGGGTAATCTTTATATTTTTGGCCACTCTTACTGGTCACACTTGCAACTGCATCTATTTGAAGCCAATCTTCATCTAACAAAAAGGCCTTTAGCAAGGAACTTTAACAGGGTGAGATGAATATGGGACTCATGATGTTGATAATCAGGCAAATAGAATAAGATCAACCTCGACAATAACAAATCCCCCAAAGTACTCATAGAGAACCTTGTTGATACATTTCTGAAATATCAACTGTGCATTAACAAAACCGTAAGTCATCACAAAATATACATAATGACCACTTCCCATTCATCTCTCTCTTCGATCTGTATCAAATTATATGCACTTTGTAGACCTAACTTTTTGAAGTATTTGACTTCCCTTAGTTTGTAAAAAGCTGTAGGAACTAGGGGTAGTAGATAGTGGTACTTAACCAAAATGTCATTTGGCTTGTGATACTTGATGATACATGGTTAAAGACCATCTTCTTTTATCACTGGAAAAAATTAGCACCACTGAGAGATTTATGGGCAGCATGGTGGTGCAGTGGTTAGCACTGTAGCCTTACACCTCTAGCACCAGGCTTCAAGTCTCTGCCTGGGTTCCATGTGTGTGTAGCTTGCATGTTCTCCCTGTGTCATTGTGGGGTTTCTCCCCACAGTCCAAAAACCTGCCATGGTTAATTGGAGTTACCAAACTGCCTGTAAGTGTGTGTGTGTGAGTGAATGGTGTGTGAGTGTGCCCTGTGATGGGCTAGTGCTCCATTCTGGATTGTTCCTTGCCTTGCACCCATAATCTTCTGGGGCCCTGTCCTGGGTTGTTCTCTGCTTTGTGCCCATAGGCTCCTCGCAACCCTGGATAGGATAAGTAGTTACAGAAAATGGATGGATGAGAGATTTAGATTTAGATTAGAATACTTGATCCAGTGTTTCTTGAATGTATTTTACCATAACTTGAGACTTCAGCATAGACAAAGGATAAATTTAACCCCAAGGGGGTGTGCTTCCTGGATGCAGATTGATGACACAATTCCAGGGTCGATGTTGTGGTAAACATGAGGTCTTACTAAAGACCTCTGCCAGATCTTAATACTTGGGGAAAATGATCAGATTCCCAAAGGATGTTAGGCTCTCGGTGCTTGAAGATCGAACTGGTAAAGTGATACACTGGGAGAAACACTTCTTTCCTCGGGCAGTTACCTCTTTCTTAAACAATCAGATAATAGGATTGTGGTACATTGACCACAGAAGGTCTAACATCACATCAGAACTGAAATTTGGTGTGAAGGAGACTCACCAGTTGTGTGAAAAGTGATGTGACTTGATCCTACAGGCTGACCATTGATAGCTGATATTGTTAAAGGTGACTGTCATGGATTGATGGGGATATTTGGGCACATAGATTCTCACTTACAAAACTGCTAGCCGACTCATAATCAGTCAGGGCTGCAATAATGACTGAGTGGTTACATCATGCCAGTTGAACCTGGAAGTGCATTTACTGGGTAGAAACAAGTAGACATATGTTACTCACCAGGGCAAGGCAGCCATTTAGGGTGTCAGCTTTTGAGGGGGCACCAACTTGCCAGCCAGTTTCACTTCACCTTGGACAAAGGATGCCAGCAGTGATACTTACCGTGGGGGCCACATTGGCTAGAACCAGTATTGTTACTCACCCCTGCATTGCTAGTTCAAAGTGCTTTAGAGGTACAGTTAGCCTGATGTTGCACAGAGAGGCAGTATAGGTGTAGGCATTGTTCCACTGTGTCTGCATGTTAATGACTTCAAAAGATGGAAGGGATATGCAGACCAAGGAGTGTAACAGGGAAAATCTCTCCTGGACTATTAAAGACTATCTACATTGATGACTCCAAGAAATCGTCTTTGCATGTTCAGATTGAAGGGTTAGGTTCAGTTCTATTCAAAACAGGGAGCACAGTCATTCCTGTTACAAACAGCAGCCAAAGTCCAGAATTCCATGAAATACTCAGTTGTAGATTTGTCCTCCATTATAGAATGAACAACATTCTCCTACAATCATGCCTTCAACAGGATGCTGCTGAAATACATTTCATTATATATTTAAAACATTAACCTGTATAGGACCTATAATACTGTAGGTCCATTTTAAAGTTTTACCCATGAGCATCGCAATGATGAACTCAGTCCAAGCAGAATCACTAGGAAATATAGTGGATGATTAGTAAAATACATCAAACATGTATAATATACAAATACAAAGTATTCACAGCTATCTGAAGATCTGTCAGATTTGTCAGGCTTAACTTCACATTTTGCATACTACCCTCAATTAGAGTGAGATTGAGATTGAGACGACCACCACACATTTGCAGAACCTCGTCTAGGGATCATAAACAATAAATGTTGCATCTCGATGGCAATTTGGAAGGCAGTAACTCTGCTGGATCTTCTGTAATCTTCTGTAACACAGGTTGGGCTCCAAGTAGTAAAAATCCAAAAGTGACTATTTTTAAAAATGGAATAACAAATCCTGTCAGCGAAGGGTCAGTCGCTGTAAAAAAAGTACACAAGTACAATCGTAAATCAAAAACGCAGAAAAGAAGTCAAACACAAAAGAATCATAAACTGGAAGTAATGCTCACACTGCAAATTGAATAAGAGACTTATTCATTTAAGGAAAGTTTTAAGAGTTTTAATATCCAAACAGTTAATGAGCCATAGGTGAAAACAATGATCAAAAGGTCAATCAAAAGAGTATTCTGGTGGGGGGGCAAGGAGGATTGTGTGTGGGTGAGACGGAAGTACGCATGGGTGTGACAATATGACATAGCATCAACTTGGTTAAAGCTCAAAAGTGACTGAATAACTTGGGGAGGGGGATCATTTTTGATGACTACCCATTGGGTCAGCACTTACAGAGCACATTCCCTAGTCGCCTTTTTTTTTTTTTAGATGAAAGCAACTTAATCAAGCAAGGGCGAGTTTTTCATCCTATAAAAAGTAATACTTCATTCCAAAGGCTTCACTCTTCTCTTTTATTGCCACTGGGGGGCTATGGGTTGCCTTTTTAATGTTACTAAGGTGGTCAAGGGGCAAAAAATCCAATCCATCATTGTACACTGAGCTTGTCAGGCCAGGCACCAACTCACAAAGAATAAGACCTTTCTAGGAGAATGTTTGCTAGAAAAGAAAGCTGGGAATTTCTCAAAAAGCCCCTTGGGCTGTCAGATTCGACTGTTAAGGCCAGATTGAGTTACACAGTCAGTCGTTTTTTTATAGGTGGCCTGTGCAGCATCTATATCTAAAATCATTAGTTTGCACATTGTATTTCTTCACACTTGAGTGAATGTTTTCAAGCAGAATAAACAGATTTGGCAAAATATATGGCAATCAAAAGAATAAAAACACAATATTACTGACGGAACTCTAGCCAATGCTGATGGCGCTGCTGCACTGGGGCCCATAGAAACCCCCCCCCCAGAAGGTTGATGGGCCCCTTCACAGGAAGGATTAGGAAGCTATTGATATATTAGTTTAAATTACTAATTACTAAAGCACGTTACGTTGTGTTATGAATCAGCAGAAATCAAACCATACATACACCCTTTATTTGGCCCTCTCAGTGTCCAGTTTATGACATTTATATTTTTTTATGACAAGACTATAAAAATTCATGCTGTATACTCCAATGATATTTTACAAAGGTACATCTGGAACCTTTAACCATTAAGGGTCAGAGGCTCTGTTTTCATGCATGGACATGTGTCCAGAAATGAGGAGGGGGGGTCTCTCTTGCACTGAAACCCGTTGTTAGAAGCTTAAGCCACCGATTGTTCTTCACTGGAGCTAGATATCATGTTTCCATGAGGACATGAAATGTGGCTTTAGTTCCAGTTCATAAAATACTGAATGAATAATTCAACAACATTAATGCAGTAGTAAACAAGTAATGTTACATGTCACAGTGATCTTTGCCCTTTTTAAAGAAATTTACAAACAATTCATAGTCCTCATCCTGCTCCTGGCTGGCTTCCAAACCCTATTGTTTTATTCTATGTGTATCTCATATGTGTTGGTGACTCAGTGTGTCCTTTGTGATATCAGGTTACATATTTACTTATAACAATGTCAATAATGAGCCCATGTAAGTATCCAATTTATAACCCAGTCATTAATGAAAATTGTAATTACCGTACTTCTAACTTTATTGGTATGTATACTGTCTAGCATAACATGTAAACATGATGTAGAATATGATATACTGTGACATTTAAAATGGTTTACCAGTTTTAAAATGGGAAAAATATGTAGTAAAGACAACTTTTGTATTTTGATTCTTGAATTCTCCAGCAGTCCTTAATTTTTTTCTTGATGTTTTAGATTTTTAAATTTAATTTAATTCAATATATAATACAATACAGAGTGGGGGCGTGGTGTCTCCGGCCTATTGGGGTCACTCCTGACCCTGGCTGTGCACATTTTCCCCATGAGTGGGTTTCCTTTAGGTGCTGTGGTTTCTTCTTGTCATCCAAAGACTCAGTTCAGGTGCCTAAGTGTGCGTCTGTTGATGAGCTGGCATCTCTGCATTCTGCTGCCTCGTGCTCTGTGCTGCCTGGGAAGTCCTCCAGGTCACAGCCCCTGTAACCCTAGTGAAATACAGTTTTGCATAATTAATACCCGGCAAAGTTAATCTATCACTGGCCAATTTCAAGTCACATCAGCGGTCCCTAGAGCACATATTTACTAGAACATTAAAAGTCCTTCTCTGTTTCTGATGAACTTAGAGTGACATCACCATGCCCAGCTTAATCACTGGGGAAGGCTAAGAAATTTATTCTGCGTGGCTGACAGTCTTTGCTATGTGGAATACTGCTTCCCACAAGGGCAAGTTTACCATGACTCTGGATCATCAAAGACACTGTTAAGGCATCTCAGAGACCTTGTCATGCCAGTGTTTCAATTTGTGACCAAATCATCAGCCCAGCACAGGGAACTTACTTCCTTTAATTATTAAGCCAGGAGCTGACTTCTTCCGTCCCGGCTCTGCCCGATCCATGGAACACACACCTGAGACTTCAGCCTTTATTAGATTTTATTGGCAGTGCTGGACAGAGGTGAGACCCCAATTATAGCTGAAATCAATCTCCGGCTACTTTTCTCATAAAGCGTGAGCTGCACAATGGACAGTGCAGCTTGTTAGCCTGGAACGCAGGAGGGTCCTGTGGGAGTTTCCCTTTCAATATCTGCCCTGTGGTCTGTCGCTAAACCGTCTTTCTGGAAAGGAAAACAGCAGTCTGGGCAGGGGCGTCAAGGCAAATAGGTCTTCAATTAAGTAGATATGTGTCGTTGATGAGGCAGATGTAGCAACAGGGGAGCTCATTCTCAGTTATGGAATTAAAAGTTACTGCCATTAGCAACACTGTGGATTACCATGGCCCTAAATATGCTTATGAAGAAACGTTGATTAATACTCCATTATTATTATTATTATTATTATTATTATTATTATTAT